>JAFMOC010000020.1:1500000-1860000 GCA_019802505.1 Corydoras sp. C115
ATAGGGTCGCGGTGGGGTTCCCCATGCCCATCCAGGGGAGAACGTTTCGGACGCTGGGCAGATACACCCAGGACAGGGTTCCAATCCATCATTGTACACACACACACACACACACACACACACTATACAGGGGCAATTTAGATGGAGCAGCCTATTCACCTCGAATCAATTTTTCAGACTGGGTGGAAACCAAAGAATTCATTCATTATCTTCCACTTTATCCTCTATTAGGGTCGCGGTGGGGTTCCCCATGCCCATCCAGGGGAGAACGTTTCGGACGCTGGGCAGATAGACCCAGGACAGGGTGCCAATCCATCGCTGGGCACATACTCACTCACTCACTCTCACACACACACACTCTATATGGGGCAATTTGGAGAACTCAATTGACTTGATCCATGTTTTTGGACTGTGGGAGGAAACCGGAGAACCCGGAGGAAACCCACGCGGACACGGGGAGAACATGGAAACTCCACCCAGATGGGGATTCGAACCAGGAATCCCTAGTGCTGAGAGGCGAACGTGCTAACCATGTGCCATATAGATGGATCTTGTAGTCCTTATGTTACATTCTGTAGTTCATCCGTTTCTCTTTACTTTTTTTTATTTTTTTTTTACCTTACTTTGTTAGTCTCCTTTACTCTAATTGGTGGCTAATTGGTGTATGGTTTTCTCTGTCCAGCAGCACTGCTGTGTCTGACTCACTCACACCAGCACCATGTCAGTATCACTGCAGTACTGATACTGATACTGATGCTGCACCCTAATACCTCCTCTTTGGGGGTCCTGTTCATCAGAGAATATAAAGTGGACTAACAAATAAACTACAGAATGGAATTGCAAAACTACAAAGTCCATCTATCGGATCAGATATATATTTCTATATCTGTGATTTCTATAAATAATGCAACTGTAAGGGTGTGATGATGATGATGATGATGATGATGATGATGATGCAGATGCAGTATGATGGGTAATTGTACTCCCACATGTGAATAGTGAAACATGCTGCAATGAATCAGCTCTACTTTACGAGAGCATGATTCAGCACTGAGTTGATCTCAGTGTGCTGATGTTGCTTCTTTGTGTGTAAGTTTGTGTCATAAGTATAAATTAGTGTATTTTTTTAAAGCTACAGGATGTTCAGTCTTAAATTATCAGTATTACAAACAGGAGCTTGCATTGACTCTAGTGTTATATATACTTGTGCAGGGTGTGCATGCTCTCTGAGGTAGTAAACTGTGCACATGGGCGGTAGCTAGAGTAGTGAGCCACCTGAGCTGTGTTGTTTGTGTTGTTTGTGTTGATGAATATTTTGGTTGCTGGGCTGATACACCCAGGACAGGGCACCAATTCATCACTGGGCACACACACACACACACTAAACAGGGGCAAATTTAGATATGGGTAATTCCATATTATTTTACTTTGGGAGAAAACCATAGAACCCAGAGAAAATCCACATGGACATGGGGAGAACATGCAAGCTTCACTCAGATTGGCACTTATTTACTTAGTTGCGTTCTCTTTGCCCACATTTGATACCATATCTTGCCCCTTGAGAATAAGAAATATGTTTGTATGTTTGACCAGAATAAAGATCTAATACATTCTGACATTTTTTTGTGCCACTTAGTCTCATGTCCATGACTGCGCGTCCCATCGTGACATGGCAGCAGAGGAGAATGAGTGTCCGGCGCTCCAACTGTCCAAGCAGAGCTCTGATCCAGTCAGGTCATGGGAGCTGGATTCAGTACTGGCCAATCGTACGCTCAATTTTGTGTCAGGGTTAGATGAGCGTTACACATGCCCGGCCTGCGGGGGCGCCATCCTTAACCCACACCAGACAGGCTGCGGCCACATCTTCTGCGGAAAGTGCATCAAAGTGTTCATGTAAGGACAAAGACTGACATTAGAAACAGTTTTTAATAAAGCAAGAATCTTAACCATCTTTTGTTTTTCCACAGTGAAAGTGACAAGATATCCAAATGTCCTAAAGATGGTATTTTAATCAGGGCAGAAGAGGTAGGTGGTTTAACTCACTTTTTTTTTACACTTAAATCCAATGTCTAACGTTATGTATAATTCATATATAATGTAAACAGCATCTCTAAAAATAAATTTAATAGCATTAATAATAATCCGGCGGCACGGTGGCTTAGTGGTTAGCACGTTCGCCTCTCAGCGCTAGGGATTCCCGGTTCGAATCCCCATCTGGGTGGAGTTTCCATGTTCTCCCCGTGTCTGCGTGGGTTTCCGGGTTCTCCTGTTTCCTCCCACAGTCCAAAAACATGGGTCAAGGTGAATTGAATTCTCGAAATTGCCCAGATTAGAGAGTGTCTGTGTGAGTGAGTGTGTGCCCAGCGATGGAATGGCGCCCTGTCCTGGGTCTATCTGCCCAGCGCCCGAGACGTTCTCTCCTGGATGGGCATGGGGAACCCCCCCCCCCCCCCCCCCCCGCGACCCTAATAGAGGATAAAGCGGGAGATAATGAATGAATGAATGAATAATAATAATGCTTTGTTTTAATCCAGAGTTAAATTCATATTGAGATTCTGTATTCATATCTAAAAATGTTATACGCTGTACAATGCTGGGCAGATACACTTAATTCATGGTGCCAATCTATCGCTGGGCACACACCTAGGCACACACACTACATGGGGTAAATTAGAGTAGCCAATTCACCTTGAATCCATGTTTCTCGACTGTGGGAGAAAACCGGAGAACCCGGAGAAATCCCACTCATACACAGGGAGAACATGGAAACTCCAGCCAGATATGGATTCGGACTCGGATTCCCAGTGCTGTGAGACGAACATGCTAATCACTAAACCACTGTGCCGCCCCTGACTATAAGTTAACACCTGTGTTTTCCATACTGTGCATATTCTTTATATAAACATGGAATTCTTATCAATGGCAAGCTGTTTTATATGTTGAAGGTTTTTCAAGACAACTGCTGTAAAAGAGAACTTCTAAATCTCGATGTTTTCTGTACGAATTCTCCTGACTGCACACAAAAGGTGGCTCTGTGTAATTTACAGGTGAGTAACACTCGTTAACCTTAATTTAAATTCTTATAAATGTTTATTTGTATTTTGCAAAATGTCCTTCTTGTACGTAAATTGCAAAGATTTTGTATCATTTGGAAAAAAGCCGGAAGCTGAGTCTGGTTAATAGTAGGGGTTTTTAAACAAAAGAGGTTCTTTAGATGTTCTTAAGTGCAAAGTGAAAGAAGTGCAAACATTATTTAGTGATTATAATATGTGTTAAATTAAGGAAATGAAGTAGTTGTGCTTTCAAAACAAAATGCATATCCTAATTAGTTTCAAAATTATATTAACATGAAGCAAATAAGGTGACAGTGTGATGCAGTTCTTCTGTGATCTCACCTCACAGCAGAGGATCCTGGGTTTAATTTCAGGGATGAACAAAGACCCTGTCTGTGTGGCGTCTGCATTTCCTCCCCATGTCTGTGTAGGTTTGCTCTCATTTCCTCCCACATTCCAAAGACTTGCCAATAAGTAGAAACAAAACAGGTGGATTCATTTCACCGACTCACTACTTAGTTCTCCTGTAGCAAGAATGCTAACTGCTAACAGACATAATTGTGACACTGAAAGTCACAGGAGAATAAAGTCTCATACAATACAATAGTTAATTTAACATTGGTGAATTTTACAAAATAAGATAAGATAAGAAGTAGGCATTTTATTTTTCCACTAAGGGGAAATTTGCATTGCTACTGCGGCATCAAAATAGTGAAACATAAAGATAATGCAAGATGGAAAAAAAAGACTCATATTGAATTTGCATTTTCGAAAGGTGATAAAGCATTATGAAGCATTGTGATGATTATTCCCCGACTGCAAAATGAAGCTAGCACATTTCCTTCCAACAGCACCTCACATGGAGGTAACACTGATAAATGTTTACTAGATCTGTTTTGGATCATATGGATGACTGCCAAACATGGATCATTTGTGCTTTGGGACACATCAGTCAAATTTATGTTTTCATAGAAAGGCCACCTTTTGTTTTACACACAGTTTGCAAACACCAGTGCAGCAGGTGAAGATCAATCACTGAGGTGAAAGTCAAGCACCGAAAGCTGGGCATTCACTTATATGACAAACTCACAAACTCTGAAAAAATCAAGCCGTTAACATGGATCATCACATTTTTCACCAACCTGTGTAGTCCATGCAGCTCAAGTCATTCGAGGAGAACATGCCAAATACTTTTCATAATTTTTTTTTATTAACCATATGTATGTATATATGTATATGTATGTATGTATATATATATATATATATATATATATATATATATATATATATATATATATATATATATATATATATATATATATTTACTTCTATTTCTAAAATACATTTTTAAACATACATATGGGTTTAAACACACACACACACACATATATATATATACACACACACTTTGTTTGTGTATAGTATATACAGCACACATTAAAGTTTTAATGCAATATCTTTCCCTTTTACAATATCTGTTAAAAGCAGTTTCATTCTACAGAGCAGGTTTAAGACGTGTAACTTTTACATTATGAAACTGAAACTTTCCAAACAGCCAAAAAATGCTCAAGTTAAGTAATAGCTAAAAGTCCCGGACCTTCCACTGTACAGAGCTGAGTAAGCAAGACTACAACGCTTTTCATCTTTCTCGTTTTCTTACAGAACCACCTAAAAGTTTGTCAGCATGAAAATCTGCAATGTTCCAACCCAGGTTGCACCACCATCCTGCCACGCAAGAACCTGACAGGCCACCAGCAGAGCCTGTGTCCCTTTCGTACCGAATCCTGCCGCCACTGCTCCAAGCCATACCCCGTAGCCCAGCTCAAGGTAAGACGATCCTGTTCCAGCTTCAGGTTTAAATGTGTCCTCTTTTGGGATTAGCTGACATTATCTTATTATTTATTACAGGATCATGAGCAGAGCTCGTGTCCAGACGCTGAAGTGCAGTGTCCAAATAAATGCCTTCAGACGCTTAAAAGGCATCAGGTAAACTGCTGGAAGAAAACATCTTATTGTTACATGCAGTTGCTAATACGATGGAAAGAAATTATATCTGTAATTTATTCACTCACACATTACGTTATGGGAAACACTTATACTCATTTACACAGTGATCTAGTCAGCCAATTATGTGGCATGATGTAGATACAGGTAAATCAGAAAGGGTTCAAAATTTGATTGGTGGGTCAGTGTGCGTGCGTGCCCTGTCCTGGGTGCCTGCAATGCCCACCCCTCGACCCTAGTAAAGGATGAAGCGGAAGGTAATGAATGGATAAATGCTATTGATTTGTAAATACAATATTCCAGTATTTCACAGACGTGTAACAGTTCTGTATGTGTAATAGTTCTAGCATCTAACTGCTCAGTGTGGTAGCCTGCAGATTAAAAGGGGGCCTCACTGTGTACCCCTCATGCATTATGCATGCTGTGGAGTGGAGGGTAGACTAGTTTCTAAATGCAACTGATTATTATGAAGAATCAGTTATTATTAAAGATGACGGCAGCAGGGTGGACCGGCCTCTCCCATCTCGCCCCGCCTCTGCAGGGATCCAAACTGCTGACTGAAATGACCACTGTCCGAGGAAAACAAAACATGATTTGTGACCTGTCCCTCTTGAGAGTCCCACAGTAACATTTGCCGGTCTTTTTGTGGTGACCTGAATGCATAAGTGTGATTTAGAGCTTGGTCTTTGTGTGCGTGTGTGTCAGAGATAGTTAGCTATTCTCTTATACTATGTAAATTCTGAGTTATAAACTATTTTTAACACGTTTATTCTTGGGCTTACGGCTGCTTCCTGTGAAAAGCTTACGAGAAGCTAAAAAGCTGTCTGTTCTGCAGACAAAACAGTTCATAAACGGTGAAGTACTATAGTTTACTGACAGAAGGCTACAGTAATGCACTCTATATACAGCTGATGAACAGAATCTCAGTCAACAAAATGTCAAACCTTAAATCAGATAGGCTACAACAAAAACTGCCACAGTGCTTTGTGAGTGTATGATGTACCGCTCTTTATATAGCTGCCTCATTCTACCATTGTTCATCTTCTGCAGCTGAAGGGACATGTGACTGAATGTACAGAAGTGGAGACAGACTGCATTTATAAACAGTATGGCTGCAGAGTCAGAGTAAGACGCCTTGCTAACATCGTATTTACATCATAAACATAGTTCATTTTCTCTCATTTAAATATAAGTGTTCGATCTGGACACACTGCTGTATATTGCAAAATGAGACTGAATGCGCTAATTTTTCAGGATAAACGTGGCATAGTAAAAGTGCACGAGAACAGGGAGTTCAACCACCATGTGCTGCTGGTGTTGGAGAACAACAGTGAGATGGCTAAACAGGTATCTGAAAACCTTACAGGGGTATTACAGAGTAAAATGTACCCCTGTGTAAATAAGATTCATAAAGCAAAGTAACATTATCTGTTCATGTATCTGTGTGTGTGTGTGTGTGTGTGTGTGTGTGTGTGTGTGTGTGTGTGTGTGTGTGTGTGTGTGTGTGTGTGTGTGTGTGTATGGGTATGGGTGTATACATGTATGTGTACATGTAAGTGTGTGTATGTGTGTGTGGGTGTACATGTATATGTATGTGCCAATGTCATTCATTCATTCATTCATTATCTCCCGCTTTATCCTCTATTGTAAGTGTGTAAGTGTGTGGGGTCGCGGTGGGGTTCCCCATGCCCATCCAGGGGAGAACGTCTCGGGCGCTGGGCAGATAGACCCAGGACAGGGCGCCAATCCATCGCTGGGCACACACTCACTCTCACAGACACTCTCTATTTGGGGCAATTTTGAGAATTCAATTCACCTTGACCCATGTTTTTGGACTGTGGGAGGAAACCGGAGAACCCGGAGGAAACCCACACAGACACGGGGAGAACATGGAAACTCCACCCAGATGGGGATTCGAACCGGGAATCCCTAGCGCTGAGAGGCGAACGTGCTAACCACTAAGCCACCGTGCCACCATGTGCTAATGTATGTGTGTTAATGAGTGTATGTGTGTGTGTGTGTGTGTGTGTGTGTGTGTGTGTGTGTGTTTGTACGTGTGTACATCTGTGTGTGTTAATGCGCTTGTGCGTGTGTGCATGTATGTATGTACATATGCATGTCTGTTAATGCATAGGAGTGTGTACGTGTGTGTGTGTGTGTTAATGCATATGTGTTTATGTGTGTTAATGCATGTGTGTGTACATGTATGTTTGCGTGCTTGTGTGCTTGTACTGTATGTATTAGGTGTAATGTGCATAGTGTGTGATTCCAAGTATGTAATTGTGCATTAATGTGTGTGTGTGTGGGGGGGTGTGCATCAGGTGGATCAGCTGCAGCAGGACTTGGTTCTTCAGGAGAGGGAGCTGAAAGAGAGAAACCTGCTGGTTGCTAATCTCAACAGAGAAGTGACAAAGTGTGACAGCACGATTTCCGTCATACAGGTTAGTAAAATAAATCCTCTACATGTAATAAACTGAAAAACTGTTAAAGTGGATGTTCTAGACTTAACAGGCCAGGATGAGCCAGGAATCCACATGCACTATATAAACAAAATATAGGTTTGAGATACCTTACAGCTTCAGCAGCTTCAACTTCTCTGGAAGATCTTTCTAGAAGATTCTGAAGTGTGTTTATGTGGAAGTTCCACACTGTTAGAACCTGGCTTGCCATATGTCTAGTTCATCCATATGCCATATGTCCAGTGTGTAACCCACTCCTGGCTTTATGGACCTCGCTTTAGAGTGTTGCTGAAACAGACAATTTTTTTAATTTAAAAATATACACCTGTTACACCTGTGTCCCAATTACTTTTTTAAGTAAAAGTAAACAATCAGGCTCCCACAGTCCAAAAACATGGATCAAGTCAATTGAATTCTCAAAAAATTGCCCGATATAGAGTGTGTCTGTGTGAGTGAGTGTGTGCCCAGCAATGGATTGGCGCCCTGTCCTGGGTCTATCTGCCCAGCGCCCGAGATGTTCTCCCCTGGATGGGCATGGGGAACCCCACCGCGACCCTAATAAAGGATAAAGCGGGAGATAATGAATGAATGAGTAAACAATCATGAGGAAAATATTACAGCAGAACTTTAATAGTCATGTAAACACAACTTTATTAAATTATTCATTCATTCATTATTCATCATCTTCCGCTTTATCCTCTATTAGGGTCGCGGTGGGGTTCCCCATGCCCATCCAGGGGAGAACGTTTCGGGCGCTGGGCAGATAGACCCAGGACAGGGCGCCAATCCATCGCTGGGCACACACTCACACACACAGACACACACACTATATGGGGCAATTCAATATGGGGAGAATTCAATTGACTTGATCCATGTTTTTGGACTGTGGGAGGAAACCGGAGAACCCGGAGGAAACTCACGCGGACACGGGGAGAACATGGAAACTCCACCCAGATGGGGATTCGAACCGGGAATCCCTAGTGCTGAGAGGCAAACGTGCTAACCACTAAGCCACCGTGCCGCCTATTTATTAAATTATTTTTCTGATAATTACTTTCATTCAAAAATGTTCATCTCATCTCATTAACTGCTTAATCTTCCCCATCCAGGGGAGAACATTTGACAGTGGGCATTCAGGACAGGGCCAGTCCATTGCTGGGCTCGCACACACTATATAGGGGCAATCTAGATATGGGCACTTTAGAGCATTCAATTCACTTTAAATCCATGTTTTGGATTATGGTAATTTTTTATGGTCATGACCAAAAGTCCAAAAACATAGATTCAAGGTGAATTGGCTATTCTATTCCATCCAAATTCTCCCTATTGCCCACTATGTGTGAGTGTGTGTGTGCGTGTGTGTCAGTGTGTGCCCGGCGCCCTGTCCTGGGTGCCAAATATGTTCTCCCCAGAATGGGCATGTGGAACCCACTCGTAACTAGTAGAGGATTAAGTGGAAGATAATGAGATGACGGTTGGCATGAATAAAACATCAAACAGCACACACTCCTGTAACTCCTCTACATATGGAGGTCACGTTGTGTTAAGAGGAATGATCATATATCAAGTAAAGGAGTATAATGTGTATGGTGTAGTGTTGATGGTGATGGTGTTTGTGCCGCAGAGGTCAGTGGAGGAGCAGAGGCAGCATGTCTCTGGTGTAAAAGTGGAACTTCAGGAACTTCGGGCTGTGCTGGAGGCCGAGCTGAATAAAGAGGAACTGAACGCTCTGCGTGCATCACTCGACTCGCTGCGACAGCAGGTCGCAGTGACCCAGAGCCTTAGAGATCACCTGGGTGAGAACCGCACCTATGACCTTATCTTACAAGATCACATACATGTTCTGATTCAGAAAGTGCTGCGATCAGTCATCATCCCAAAATGTTCTCTCAGTGCTGGAGATTCAGGTTCGAGTCCCAATCTGGGTGGAGTTTAAATGTTCTTCATGAGTTTCCTCCGGGTTCTCCAGTATCCTTCCACAGTCCAAAAACAGGGATTTATTACCAGCATGCTAAAAACTCCACCTTCCCCTAAAAGAGAGAATGGACACCAAAAATCAGTCCATTCTTTCTATAAGGAGTGCCCCCTGCTGGCTGGGTGTCTGACTTAATTATTCATTCATTCATTATCTCCCGCTTTATCCTCTATTAGGGTCACGGTGGGGTTCCCCATGCCCATCCAGGGGAGAACGTCTCGGGAGCTGGGCAGATAGACCCAGGACAGGGCGCCAATCCATCGCTGGGCACACACTCACTCACACAGACACACTTTATATGGGGCAATTTGGAGAACTCAATTGACTTGATCCATGTTTTTGGACTGTGGGAGGAAACCGGAGAGCCCGGAGGAAACCTACGCGGACACGGGGAGAACATGGAAACTCCACCCAGATGGGGATTCGAACCGGGAATCCCTAGCGCTGAGAAGCGAACGTGCTAACCACTAAGCCTGACTTAATTAGTAATTAATTAATTAATTAATGCAGGAAAAAAAGAAACAACCAACAAAATTACAATTAATTTTATTGAGATTTTAACTCAGATTCACAGATTCAAGGCTGCTTTAAATTACCCTTTTTCAAATTGCCCCTATATAGTGTGTGTTTGTGAGTGTGTGCTCAGCAATAAATTGGAACCCTGTTCTGGGTGTATTTGCCCAGTTCCCACAATGTTCTCCCCAGAATGAGCCCCCCCACGACAATGAATGAATGTTCAATGCCAACTAGTGCAGACATATATCACACACCTGCCTGTTGCCCTTCCCCTGCTGACTTCATGACAAGCTGATAGAATCACTCCTTGAAATGACAGTGTTGATTCCACAACCAGGCCACCCACCCATCAGACACGAGTGAGCTTTTAGCTGGGCCCCATTTCCTCTCAGAGCATTAAGTAAAGGATGCTAAACCTGACTGATGGCACCTGGTTTGTGTTTGATTGTCAGGCACTCTGGAGCAGACCTGCCAGCGCCACACCCGCCTGCTGGACATCCACGTCGAGCAGCTCCAGTGCAACGAGCAGCGCTTCCGTCAGCTGGAGTCCACATCTTACGACGGCAAGCTCATCTGGAAGGTGCAAGACTACCAGCGCAGGAAAGAGGCGGGCGTGCCCCTCAACTCCCCACCGTTCTACACG
This sequence comes from Corydoras sp. C115, assembly GCA_019802505.1. Classification (NCBI taxonomy): domain Eukaryota; kingdom Metazoa; phylum Chordata; class Actinopteri; order Siluriformes; family Callichthyidae; genus Corydoras; species Corydoras sp. C115. Next base: position 1,510,651 of record JAFMOC010000020.1, read on the forward strand.
GGCCGTAGCGGCTACAAGCTGAGTGCGCGGGTCTATCCGGATGGCGAGGGCCTTGCACGAGGCACGCACCTCTCCCTCTTCGTTATGGTAATGAGGGGGGACTTTGACTCGCTGCTGCCCTGGCCGTTTCGCCAAAGCGTCACGTTGACGGTCCTGGATCAGAGCAACACGCGCAACCACGTTAGCTGCAGCTTCACTCCCGAGAGCAACAACGACAGCTTCCGCCGGCCCACGGCCGACAGCAACGCTGCATTAGGGTACTCCCGCTTCATCACGCACACGGACCTGGAAGCTCCCCGGAATGCTGTTTATATCCGAGACGACACGCTGTTCATCAAGGTGAAGGTGGACACAGCAGGACTGGAGGATCTGTGATGTAGAACAAGGTCTGTAGTCCTGTTAGTGTTAGAGATCCTTATTCTTCTGATTACCGTTTCTGCAAATAGTTTTTTTTTTACATTTTTTTAAGCTCACTCCATTTTGTCAGCTCACCATGAGCTGCTCCCACCACTGATGCTTACTTATAAACTGCACTGCCAGTTAACCCGAAGAAGAACCGGTGTGCGAACATAAATGCTATCGGCATGGAAAATAAGAGGAGGTGACATCAGTGAGGAGCTCATGGTGTACACTGTTTGGACAAAAGTATTGGGACACGTTATAATCACTGAATTTAGGTTTTTTTCAAGCTATAAGGCACGAGAGGGGCGGCACGGTGGCTTAGTGGTTAGCACGTTCGCCTCTCAGCGCTAGGGATTCCCGGTTCGAATCCCCATCTGGGTGGAGTTTCCATGTTCTCCCCGTGTCTGCGTGGGTTTCCTCCGGGTTCGCCGGTTTCCTCCCACAGTCCAAAAACATGGATCAAGTTAATTGAATTCTCAAAATTGCCCCATATAGAGTGTGTCTGTGTGAGTGAGTGTGCCCAGCGATAGATTGGCGCCCTGTCCTGGGTCTATCTGCCCAGCGCCCGAGACGTTTTCCCCTGATGGGCATGGGGAACCCCACCGCGACCCTAATAGAGGATAAAGCGGAAGATAATGAATGAATGAAAAGGCACGAGAGGCCGTGATTTATGCACAATAATGCAGAACCTGGAGTGTCTGAATGCTTGAATAAAGTGGTTGCAAACACACTAGAATATAAAAACTGGTTCAGTTCATAAAAGTGCAGGCCAGTGGCTTTTAGTGGTCAGCACATTTGCGCTGGGGATCCAGGTTTGAATCTGTCTGGGTGGAGTTTCCATGTTCTGCGAGAGTTTCCTCTGGGTTCTCCCCTAAACCCTGTGAAAAGCCTGACCAGAAAGGTGCAAACTGTGGGAACCAGCCATTTAATCCTCCTCTTTGTCTTGTTTAGGTGTAAGTCTCCCAATGCTTTTGTCTAAATAATGTAAAGGAAATGTGAGTGGAACGTGTGGAACATGCAGACAGAAGGCAACCAGGACAAGGGAGTGTGTACTGCATGGACCAGAAACCCAGAATCTTTTCGTTTTTTTAAGTTTGAAACTACACTGGATGTCCTAAAGTCTCAGGAATTTGAAAATATTTGTTACATTCAATTTGCACAATAATAAAAAAAACTAAAAAAAAAAAAAAAAAAAAGAAAGCAGTTACAATAGATAGTTATTTATTTATTTAGGATCTTAAATAAATAAAAACAAGCTGATACATATTGTATGCTGCCTTCTAAAAATATTTGTGCTTAGACTACAGTATTATAGACTTATTATAGAATTCAAATGTTACCGTTGACATTTCTTTGTTTCGTTAAATACAGTAACACATTTCTTATGTAAAACATTGTTATAGTTTACTGAATACGTAATAATCATTGATTAGTAGAAAGTGTTGTTTCGATTGCTTCTGTTAGTAATGTTATTTAATCTGCATTTATTTTACAATAATGCCGTTATTAAAGCATGCTTTATTTTATTAAAGATCTGCTTCAAATTCCAGTGTCACAGCCAGCGTCGAATCAGAGTAAAACTGCTCTCACATATTCACATTATATGAGCTTCTGTGACATCATGAAGAGAGGAGAGCATGACGGTGTTCCACACTCTGAATGTTGCATGAGCAGCAGCTTCTGAAGCTGCAGAGTCTGGCTTTACATGCCTTTGAGTAAGCAAAAAAAACAAAAAATGAGCACGGTGGTTTAGTGGTTCACCTCTCAGTGCTGTTCATCAGAACGTTCACCTCTCAGTGCTGATGATCCAGGTTTGAAACCCAATCTGGGTGCCGTTTCCATATTCTCTCCGTATCCATATAGGTTTCCTCCGGGTTCTCCGGTTTCCTCCCACAGTCCAAAGACATGGACTCAAAGTAAATGAAATTCTCTAAATTGCCCCATATAGTGTGTGTGTGTGAGTGTTTGCCCAGTGATAGATTGGTGCCCTGTCCTGGGTGTATCTGCCCAGCGCCCGAAATGTTCTCCCCTGGATGGACTTGGGATCCCCCCCCCTTGCGACCCTAATAGAGGATAAAGCGGAAGATAATGAAAAAATGAACTCACATCAAGAGAAAATGTTCATGAATCAAGTAAAATGATTTGCCAATTCATTCATTCATTATCTCCCGCTTTATCCTCTATTATGGTCGCGGTGGGGTTCCCCATGCCCATCCAGGAGAACGTCTCGGGCGCTGGGCAGATAGACCCAGGACAGGGCGCCAATCCATCGCTGGGCACACACTCACTCAGACACACTCTATATGGGGCAATTTTGCAAATTCAATTGACTTGATCCATGTTTTTGGACTGTGGGAGGAAACCAGAGAACCCGGAGGAAACCCACACAGACACGGGGAGAACATGGAAACTCCACCCAGATGGGGATTCGAACTGGGGAATCCCTAGTGCTGAGAGGCGAACGTGCTAAACACTAAGCCACCGTGTCGCCTTGATTTGCCAATATGATGAGTAAATTTATCTTCTTAAGATTTCTTAAAGCGAGGAAAAATTTTGAAAAAACGAGATTATTTCATAATTAGAAATCAAAGTCAAAAACAAGATGTTTTTTCAGATTTTCTGACTTGTTCAGATTTCATTTTTGCAGCGTGCTAAAGAACAGCTGGAGGGTTTTTGGATTTGAATAAATTTTTTTCTGTTAATAATAATTCACATTGTGTTCGAAGTGTTTATGTCAGTACACTGTAGCCATTGTGTTTGTAATGCACTCTATTTCCAAACATTAAAATAATAAGACAGTTCTTTATTAACAGAGTGGTTTCTGTCTGTGATGAAATCTCTATAGTATGAGTTTTATAGAAACAGCTAATGCAACAAAATCTGACTCGCACACTCCCTCCCTCACACACACACACACACACACACACACACACACACACACACACACACACACACACACACACACACACGCGCGTGTGAAATGACTCACTGTTCCGCTGTCTTATTAGCATCATAACTAAACCTGTTGATGCGTTGTAATTGAAACTGGGTCAAAAGAAAGACACAAAAGTATATGAACAGCTTTCCTGTTTTTACAGCTGCACCTCTACAGCTGGGTTTGAAATAGTTTTCAGTCATTAACTCTTTCAGTATTCACTCCTCACAGTAAATGAAAACAACAGAACATCCTCTGAAATGTGGCCAGGTTGTGCGGCAGCAAGTCCAAATGGTCTTTCCTCCACCACTCTGCTTAACTGTTGCTATTGATTGCTTTGTGTTTGTGCTTTTAAATGTGGCACTACACATTATCAAACATCACTATTCAGGTTTTGTCTTTCCACAGAACATTGTTCCAGAAGTCAGTTGCAGCTTTATAAACTTAAGACTTGATTTGTTCTTTTTAGAAACTAAAATTTTTCACGCAATACTTCACTGCTTTTAGACTTTAGATTTGTTAAGTAAACACGGTGTATACACGCACCGGCCTTATTATTACACCGGTACACTCAGTTCTACAAGCACTGTCTATTTTTTCAGATCCATTGATAATAAAAATGGACTTTGTAGTTCTACATAGATGACCATTCTGTAGTCCATCTATTTCTCTACAATTCACTTGGCATCCATGTTTTGTGGACTGTGGGAGGAAACCGGAGAACCTGAAGTAAACCCATGTGGACATGGGACATTGGGAAACATGAGGACAACACTATAATCAGGATTCGAACCTGGCTCCTGAAAAAAATCTATGTCCAAAATAAACACAAATCAAGAAAAAATGTATATTAATAAAGTAAAATTATCTGCCAGTATAGTGAGTTAATATATTTATAACACATTTATAAACGTTTCTCTCATTCAGAAATCTTTAAAACACTTAAAAAAAAAAAAAATCAGACTAAATAAGATTTTATTTTATGCGAAGGTGCGAACCCCCACCTCACCATGTCACCCAAATTTGTCCATTCATTTAAAATTTCGGAGGTCAGACAGAGATGTTCAAATGCTTTAAAAAGTGTTAAATGGGTTTGAGTTCAGGACTCAAGTTTTCCTACTCACCCAGCCATTGCATTGGTGGACCATGCTGTAAGTACTTGGACAAAAAAGACCTTCCCCAAACTGTTTTCACAAAGTTAGAAGCATATGGATGGTCTACACCTCTGCCCTCTAAATTCAGTGATTTCCAAGACTTTTCTCTGTACAGTATAACCAGTTTAAATTCCTCCTGTACAGAATTAATAAGGCTCAGCTGTTAAAAACAGGCGTTCAGTTTCAGAAACACGACACCGCCATGCTGCAGGATAATAATGGCTGCAGTGATCAGACCTTCATACTATTTATAGATCTTTTGTTCATCGTTAAAGCCAGTGCTTGTGCTTCATTCCTGTCAGTACTGAGTCCACCGCAGAGACCCAAGCACCACAAACACCACCAAAAAAACAAGTGAGCATGTGGAAGAGAAAGAAAGAATGGCTGATCAAGCGTAAGTGCTGCATGCCTTCATCGTTCAGGAGCATTGTTATAACTCGCATGCTGAGTCAGCTTTACACCAAACCAATACAGAAAATAGAGAACAATGTCTACAAACAGAACATTCTTCTTTGGTGTTCCTTAATTGGGCAACGTGTAAAATGTCCACAGACAGAAATAAGATTAATATCTGTAACATTTAGGGATGATAAGTGGACGTTAGAGTAACTGTAAAAGTTACTCTAACTTTAGAGTAAAAGTTACTCTAACTTTAGAGTAAAAGTTAGAGTAACTGTAGTTTTAAGGGTTAAAAAATTACATCAATCCAACATCCACTTAAGAAATGAAATCTCCTTGTTTTATTAAATATATGCAGTAGATGATAAAATGATCTATTTTGCCTTCTGTGTGCCACCCTGAACCTGGATCCCCAGCGCTTAGAGGCAAACGGGGTAACCACTAAAAGCCTCATGTTCTACCCGTGTCCGCTTGGGTTTCCTCCGGATTCTCCGGTTTCCTCCCACAGTCCAAAAACATGGATCAAGTCAATTGAATTCTCCAAATTTCCCCATACAGTAGAGTGTGTCTGTGTGTGTGAGTGAGTGTGTGCCCAGCGATGGATTGGCGCCCTGTCCTGGGTCTATCTAACGCCCGAGACGTTCTCCCCTGGATGGGCATGGGGAACCCCACCACGACCCTAATAGAGGATAAAAGCGGAAGATGATGAATAATGAATGAATGTTTAGAGGAAGAAAAACTCTGCATTCATGACATCTGTAAAACCCAGGGGTGATCATTTCATGGTTTGGACTTGCAGTCATTCATGAAACAATAAATTCTGAATTGTACCTTTAACCCCCCCCCAAAAAAAAATAAAAAAAATAAAAGAAATAAATAAAATAAAATCAGGATTGAGATCTGTTTCATAACGAACACTGATCATCTATTCCAGCTCCTACAGACTATGCGATGGAGACAAAGTACAAGCCCGTGCTCGAGGTATTAACATTTCATTACAAACATTCAGCTTATTTCTAAAGTATAAACCTAAAAAATCATACCTCTGAATTAATCAGCATGGGTCACATACAATAACTATACAATAAATACACGTCAGTTATCTCTCTGTAATGATGGACAGACTTCTAACAGAAAACATGAGTCACATTAAGGGCTAGTTAATGTAATGAATATGAATTATTATGCTGTTTTATCTTTTGCTTTACATAATTAAGAATGTAGAAAAGTTGAGGTTAGGTGTGTTTCCAAAAAGTACTGCATGTGGGTTTGATGTCATGTATTATATTAGTGTCTCTGGTCTTTTGTCCTATTTTAAACACGAGATGAACGTGTTGGTTTGTAGAGTTTAATCCCCCCTGACCCCATGTCCAAACTGACACTGAAGAGGTGTTCCGCCAAGGAGGAGTTTCCTAATCTAGACGGAAACTACACCTGCATGGGACGTTTGTTGGACCTGCACATGTACACACGCCAGTTCAACCGGGCCACTGACAATGGCGTCATATTTGATGACATCATTCGGCCAGGACTAGAGGACCCGGGTAAGACCTCTTGGTTTCTGCTAAGTCGACTACATCATGATCTGATCCAAGTTTTGACTCAAACGCTGTAGACATCCAGTACCAGTCAAAAGTTTGGATACACCCCTTTTTCTCCACTTACCATATAGATGGACTTTGTAGTTTTACAATTCCAGACTGTAGTCCATCTGTTATTTGTTTTGTTAGTTCCCTGTTGGCTCTCTGTTCTCTAGTGGTCAGGATCATCACAGAACAGGTATCATTTGGGTGGTGGATTGTTTATTGTCAGTTTTGCAGTGACACTGATGTGGTGGTGGTGGTGGGGGGGTTAGTGCAGCAGTGCTGCTGTAGTTTCATTTAAACACCTCACTGCTGGGATAGGAATAATGCACCAACCAAATAATACCTGCTCTGTGGTGCTACTAATGAGGTTCTGACCATTAGAAACAGAGTAAAGGGGACGAACACAGTATGTACTGAAAACACAAACAGATAAACTACAGTCTGGAATTGTAGAACTACAAAGTCCATCTTTACAGTAAGTGGAACTGAGAACACGGACAATAAGTGGAGCAAAAAGGAGGCGTGGGTAAACTTTAGATAATATCTAAATTAGTTTTAATGGGGAAAAATACTTCAACTTGTTTTCTGTAATGAATCAGAACTGGGTGTGAAAACTCAAAGCCTGGTTCTACAGCTTCATTCAGTATTAGTTTGAGTAAAAGAGGAAGAACTAACTGTATAACCACTGACCTCCAACCTCAGAGTGGAACAAGAGTTGAAACAAGCCGGTGATGTTATTATTGACTGCATTGCTGTTATCGTGCTGAGCTACTTATGAGTCAAAACTTCCTTTGAAAGCAGCTTCTTTGATCTGCCGCGCTGAGAGTGTGATGTTTCCGAAACATCAGTTTGTAAATGACTGAAGCGAGGCTCAGTTTCAAACCAACACCGGTACAAACAAAGCACAACATTTAACATTTAACACAACATTCAATTCAGAGCACTGTGTTATCAACCCCTTAAAAGTACTGTTCTCCTTCTGATGAAGTTTTGACTTACAATATTTATCGAATATCATTTCTAAAAAAAGATGATAATGATTATAAATAAATATGTTATTCATCCCATTTGACTTTCTCTAAAAAAAAATAAAAATAATAACAGTAATAATAAATAAATAAATATTCATTCATTCATTATCTTCCGCTTTATCCTATATTAGGGTCGCGGTGGGGTTCCCCCATGCCCATCCAGGGGAGAACGTTTCGGGCGCTGGGCAGATAGACCCAGGACAGGGCGCCAATCTATCGCTGGGCACACACTCAATCACACAAACACACTCTATATGGGGCAATTTGGAGAACTCAATTGACTTGATCCATGTTTTTGGACTGTGAGAGGAAACCGGAGAACCCGGAAACCCACGCGGACACGGGGAGAACATGGAAACTCCACCCAGATGGGGATTCGAACCGGGAATCCCTAGTGCTGAGAGTGCTAACCACTAAGCCATATATTTATATATATATATATATATATTTGTTTATTGTGGACATTTACCATTATGCAAAAGTTACCCAGCACGGATGTGATTTTTACAGAATCTTTAAAGTTTAGTCAGATTTTGTGGCGAGGGAAAATATTAGGTTCCGCTGTAACACTGCAGTCAGGTACTTTATTTTAATGCTAAATGTTTATGCAATCAAACATAAATTCGTCTCTCTGTTCATGTCTGAAGTGTCAGGTTAAATTCAGGGCTCTGCAAAGGCCTGTCAAGTTCTTTTTAATTTTTTTAAACTATGCTTCTCTGCATCTACTGTATGGACCATGCTTTGTGACATCATAATGGAACAAATAAGGGCCCTCCCCAAACTTTCCACAAAGTGTATGATATAGTAGAAGTGTGTGAAATAGTAGGCGTGTCCCATAATATACAGAAGCAGTCAAAAGTTTGGACCCACCTGCTTTTTGCTCCAATTATTGTCCATGTTCTCAGTTCCACTTACTGTAAAGATGGACTTTGTAGTTATAAAAATTATAAACTGAAGTTTATCTGTAGCACCACAGAGCAGGTATTATTTGTTTGGTGCATTATTCATATCCCAGCAGTGTCACTGCAGAACTGACAATAAACAATCCACCACCCAAATGATACCTGTTCTGTGATGGTCCTGACCAATAGAGAACAGAGAACCAACAGGGGACTAACAAAAAACTTAGAAAACAGATGAACTACAGTCTGTAATTGTTAAAACTACAAAGTCCATCTATATGAAACGTGGAGGAAATAGACAAAGGAGCAAGAAGGGGGCATGTCCAAACTTTTGACTGATACAGTATTAATATTCCGAGACAAATTGTGAATCTACATTTAGTTTTTAACACTAAAGTGGGATGAAAGGCAAATACAGCTGAGAAACACACACACACACACACACACACACACACCGCCTTCAATGATGAATTAACCATTAATTATCCATCAATCTATGAAACTTGAATTCACTACAAACAACCATCCATTATCTTCCGCTTTATCCTCCATTAGGGTCGCGGGGGGGTTCCCCATGCCCGTCCAGGGAGAACGTTTCGGGCACTGGGCAGATACACCCAGGACAGGGCACCAATCTATCACTGGGCACACACTCACTCACACAGACACACACATTATGGGGCAATTTGGAGAATTCAATTGACTTGATCCATGTTTTTGGACTGTGGGAGGAAACCGGAGAATCCGGAGGAACCCCACATGGACACGGGGAGAACAACCATTAATTATGTGTATTTTATTTAATAGTTCTACTTTCTATCATGTTATCTGATGTGAGTTTGTATTGTATGAAACAGGAAGCAGGGCGGGGCCGCTGACAGTCGGCTGTGTAGCTGGCGACGCTCAGTCCTACATTCTCTTTTGTGATTTCTTTGACCGGATCATTGAAGCCTATCACGGCTACAAGGTGACCAGTCACGTCTCCCAAAGCAGTGACTTCAACTACGACAACCTGAAGGTGAGAGAGGCTGGACGAAGGCATCCGTGTGTTTGAGCTCAGTGTACAGTAATGTGTCTGTGTGCAGGGTGGGGATCATTTTGACCTCGCGTACGCGATGAGCTGCGAGGTCAGTGTGTCTCGCTGTGTTGAGGACTACAGCTTCCCTACACACTGCAGCAGAGGAGAGAGGAGGAGTCTCCTCATACTGGCCACGAAAGGTACTGTAATTAATCTCCTGATATAAAGGCCAAACATCTAAAGCATTCAGGAAATCTAAACGTTCTCAATACACATAACACCTTACCGCATCTTCAGGTTAATCCTGTAATAGAGTAGTGTGTGTGTGTGTGTGTGTGTGTGTGGGGGGGGGGGGTTCCACATGCCCATCCAGGGGAGATTTCGAGCGCAGGGAATGATGCAAATCCATCACACACACTACATTAATTAAAATAGGGGCAATTTAGCCCCTAATATTTCAATAAATATTAGCATTAAATAAATTAATTTAGCATTAACATTTGGACATTTAGCAGATGCTTTTATCCAAAGCGAAATACAAAACCCACGGTGGCTTAGTGGTCAGCACGTTCGCCTCTCAGCGCTAGGGATTCCCGGTTCGAATCCCCATCTGGGTGGAGTTTCCATGTTCTCCCCGTGTCCGCGTGGGTTTCCTCCGGGTTCTCCGGTTTCCTCCCACAAAAACACGGATCAAGTTAATTGAGTTCTCTAAATTTCCCCATATAGAGTGTGTTTGAGTGTGTGAGTGTGTGCCCAGCGATGGATTGGCGCCCGAGACGTTCTCCCCTGGATGGGCATGGGGAACCCCACCACGACCCTAATAGAGGATAAAGCGGGAGATAATGAATGAATGAATAAATGAATGAAATACAAAACCAAAATTCACCTTGAATCCATAAATATGGACTATGTGAGCAAAGTCATGGGGAGAACATGGATACACCACCTTTATCAGATACATCCAGAATTATGTGCACAACTCACTAACCCTCATACATCAGCTTGTTGAACACAAATCTAATCTAATTATCTTCTGCTTAATCCTATACTAGGGACTAGCATCACAAACATACACTACATAGGGACAATTTAGAGCAGCCAATTCACCTTGAATCCATAAAATCATGACGGTGGTGGGGAAACTGGAGAACCTGGAGAAACCCAAGGTAACACAGGGATATTACCTGCTCTGTGGTGGTACTATTGGAGTCCTGACCATTAAAGAATAAAGGGAGAGTACACAGTATGTAGAACACAAACAGATGGACTACAGTCTGTAAGAGTAGACAAAAAAAAATAAAGAAATAAAGGGGGAATTGGATAAGTAGATATGATGTTGTGGAAGTAATGCTGTACTCTGATTGGCTTTTAGCTCTAGAGGAACTTAACAAAGAAAATGCCGGAAAGCTTTACTCTATAGAGGAGCTCAACCAAGAAACAGAAAATAAAGGCATCATCCTGGATGCTCCACCCTCCATGTTAATGAAGACAGGCGTGGCTCGAGACTGGCCTGATTCAAGAGCCTTGTGGTAAGAATTAAATTTCTTAAACATTTTAGAAACCTCAGTGCAAGGAAGAACGTCCCCACATGATTAAAGCTGGCTTCATGAAGACATGGTTTCATAACTTTGTTGTGATGGAAATCCAGTGATCTGCAAAAGAGGCCAGATTTAAACACAGCAGCAGTGAAGGATTCTTGTCTCATAGTGGTCTGATACCCAGAATGCTATCGAAAATAAATTCCAGTCTTCGGAAAAGCAAAAAACCTGAGACAAACGCATAAAGTAAATGTTAATAGCCAGCGATTTTACATCGGCCCCAAACAAAAATGTTTTTTTAACGTACAATACGTGTTTTAGGTTGAGCCAGGACGGGTCCCTGGCCGTTTGGGTTAACATGGAGGAACATCTGAGACTGGTGTCCTCCAGAAGTGATGCCAACATCCAGGAGGCTTTTGAATCAATCTGCATCAATTTAGGAAAAGTGAGGCTCGTTTAAACCTTTTCTGCATCGGTGCTGTATGTGATGTCGCCTCACATGCAGTATGTTTCTAATGCATTATTCCCGTCAGCTGGAGGCGCTGTATAAGAGGATGAGGCATCCATTTATCTGGAAACCTCACCTGGGCTGGGTGGTGGGCTCACCTGCGGAGATTGGTACTGGATTAAAGGCCAGCGTTACAGTTCGACTGAAGCATCTTCCCAAACACAAACGCCTACATGACATCCTGGACAGACTGCGACTTCGCATGGAGACAGTCGGTAAGTGATGAGTTTTACAATCGGACCTCAGTGTCACTGCAGAACTGACAGTGTTAAAGTGATCCATTTTGCCTATTGTGCTTACACACAGAGGAATTTGCCCTTCAAATTGAACCCATCCAAGTAATAAGGGTTAGGTGCCTTGCCCAAAGGTTCTTCACCCATGGTAATTGGTGGGACCGGTAATCAGGGAGTTTCAGCTAACAAGTCTGGTTGGTTAACCACAAGCCTGTGACTGCTCCACAATAAACAATCCAATACTCAAACAATACCTGTTCTGTGATGGTCCTGACTAATAGAGAACAGAGAGTCAACTAACATCAAAACAGAAAACAGATGGACTACAGTCTGTAATTGTAAAACTACATAACTAAGGTTATTTTGCAGACACTTTTATCCAAAGTGACTTACAAGTATCCCAACTTGATGTTGGGGTCAGAGCACAGGGACAGCACCCCTGAAACAATGAGGGTTAAGGGCCTTGCTCAAGTAACCACAGTGGTAACTTCAGTTAATATGGGATTTAAACCCACAACCTTCGGATTGATAGCACAACACCCTAACCACCGAACCACCACATCCCTATTTATATGATAAGTGAAGAAAATAGACAATGGTGTGAGAAGTGGGCATGTCTTTTGAACGGTACTGTATAGTGCAGGCAGAGGGCAGCACATTAACAGCCTCTCAAAAGAGAATTTGTTCTATTGGGTTTTGTTCTAATTGACTCGGGCACTATTGGGAATCAGTTCAGCAAACTAAGAGATGTGTCAAGTGTAGAACATTGCTGTGTCCTCTCTCTGTGCAGACTTACAAGAAACGTATAAGATCAGTAATCACCAGACCATTGGGCTCACAGAAGTAGAGTTCATGCAGCTGGTGGTGGACGGAGTCAAGCTTCTGATCAGAATCGAGAGAAGACTGGAGGACGACGCTGGTATTGACGACCTGGTTCCTGCACAGAAGTAGAACCATATAGCAAAAATACAGAGCAGAGTTACAACTGCAAAAACATTTGCACGTTAAGGTTTCATTTAAATAAAACTATTGTGGATGAGTTACACAGCTGTTGTCATTTTAACGTCAGTGCTGTGGGTTAAATACAGGAAGGTGCTAACAACATGCACACATACCTTCTGGAGCAGATCCAGATCTCGTCCTGTAGGCCAGAGCCAGTGTCTTGTACTGAACGCAGAAGCTACATGACACTAATGAAGAGAGAACCTCAAGCCGAATAAAGTTTCGCATTAAATCAACAGTTCAGCATTCAACCAAAGACACCAGACTTTGGCTCAAAGTCACTTTTCAAGTAAGCTTTAATGTGCACCAGTAAGTCTGATTCCTGATGACCCATGAAACTGAAAAAAATGGAGATACAGTACTACATCGGGTGAAGGGAATTGGGGAGGGGGGGGTACCGGTGATACAGTTGGAATACAGAGGCGGTTGCATTTTCAGGAATTCTTTCATTTCACCTCCGAGCAGCTCCGTTCACTAAGGCAGCGTGATAAAGCATCCGTTCGAAAAAAGGTTCCAACACGAAGCATGAATTACTCTCTCAAACACCAGGTCACAGCTTAAACCAAATCATACCTCATTAAAGAAACCTCACCTAACTCTGAGTATAGTGTGCAGTCAGGGACCTGTCCGTGTTTGAATTACAGTAATACAACAGAAATCATTGCACATGTTACCCTCATTACCTCAGTACACAAGAACAGTTAGAAATGTTCCAGCACAAGTGGTTTTACCATGGACACCGAATGACCAAAAGAATGTGCACACACTAAATCTTCAAAGACTGGGATAGGCTAGTTCGAATTGTGTATTTGGACCAAACAGCTGCTCTCACTGAGAAGAAGTACCTCTGGGAGAGCATGATCGGAACAACGAAGTGATGAAGGATGGTCATCTTTTAATTTCTTGAAATTGTGTTTTAGATTATAGATCTTCTTTATACACTGTTTTATTATGTGGTTTTCTCAAAGGATTCTGCTTCACTGTGGGGTGGATTCCAAACATAGTGGTTTGAGAGGGTAACTGTGAGAGGTTTGCAAATGTAAAATTTTGCAAGTAAATGATTTTCTGTAAGTGAACCCCAAATGTAACAAGTTGTGAGGACATGTTTATGCTTTTTAACAACATAATATGCTTTAATCTGGGAAAACCTAAACATGTCAGTTTAAGGGGAAACTATAGATAGATCCCAAACGTAACATATTTGAAAATGCTTGTGAGTGGATCGTAAACATAGCCGTTTATATGGTAATAGTTTAGAGTGGGTGGATCCCAAACATAACCGAAAATGCTTTAACCCGGGAAAACCTAAACATCAGTTTAAGTAGTAACTATGGGTGGATGCAAAACGTAGCAGGTTGAGAGAAAGTGCTTTACTGTGAGTGGATTCCAAATGTAACAAGTTAAAAGAAAAAGCTTTACAATTTCCTCTTGTCACTCTCTCACTCACATGATATTTTTTTAGATTTAGGACTGTGAGAGGAAACCAGAGAACCTGAAGAAATCTCATGTAGACACGGGGAGAACATAGAAACTCCACCCAGATTGGGATTCAAACCTGGATTCCCATTGCTGAGAGGAGAACATGCTAATCACTAAGCCACCGTGCTCCCCTTGTGGAATGATGCATTGACGTCAATGATGTTCAGGTCTGTGGCTGATCTGCAACTCTAAACAGTTAATGAGAGAGATGACCGTTTGGAGCTGAGAACTATGGAAAGCTCAATATGTTTAACCTTGAGGTGAATAGGCTGTGACAACAGAAGCCAGTGAGTTAGTTAGATGTTCGTAATAAATTTGAAGTTTGCTATGCTATTACATTAGCAGCAACGATCTTTTCCATGTTAGCATCATAACGATGTCACAGTGTATGAAGTGAGATTCATAAGGAAATGATCTGCGATCAAGGTTGTAACGAATTTCTAGCTCATACAGCTGTGATGATCAGGTGTTCACATCATTTTGGCCATATAGTGTAGAAATGTCATTCTCTTTATCGCACACTGCGAAATCAACTAACGGTAAACTTCCAAACACAAAAAGTTACATCCTACTTTCACACCAGGATGATTCGCTAAGAAAAAACAAAGCAGCTATTTAAAGGCAAAAGTTAAACCTATAATAAATAAAAGTGAATGAAAAATTTTTTTTTTAAAGTCAAATCAATGAAAAACGAAACACTGCAGAGAGGACCTCTGAGCAGCTCAGGTGCATTTCTGCTTCTACCTGCGCTACGTCTGCTACGACCTACTTTCAACATTTTCATATCCCTTTATATGATCAGCGTACCGATGCTTCTCCTGGGGTTCAGCAAAATCACAACTCCGGGATGTGCACAGCTCAGCTTGCTTCATAAAACACTGTTATTAACGGTCACGACTTTCTACATCCTGTTAAAATGTTAAAAAAAAGGAAAAAACAAAAGTATATATAAAAGAATCAAAGTGGAGGAGGCTAAAATCAACCTCAAGCCGCATGAAATCCAAAAACTGAATACCACATTACAGTAACACGTATTTACCATAAATGTCTGTGCAGGACTTTGTACTATACAACACCTTCAGGTTCAGCCTGAAAGAGTCTTGTATTATACATTTCAACAAAACATTCTGTATCTGTAACTGTACATGTGGAAAAAAGTTGCAGTGTCTTCATGTTTCCAAAGGTAGTTTTTCTAAAGGAACACCGTTCCGCTCACCCTGGCCAGGTTCTCGTTATTGCAAAGATGTTTAGGCTAAAGGAGATGGGACTTTAGAGAAGGGCTGTGGAAACAGGGATGCAATTTCATTTTAGTACCGATTTTTTTTGGCCGAATCACACAGCAGTAGATTCAGAAAGCGGTGAACTCAAAATCACGCCCAAACAGAACAGGGAATGTGGACATCGAAGCGGCCGTCGCTGCGTTCCTGCTCCTCACGCCATTACAGTTTCAGCTCGTTGGCTATTTTGGAGGCGATGTTCTTAAAGGCGATGGAAGTTCCCGAGATGCGTTTGAAACGGACGCCGTTGAGGGAGAGGCGGGGCAGCTTGCACACCTCCATCTCCCATTGGACGAGGCTGTCCTGGCGGGCGTCGCCATGCACGCAGAACAGTAGGAAGCGTTCGCGCTGCTCGTAGTCACAGTTGTTGGCGTCCAGCACCTTGCGGATTTCCCGCATCATCTCTCCGGGTTCCATAGACGACGTGGTCTTCATGCTCCAGGTGAAGCGCAGAGATCGAGGCTTCGTGTCACGCCCATCATCCTTCGCGTCGCCTGAGCCACTCCTGCGAGCAAATATAAATCCGGCACCTTAAATCAGTTTCGTTACATATTACACAAACAGATCAAAGAAACTTTAGACATTTTACACCATTAAAGCAAACATTCCTGTGTGGTGTGTCATAATCAGGACATCCCACTGTGACATCATAAAGAAATATGAAATCTAGGGCTGTATTCAACTACAGATTTTCGTAGTCGAATCTGATTCGTCAGATTTTCCCTATAGTCGACTGATAGTTGAATCAGTTAAAATTTCACCACAAGATGGCGCTATAAGCATAGTTTTTTTTAAAAAAAAAAAAACTTTTTATATTTTACTTGTTTTTCTAACAAAAGAAAACCTTTTTTATTTGTTTTTCTTTTTTCTTTTTTTTTCTAGAAATTATGATGATTTTATTTGACAAAAGGCTATATTTATAACGAAAACAAAGACATTTCATGTAAAAACTAATGCTTAGCAGCAGCCATGGGTACCCCCATGTGGTCAAAATGGTACATTCGACTATGAGGTTCATAGTCGACTACGGTTCTCCGAATGGAATCGTCGAATATTGCAGCTCACCCCTAATGAAATCACTGAGGGTGAAATATGAAATCACAAAAAATATGTTCACTGTTAGTAACAAATCTGCTACTGTAACAAAAAACCCTGAATAAAACACTACAATTGTGCTGCACAGTGGCTTAGTTAGTTAGCACGTCTGACTCTGGGGATCCAGGTTCGAATCCCAATCTGGGTGGAGTTTCCATGTTCTCCCCATGTCTGAATGGGTTACCTCTGGTTTACTCCCACAGTCCAAAAACATGTATTCAATGTAAATTGAAAGCTCTAAATTGTCCCTTACACCCCCGTGTGTGTTGTGTGCTCAGTGATAGACTGGCATCCTGTCCTAGGTGTATCTGCCAATGTGCCCGAAACGTTCTCCTCCGGATGGGCATAGGAACCCCCCCCAAACCCTAGTAGATGATTAAGTGGGAGATAATAAATTAATGAATATTAATGAAACTTTTACATGAAAACCACACACTGTCCACTTTTTCAAGTACACTTCTTTGTTTCTACTAGTTCCACCAAGTACACATACTGTATGTAGTACGGACTCGCTTAGCATCTCTAAGAAACAACTCAAAACACATCTCTTCCACAAATACTGATATAATAATAAAAGGTGTGATCAGATAATAATCAGGATTTTCTGTAACTACTGACTTGTGTTGTTCTCGTTTTTGTAAGTTGCTTTGGATAAATGTGTCGACTAAATGTAAATGTATGTAAAGTAAATGTAGTTCAAATGCATTATGTATGAATGCAGACGGTTGTTTTGTTAGACCCCTTTACTCTGTTAATAATCAGGACCCTCATTAGCACAGAACAGTATTAATAAACTGAGCATAAACACACAATGATGAGAACCTAACAGCGAGGCCAATTGACTATAGACACAGTAAGGTTGGGTTAAGTTCTAGTCAGAGATGTAGGGGTCTCTCTTTACTGAAATCATTACCCTCATCATTAGAACAACAGTAAACAGTAGCAGAGCTGTAATATTTTATATTGCAAATATAAACACAAAAAAACTAACACTTAGCCTCACAGAGTAAGACCATCAGTTAAGAGTTACATGTTTCAAAACACACCTATAATCCGCACAACAGTGTGTGTGTGTGTGCTGGTATTATGGTATACACTGAACAGCCTCAACCCACTTCATACACTGCTGCCCCCTGTTGTTCAGCTGAACCTTCACACTCGATCCTAACGAGTAACAGAGTCTTTACAGGCAGCTCGCTCACAGCCAATAGAATCTCACCTCAAGCTGAACGATCTGGCCCTGTCCCCTCTCTCACTGGGTAACCTTAAAAACAATTCAGAGTTCAGAATATGACAGAAGAGCAGGACAGATCATCACACGCACAGACTGAGGGACGGAGCAAAGACCAAAGTTTCAACAGGACATCACATGCACACCAAGGAGATGCTTCAGGAGACGAGTCTTTTTAATTCCAAATCATACTCTCAAACTCAAAGTGGATTAAGAACAAACCTTTTTTTGAGATTTAAAGATCAAAACAATCTCAAATCTAACTGCTCTTACGTTGAGGGTTTTAGGTAGTTAAATAAGAAAGATGATTGTTATATTATAATTTTTATATATATATATATATGTATATATATATATATATATACATATATGATCCACACACACTATGATCCATTGGGGCGGCACAGTGGCTTAGTGGTTAGCACGTTTGCCTCTCAGCGCTAGAGATTCCGGTTCAAATTCCAATCTGGGTTGAGTTTCCATGGTCTCCCTGTGTCCGCGTGGGTTTCCTCCCACAGTCTAAAATCAAGTCAATTGAGTTCTCCAAATTGCCCCATATAGAGTGTGTGAGGGTGTGTCCAGCGATAGGTTGGCGCCCTGTCCTGGGTGTGTCTGCCCGGCATTCTCCCCTGGATATGGACCCCCCCCCCCCATAGTGTGAGGAGAAGTTCTTATGTCCATCCAGTCACCCAGGACAGGGTGCCAGTCTATCGCTGGGCACATATTCCCCTCAATCTTATATTAATACTATATAGGGGCAACTTGGAGCAGTCAATTTACCTTGAATCCATGTTTTTGGACTGTGGGAGGAAACCGGAAAACCTGGGGAAAACCACAGTGGACACAGGGGAGCATGGAAATCCCCAGCACTATGTCAGCTTGCGCCTATATATAAATGTTCTTCTCGTGTCCATGTGGGTTTTTTCCGGGTTCTCCGGTTTCTTCCCATGAAACCAAAAACATGGATTTAAAGTAAACAAACTGCTCTAAATTGCCCCTATATAGTGTGTGTATGTGTTTGTGTGAGTGTGTGCCCATCGATGGATTGACATCCTGTCCTGGGTGTATCTGCCCAGCACTCAAAACATTCTCCCCCTGGATGGGCAAGGGGAACCCCCCCCCCCACCCAGCGCAACTCTAATCCCTACTATAAGATTAAGCGGAAGGTAATGAGATGAGGTTATTTTATATACATTTAGATTATATTAGATGATCAGATTGTCTATATATAATGGACATTGAGTGTACAAACAAGTAGGAGGTAGGAATGTGTATTAATTCTCATTTGTAGAACTAAATTAAAAACATGGAAGACATGAAAACTTCCAGTAACATCTTATTCCAAAATTATAATAGATGTTAAATAAAGTTTATCAGTGATGCAGCATTCCACAGACACCCCCCCACCCCCACCACCACCACCACGGTGCACACAGTGAAGGAGTCACTGCATTAACAGGACAGTGCGTAACGGAGCTGCTCATGCACACAAGGGAGGACAGAAGGATTTAATTGGTCAAAGCACAAGGGATTTTATAATAATCACTGAGCTCCACTCCTACCTCCACGAGGCCCTAAAAGAAAGAGTTCTACAACAGAAAGAAAGACAGTGTGTTCAGAGCAGCAACAGGAGGAACGGGTGAGCAGAAACTTTTTTCCTGAAAGATTCAATAGAACATGATAAATAAATACAATAATGAATATGAAACTAAATTCATTCAACAACTCAGGGAATCGAGTCTGAATCTAATGCTGATGAGGCTGAATCAGTTCAGAGTTCTGTGGTGAAGGTTCCGCTCCTGACACACCCCCTTTTTTCCTGCAGAAAGGTTTGTAAAATGATCAAACATGAAAAAAATGTGACCTTTGAATTAAAAACCTGAGACCGTCTTTAACGTTAACCACAGCCTGTAAATCGGAAAGTAATATCTGCTTATGATTCACTTCTGAGCTGAGTTAATTTTATTTTTGATGATGTAATAAAACAATGGAAAAAAAACTAAATACAAAAAACCAATATTTCTTCTTATTCTACCAATAAGTTCTTATATAAACTTTCAAAAACTAAAAAAATATGTAGTTCATATGTAAACAGTTACATATAAAAATGTTTTGATGCTACAGAGGATTGTAAATTAAATGTTGTATTGTGATCAGTATCTTACATATCCAACATACCATTCATTCATCATTATCTCCCGCTTTATCCTCTATTAGGGTCGCGGTGGGTTTCCCCATGCCCATCCAGAGGAGAACATCTCAGGCGCTGGGCAGATAGACCCAGGACAGGGCGCCAATCCATCGCTGGGCACACATTCACTCAGACAGACACACTCTATATGGGCAATTTTGAGAATTCAATTGACTTGATCCAAGTTTTTGGATTGTGGGAGGAAACCGGAGAACCCGGAGGAAACCCACGCAGACACGGGGAGAACATGGAAACTCCACCCAGATGGGGATTCGATCCGGGAATCCCTAGCGCTGAGAGGCGAACGTGCTAACCACTAAGCCATCGTGCCCATACCATTATTTTAGAAGCAAATCAGTTCATAACAATGTGTTTTACATAAAAACACACATTTAGGTTATTTATAGGCAGCATGGTGGCAGAGGGGTTAGAACGTTTACCTCTCACCGTTGGGATCTAGGTTTGAATCCTGATCTGGATGAAGTTTCCATGTTGTCTCTGTGTGTCTATATATTGTGTGTGTGTGTGTAATAGACCGCCACCCAAAACATTCTCCCCTGAATGGACATGGGCCCCAGTTTTGTAGTAGAACATAAGAGAGGATTTGTTTTCTTACCTACGTACGAACTTTGAAGTGATCTTACTGATGATGCCGGTGGACGTCCCCCTGCGAGTGTGCACAAGAGCCCCCGTATCATGTGACAGAGTGGGCGAGGCAGGTGGTCCATTGTATGTAGCGCTGCGTCGCTCTCGGAGCTGGGCGCCATGAAAAGTGCTGCGGGTGGATGAGCCACGAGGAAAACGTGTCCGGTCTGGGGTCACGCTGCTGATGCTGTGGGCTGACGGGGATGCTGCAGGAGCTCGGGAGCTTGAACTTGGGCTGAGGATGATGAAGAAAACAGAAAGGAAAATGAGAATGAAGACAACAAACAACAGGCAAGAGACCGGAGACGACAGCTTTGTATTTATCAGTTGTCAACAAATATAAAGGAAACCATTAAAAATTTCTTTAATTCTTCAAGGGTTTTATGTGTTCATTTCTACCTAAATATTTATTACTAGATCACACCAAACAAAGTAACAGGATTCTAGTTCCTCTACTGCCATCTAGTGGTCTAATTACTGAACCCAATTTATAAACATCAGCTGCAACTAGCTTAGTGCTCATCAGGAATCTGCATGCTGTTTATATTAATCTGTACTTTATGATTTAAAATAATGCATATAATGTATATCACGCATTGATAGGTGTTTGTTGTTCTTAATAATGTCACGGATGGACGGCTCAGCCAATCAGATTTAAGAACTACCTGTATTATAATAAAATCTATTGTAAACCTAACATTGGTCCAGTGTATATCCACTAGGGGTGAGCTGCAATATTCGCTGATTCGACGATTCGATTCGGAGAACCGTAGTCGACTATGAACCTCATAGTCCAATGTACCATTTTGACCACATGGGGGCGCCCATGGCTGCTGCTAAGCATTAGTTTTTACATGAAATGTCTTTGTTTTCGTTATATATATATATATATATATATATATATATATATATATATATATATATATATATATATAGCCTTTTGTTAAATAAAATCATCCTAATTTCTAGAAAAGAAAAGAAAAAAGAAAAACAAAAAAGAAAGGTTTTCTTTTGTTAGAAAAACAAGTAAAATATAAAAAATATACTGTATATATTTTTTAAAAACAACGCCCTTAGCGCCATCTTGTGGTGAAATTTTAACTGATTCGACTATCAGTCGACTATAAGGAAAATCGGACAAATCAGATTCGACTATGAAAATCTTTAGTTGAATACAGCCCTAATATCCACATCATACAGCTCTCACTCATTGTTTACTAAGTTACAGATTGAGTATGTTTATAGGATAACTGTAGGGTACCTACAGTAACTGCTTGCAGGTTTCCACTGGGGGTCTATAAATGTAAATTCAAACTTGCGTTTGATTCATTGAATCACGGTCTCTTACCCCTTGTACTCTGCGTTATCCTCTATGGGGGGCAGTGGGGACTTGGCAGGGTGACTTGATGCAGACATGGACTTGACGTGACGAGGCCGAGTTGATGTCAGCGCTGTGGCCCCCGGAGACACAGAGGAGCCACTTCCTGATGCTGACACCTCTGTCAGACTGATGGTGAGATATGAGAGAGAAAGAAATCTAAATTTGGTTGACTGGTTGCCTTAGCAGCACATCAACATGAGCTCAGCAATCATTCATTCATTCATTATCACCCACTTTTATCCTCTATTAGGGTCGCGGTGGGGTTCCCCATGCCCATCCAGGGGAGAACGTCTCGGGCACTGGGCAGATAGACCCAGGACAGGGCGCCAATCCATCGCTGGGCACACACTCACTCACACAAACACACTGTATATGGGGCAATTTGGAGAACTCAATTGACTTGATCCATGCTTTTAGACTGTGGGAGGAAACCGGAGAACCCGGAGGAAACCCACACGGACACGGGGAGAACATGGAAACTTCACCCAGATGGGGATTCGAACCGGGAATCCCTAGTGCTGAGAGACGAACGTGCTAACCACTAAGCCACTGTGCCGTCTGCTCAGCAATCATTCTATTTCAAATCAACAGAACATATTGGAAATGTTTCCTTTTAGAACTATTTCATCCTTTAAGGTGTGCTGTCTTTTCCAGGCAGAATCCTGTAAGGGTTAGGAAGCATGTAGAACCGCTGACTCACCTGCTGTCCTTGCCGTTGGAAATGCCTGAATAACGGTCTGTGCTGGTACGTTCACATACGTACGTGTTCCTGCGCGTCATTCCTCCACTTGTGCTGTTCTGTTAGTTTATCCAAAAACACACACAAGTAGAAAACCAAACATTAGATCTATAATTTATCTGGCACTGGGAGAACATGCAAACTCCACACAAAGGAATCGAACCCAGGACAGGATTTCTATCAGGCTGTAGTGGTACAAGCTGTGCTGCTATTTAGACAGATCAAAGCATGTGTATTACCTCAACGATTTATTTTGTCTTTATTCTGTAAAAACTCACATCATGTTAAACCTATAAAAATAATAAATGTTAAATTATAAACACAGGGAAAGCCATCTATAGGTTTTAGGTTTAGGTTACGGTCCTCTCTACCCTCCACAATCTTACGCAAGGTCAGCATTTCTATTTCGAGTTGAATTAAGTTTCTCTTGCTAAGTGAAGGTAAGTTAACACTGTACTTTTAGCGTCATCATGGGACCAGAAAAAGTTTCCAGAGCACAGCCCACCAGAGAAAAAGAGCAAAACCTCCTACTTTACTTTTAAGTAAAAAGTAAAACCTTTACTTTTAAGTAAATAAAATACTGAAGGCATTAAGCTTGCTGAAATCAGCTGCATGTATGAAAGTTTCATTGTGGTGAAAATGGCTGATGATTAAGTGATTGAGTTAATGATTAATGATTAAGTTAATGTGGCGAAAGTTATTAATGCGCTCACAAAACAGAGGCTAAAGATTTCAAAAAGTTATTATTAATTAGCATCAATCAAAAACAATTAGTTGGTGAATGCCGTTCTGTTAAATGTTAATTTATTATTTACATTAGTCCTTGGGTGGCTTAGTGGTTAGCACGTTCGCCTCTCAGTGCTAGGGATTCCCGGTTCGAATCCCCATCTGGATGGAGTTTCCATGTTCTCCCCGTGTCTGCGTGGGTTTCCTCCGGGTTCTCCGGTTTCCTCCCACAGTCCAAAAACATGGATCAAGTCAATTGAATTCTCTCAAAATTGCCCCATATAGAGTGTGTGTGTGAGTGAGTGTGTGCCCAGCGATGGATTGGCGGCCTGTCCTGGGTCTATCTGCCCAGCGCCCAAGACGTTCTCCCCTGGATGGGCATGGGGAACCCCACCGCGACCCTAATAGAGGATAAAGCGGGAGATAATGAATGAATGACATTAGTCCTTCATACTCATTTTTAATAAAATGATATATAATACTATATTGTGTTTGTTCTGTTTGCATCATTAAACTGTGTATGAAATATAAATCGTGTTTTGATATGAATTTTGGAGACAATCACAAGCAGCTCATGTGCTGAGTGAAAGCTGAATTCTAACAGCAGGTGCTTCTTACCCCTGAGGCTGTAGAGGACTTCCTGCGCTCCTGTGTGGTCAGAGGTGAGATGGCCATGTCTGCTTTGGAGTTGGAGGTAGGGAGCTTCCGAGCTGCTTCCCATTCCTCCTTCTTTTCTCCCTCCACACTGTTAGCCTGAGTGCGCTTGGTGTAGGACACGGCTGGTGGGATGGCGGGGGCAACTGTGGGGCAATTCAAAATGCACATGTTTTAACAGGGTTTAAAAAAAACTGATAGTTTCAGTCCTTAAATCTGATTGGCTGAGCTGTTTGTCCAGCTGTGACATTATTGACAATAACGCAAACCTCCTAGTTCTGATGTTATTCACACAGTAATGGATAAGCCACTCACCGTGGTCACTGTAGCGTCGCTGTTTCTGCGTGGCAGAGATGCTGCGCTGCACTTTGGAGTGAGCTGGAGACTGGGAGGAGCTGTTATTCAGGTCGCTGCTGGGTCGGGGCATTTGACACAGGTTTGTGCTGGAAAGCGACTCGCTCCCTTCAAACTGTCGAAGGCCAGATAATGACATCACATCATATAAAAACCCGTTCCAGTGATCAGCTTCATGAATCTACATGTTGGACTTACCTCTGGAGGTTTCCTGCCCAGAAGCAGGTAAGTAGCCATGACCTCATCATATTTCTGCTTCACTAATGAGTCGTTAATATCATCTTTGGGGAAACCCATCGTGATCATCAAGTCTAAATAAAAATGGAAAGAATGAGAATTCTATTTAATTTTTAACTCTAATAATTTAATTTGAGATAAACTGTTTATTGAGTCATCAGAACGTCAGATTAAATTAGGGGTGAGCTGCAATATTCGCTGATTCGACGATTCTATTCGGAGAACCGTAGTCGACTATGAACCTCATAGTCGAATGTACCATTTTGACCACATGGGGGCGCCCATGGCTGCTGCTAAGCATTAGTTTTTACATGAAATGTCTTTGTTTTCGTTATATATATAGCCTTTTGTTAAATAAAATCATCCAAATTTTTAGGTTTTTAGTTTTTTTTTAGGTTTTTCCTTTGAAGTGGAAAAATAGTAGAAAAACAAGTAAAATATATTAAAAAAATCTTTTTTAAAAACCACGCTTATAGCGCCATCTTGTGGTGAAATTTTAACTGATTCGACTATCAGTCGACTATAGGGAAAATCTGACGAATCAGATTCGACTATGAAAATCCTTTGTTGAATACACCCCTAGATTAAATACCTGTTCTTTAAAATGCAAGAAGTTTTTAAACCAACATGGGATTTGTTCGAGGCATACATTTCCCGTCGTTATAATAGCATTGATGCACTGAAATGCTCCAAATCATCATCAGGCCTTCGTGCTGTACGGTTGACGTCTCCCTAAACCTTGCTAAAATAGGGCCCTATACAGTAGGTTTCTAGCTTTATTTTTTTTATCTCACTCCCTGAAATTCTGATCGGTCAAATAACACATGCCATAATGTCGAGAAATTCTGGATGACTGATGGAAACATGCCATTAATAAAAGTAATCCAGTATCTAAAAGCTATGTGTGTGCGTGTGCATGTGTACCTATTCTCTTAGTATCGCTGAAGTCCGACTCGGGTTCCGTGTACGGTTTGAGCTCCTCTTCTTCATGACCCACATTCATCCAGCGATCTTTCATGATTTGCTTTATAAAAGAAACAAGTGTTCTGAAGTTAAAAGCGCTCACAAGACACGAGATACAAATTATGTGAACAGAGGTGTGAGAAGTATTTATTTACATTTGAGCCAGATAGGTAAAAGGTCAGTGTTTGTATTTTATAAACTAGTTCTGTTCCTTAAATCTGATTGGCGGAGCCGTTTGTCCAGCCGTGACATTATTGATAACGTACACCCCTCTCAGCCATCAATGTTCACTTCAAAATTTTCGCAGGGATTGCTTAATTAATAATTTTGTTTTCAATAAATGCATTTATAAATCAAACATTGCTTTTTTATTATAGTGTTTGTAACTGTTTTAAAATAAGCACTAAGACACTGAATAAATCATGGAAAAGAGGTGGAACTGTACTCCACGGCGTGCCCAATAACAGCCCTTACATGTGATTTATTCACAATAATACACTTTCTATACACATCATTAGCACTAAACGGGTATCCTGTTACTCAGCTGTCAGTGTTCACTTTAAAAACCGGACTAAATTATGCTGCAGACCAATTTCTTAATAATTTTTGTTTTAAATAAACACATTTATGAATTAAATGTTTTTTTTATTATAATGTGTTTGTAACCATTTAATAAAAACAATAAGGGATCATGGGGAAAGAGGTGTAACAGAACTCCGCTGACGGGGAACCTCAGGTGTGCATTCAGGATGATGCAAGCACATACCTCCAGACTGCCTCGCTTGCCTGGGTTCAGCACCAGCAGCCTTTTCAGTAGATTCTCACAGTCTGTGGACATGTAGAACGGGATGCGGTATTTTCCCCTCAGCACTCTCTCTCTTAGCTCCTGCAGACAGAACCAAGGTTGACTGAAGGTTCGAATGGGTGCAAATTTAAACAAGCTTAAATAGTTTATACAGAATAGTTTTAACACTATGACAAGGGGAATGGGGGTTACAACTATCCTTAAAGATAACATTAAATGACTCTAAAAAAAGATTTTTTATACCAATGAACCAATGATTTATCAACCAGTAAGTCACATGACTTCTGTCCACCTGACTGACGATTCCTGTCAGATCAATCATCTTTATGAGATCACTTTGAGGAATAAAACATTTAGTTCTGACCTCCCGAACTGACCTTTAAGTTCTGCCCATCAAAGGGCAGCGAGCCGCTGACCAGCGTGTACAGAATGACTCCCAGACTCCAGACGTCCACCTCAGGCCCGTCATACTTCTTACCCTGGAAGAGTTCGGGAGCTGCGTAGGGCGGGCTGCCGCAAAACGTGTCTAATTTGTTTCCAAGCGTGAACTCATTACTGAAGCCGAAGTCGGCTATCTTTATGTTCATATCAGCATCTAAGAGCAAGTTTTCAGCCTGCAGGGTAACAGAAAGACACAGAGTACGGACGTGGGTGAGAACTGAACAGAAGTTTGAACTGATTTCATACAGCAGAGTGTGTAAAGTGTCTCACTTTAAGATCCCGGTGAACGATTCTTTTCTGATGGCAATATTGCACTGCAGATACAATCTGACAGAAGGAGAGAGCAGGTGCAGGAGAGAGAGTGAGAAAAGGTTGTAAACAGAACACATCCATGCATAAAGTGAAGGATACAGCAGGAAAGTCATTACTGCAAAATAAACACTGCCAGCCTAATGCAGATCCCAATTTTCCTAACGGCGTTAACTTCACTTTAATGACCTCATTAGTGTCAGTGTCTCATCCCTCTGATAACGAGATCAATAATGACAGAAAACACAGACGTGGAGGCTTCATAATACAGTAGAAACTTTGTGATTATCTGTTTTAAGTGTCAATAAGTTAACATTGAAAAAATAAATAAATAATATATATATAAACAATACCTCATTTCTAATCCATCCAATCCCAATATCCACCAGTTATTTTAATACTACCCTAGGGGCACGGGGAGATCACCACCCAGGGGAGAAATATTTGGGTGCTTGGCAGATACCCCCATAACAGTGTGTGTGTGTGTGTGTGTATGTATGTGGGGGAGGGAGGCACCCACCTCCCTAATATGTTATATTTATATTGCAATATATTGAATATGTTATATTTATTGAAAAAATATCAATTGTACATTAAAATGTGCAAAAATTTATTTAAAAAAAATCTAATCACACAGAATTTAAACAGAGGTGCATTATTTCTTTCTGTGAATAAATACAGCTAGCCAACCCATTTCACACCCATCTGAAGACAGGCATTAATGTACTATCACAACCTGAGATTTATCTGTGTAGTGTGCGATGAAGCAATAAATTAATTATTGAAGAATAAAAAGCTTCAAATTAATAGCCATTAAATGATGACAAAACATTTCAGCCTTTTAATGAAAACCATTAAAGATCAAATTCTTTTTCTTTTACAGGAAAATCTTCTGGGTCAGTAAAAATATACCTTGCGCCACTAGAGGTCAGTATGAGAAAGAGATTAAATCTTATTCTCTTACCTGTCGAAACTTGGCTCTGGCTTCCTTTTCCTTCATTCTTCCATGTGCTACGAGATAATCGAACACCTCACCTGAGAGGAACACACAGAGCGAGTCACACTGCTGCCAGCAACACTGATCACTGACACCGTCACCGAATACAGAGAACATCACATCCAGACGCACCTCCACTCGCATACTCCATTATCAAATACAGAGTCTTGTCGGTTTCAATGACTTCAAATAGCTTAACTGGTCAAGAGAAGAGAAAGAAGATATTAATATAATATACATAAATATAAATAAAATAAAACACACCATTAAGTAATCATATAATAGTTCTATTCTTTACAGCAACAAAATAAAACAACATTAAACCATTCCTCTCCTGCTGAAAGGTTTTATTTAATCATTCTGTATGGTAGCTATAAGGCTCTGTCGTGAATCATGTCGTACAGTAAAATGTTGGTGTTTATTTTGTGTTGACGTGGGCGTTTTATGGCCCCGGGGCCACATCCGGACGACAAAGCCATGCGTTGCCTAAAGTACAATTTAGATAATAAAATGTTTTTTTATGTTTACATTGAATAAATAAAAATT
Source organism: Corydoras sp. C115 (assembly GCA_019802505.1). Classification (NCBI taxonomy): domain Eukaryota; kingdom Metazoa; phylum Chordata; class Actinopteri; order Siluriformes; family Callichthyidae; genus Corydoras; species Corydoras sp. C115. The sequence goes on from JAFMOC010000020.1 coordinate 1,539,429, forward strand.
TAACAAGCAATATATAAAAAAATATATATTTTTTAAAACCACACCATAGATCTTGTTAAATTACTTTATCCTAAATTAATTCTGCTTGTGAAGTATACAGTTTAGTAGAAAATGTGCAATTTATCCATAGAAAACTAAATTAATGAACTACCACTAATTAGTTAATTATTCATTCATTCATTATCTTCCGCTTTTATCCTATATTAGGGTCGCGGGGGGAGAACATTTTGGGCGCTGGGCAGATACACCCAGGACAGGGCGCCAATCCATCGCTGGGCACACACTCACTCACAAAGACACACTCTATATGGGCCAATTTGGAGAACTCAATTGACTTGATCCATGTTTTTGGACTGTGGGAGGAAACCGGAGAACCCGGAGGAAACCCTCACGGACATGGCGAGAACATGGAAACTCCACTCAGATGGGGATTCGAACCGGGAATTCCTAGCGCTGAGAGGCTAACCACTAAGTTTACCTCAGTGCTAACCACTAAGACACCGTGCCACCAATTAGTTCATTAATTGGTAAAAAAAAATAATTAAACAATTGTGCAAGTTTCAGCTTAATTGGATAACGGGAAGTGGGTGAAATAGCATTTGCAAACTTTTTACCAGACACACAGACAAACAGATGAAGCTAATAGAGGGGTGGTAATAAAAAAAATTAAAAATAAAACATTTTATTGTTCCTGCGATTTCTTGACCTTTTTAGTAAAGTTAATTATTGCATAATAATCGTAGAGTCGTAATTGTTTTATAGACAATCGTACCATAGAAATCTGCAATCGTCTCATGCCTAGTTCCCCACAATGTTATATATAACTGATTCTACACTCACACACACACACTCACAAACCCACAGACTGGGACACATGCCAGGAGAAACAGGAGACTGATAGAACAGCCAGTCATCAAAATCAATAATCTGAAGGCCAGAGGTGGCTTTAAACCGTTTGAAGAAAGAGCTGAGCCAGCGACTGCAACAGAGACTCCGACTGCTGCAGTACTGCGCTGTTCCACACGGTGAAAGAAAGAAACATCAAATCAAGCCTATAATGCAGCGAAGGACTGAAGGCGAGAGAAAAGTAGACAAGGAGATGTGCCAAGTCATGAGAGACAGTGATGTCAACTAAAACAAAACCTGTTCCTCGAAAACACGGGTTCATGAGAAGTTTAGGACAGCCAGCGTGGAGAAAGTGCTTTTCAGGTCTGGGTTGTTATAGCCTCAGCAGACAGAGTTCAGCTGTGATATGCTTTATGAGGGTAATTTGGTGGGCTCTCAATGGTACAGTACTCTCTCCCAACCACATGAGATTAACATCTGCCTGAGTTTTAACACCATGCCAAACATATTCACTCATTCAGGGCTGCGGAACTTTCAAAAGTTCCTGTAAAAAGACTTAGATTTCATTTCTTGTCGTACAAATGGCAAAATGATCATTTAAAGAACTTTGTTTATAAGTTTAGTTGTGATTTTACACTTGCTGACCAAAAGAGCAGACGTTCCCGATGGGTTTAGGATTATATTGGCTGTGTTAATGTTTCTGACAAACATTTGGCGCTGAAGATACAATGGACAAAATGAGAAGAGATTCTTACCTATATTAGGGTGATTTAGAATCTTCATAATCCTCACTTCACGAAAAAGCTGAAAAACAAAAACAAACTCTGTCTTTAAAGTGATAGCGATGCATTTTACACACAGAAGTATTTGTCCTCTGCTTTTAACCCATCTGTACAGTAACACATACAAGTATACACACTGGTGAAGTGATCACAGTGGGCAGCCCCCAGGTATACGGGGCTTCTGAGAAACTCATTCATTCATTCATTATCTCCCGCTTTATCCTCTATTAGGGTCGCGGTGGGGTTCCACATGCCCATCCGAGGAGAACGTCTCAGGCGCTGGGCAGATAGACCCAGGACAGGGCGCCAAACCATCGCTGGGCACACACTCACTCACACAGACACATTCTATATGGGGCAATTTTGAGAATTCAATCGACCTGATCCATGTTTTTGGGCTGTGGGAGGAAACCGGAGAACCCGGAGGAAACCCACGCAGACACGGGGAGAACATGGAAACTCCACCCAGATGGGGATTCGAACCGGGAATCCCTAGTGCTGAGAGGCGAACGTGCTAACCACTAAGCCTCCGTGCCGCTTCTGAGAAACTGATTTTATAAATTTAACATTACAATTTATTGTCTCATTTTTTTTTTTATCCCCACGCTCGAACACACTTCTTTAAGCCTGGCTTCAGTCTGCTTTTTATTCAGTAACAGCATTTGTTCTTTGGTTGCCTTGTCCATTTGTTTTGTTGCTTTTACTTCACTATGGTCTGCTCCCCACCAGCGAGAGACTGGGATTTTCGGCTTCGTTAGTGTGTTTGTTCTTGATAGCCCTATTGAGTTTGCACAAAGCACTAACGACTCAATGCCCTTGGGATGAATTGAAACATTGACTATAAGCCAAATTTGGTTTTCCATCATCGATACCTGAGCACACAGCTGTTTATAATTTCCCTTCTTGTTCAATCGGTGTGCTGTTACTTTTATATTATTGTGGATGTAAATCATTCTTACTAATACCACTCTTCCTCTCCTATTAGATGAATTTACTTTGAAGCACGGGTGTGTTTTACTAATCATCTGCATCGTTGTTTAGATGCACGGTCGCACAATATATCCCATTTTAGTAATTTTCTTGACAAACACATAAAAAGTTTGGAAAGTATCCTGTTACAGAGTTACAGAGGGAGCACCTCACACAGATTACTGATGATTTTACGAGTCAGGACATTGAAACGTCACAGTACTAAATAGGTCACTTTAATTGTAACTTCAAGGCGGAACGGTGGCTTAGTGGTTAGCACGTTCGCCTCTCAGTACTAGGGATTCCCGGTTCTGTGTCTGTGTGGGTTTCCTCCGGGTTCTCCGGTTTCCTCCCACAGTCCAAAAACATGGATCAAGTCAAATGAATTCTCAAAATTGCCCCATATAGAGTGTGTCTGTGCGAGTGAGTGTGTGCCCAGCGATGGATTGGCGCCCTGTCCTGGGTGTATCTGCCCAGCGCCCCATACGTTCTCCCCTGGATGGACATGGGGAACCCCACCGTGACCCTAATAGAGGATAAAGCGGAAGATAATGAATGAATGAATTGTAACTTCATCATAAAACTTGGGATCTCCACTTGGGAAACTCCACCCAGATCGGGATTTGAACCTGGTTTCCCATCTCTGAGAGGAGAACATGCTCATCACTAAGCCACCGTGCCCCTTTGTACATTTACATTTAGTCATTTAGTAGATGCTTTTATCCAAAGAGACTTACAAATGAGACCAACACAAATCATTAGTTATGAAGAAAACCAACTGCACTGTAAAATCATCAAACCTGATTGTTATTTGATGCTGTGCCCCCCCCTCCTTTTTTTTAACAACAGGTACTTGTAGGTCTATAAGCGACTCTTTGTCGCTTTTAATAAAACATCTGCTAAATGACCTCATGCAATGTAATTTAATGTAATGTAAGTCTACAGGGTGTGGTGGTTAGGGTGTTGGGCTATCAATCTGAAGGTTGTGGGTTTAAATCCCAGGTCTACTGAAGTTACCAATGTGGGTCCTTAAGCAGCACCCTTAACCCTCATTTTTCCAGGGGGGCTGTATCAATACCATTTTCTAAACTCAATCAAGAAGTTGGAATAAAGTTTGTAAATCTATCCATCCAATATCTTCCTCTACTAGGGTTATGGGAGGGTTCCCCATCCAGGGGAGAATGTTTTGGGCGCTGGGTAGGACCCAGGAAAGGGCACTAATCTAACACTGGGCACACGTACTCACTCACACAAAGACACACACAATATAGAGGCATTTTGTTACAGCCATCCATGTTTTTGGACTGTGGTAAGAAACCAGAGAACCTGCAGGAAACCTATGTGGAGAACATGGAAACTCCACCCAGATTGGGATTCGAACCTGGATTCCTAGCACTGAGAGGAGAAAATGCTAATCACTGCTAAATGACTTCATGCAATGTAATGTAATGTAATGTAATGTGAGTTTACATGTATTTTGTTTCTTTCTTTCTTTGTGTGTGTGTGTGTGTGTGTGTGTGAGAAAAGTAAAATAGTGAAAAGGTATTGATGAGGTTATATTTAAAAAGACAGGGAGTGTCTTTCAACTGATCTCAAACCAAAACCACAAACCCAACACACACTGAATGATCAACTCATCACAAGGCCAAGCTGCAAAACAAACCACTTTGTTCTTGAGCGACAGCACTTCTCATCGCTTTGTGCTTCATACAATCAGATCCGCATGGTAACAATGTGAGTTCATCAGAACAGAATAAACACTGATTATTAACATCCTGAAGTCAAATCTGAATTCAGGTTTTTTTTTTATTCGTCATGTCATTTCATATTCAGTTGTGGATCCTAACATTGCATCCAGGCTCTGCCGGTCAGGGGGAGAAAAGTCTGCCAGCGTTTAGTGGAAAGATGAAACTCATTTGTATGCTCGGTGAGATCCTGCTGCACATCAGCTGCGCAAAAAAACGCTCTATTTTTAGAAGGATATTTCTAAAATAAGCCCCAGCTATACAACAGCGATCCGCTGGGGATCAGACAGGCATGCAACTTCCTGTAAAGAGAAAGAATTACTAACTGTGTTGTGACCTCACACATCTGGACGTCATTACTTTGCTTCGGTAAACGAACTCATCTGAACTCTGTTTATGTTCGTAAAGCTATTGGTGAGTAGAATGTGATGCTAAGCAATACATCACAAATACTGATGAACTCACTGGCCACACCCACTTTACCACAAGACCCTCAACTAAAATGCAACAAATTCCACAAAAACCTTAAAAATAAAGAAATATCCACAATTTTGGGAAACTAAACAAAGTAAATCCAGAGTAAAATATTAATTTAGATCAACCAAAAAGTTACAGGGTAAGAAATGTGAATGCCGTTCTGGTAAATATTAAACATTTATTTACTATTACTATTCAGCGCTAGGGATTCCTGGTTCGAATCCCCATCTGGGTGGAGTTTCCATGTTCTCCCCGTGTCTGCGTGGGTTTTCTCCAGGTTCTCCGGTTTCCTCCCACAGTCCAAAAACATGGATCAAGTCAATTGAGTTCTCCAAATTGCCCCATATAGAGTGTGTCTGTGTAAGTGAGTGTGTGCCCAGCGATGGATTGGCGCCCTGTCCTGGGTCTATCTGCCCAGCGCCCGAAACGTTCTCCCCTGGATGGGCATGGGGAACCCCACCGCGACCCTGATAGAGTATAAAGCGGGAGATAATGAATGAATATATATATATATATATATATATATATATATATAAAATAGGTGCCTCAGATTTCATCTATTTCATATTTCCCCAACTGATTAGCAAAGAAAATGGAGTTTCCACTGTAGAGAACCTTAAAATACAAAATCTGATTATTGACTTGTTCTAAAATGGCAATAAAAACAAAAATGCATTTTTTTTCTTACCTTTTTTCTTTATTATATTGTGAGTGGCTTAGTGGTTAGCATATTTGCCTCAGGTTTGTGCGTGTGTGAGTGTGTGTGTGAGGGAGGGAGGGAGTGAGTGAGTGTGTGCCCAGGGATAAATTGGCACCCTGTCCTGGGTGTATCTGCACAGCACTCGAAACATTTCCCCCTGGATGTGCATGGGGAACCCCCCACAAACCTGGTATAGGATTAAGTGGAAGGTAATGGGTAGATGTTTGATTTGATATATTTTTCCACATTCCATTATATGTAAATACATGTCTATTTTATTAGGTATAAAGTACTGGTACCGGGTGCCTTGTTTTGCTTCTAACAAAGGAAAATAACTAATATAATGGTACAGAATAAAACAGTGAGCACTGCTTCACTGGTACGGACAGACACAGAGGCCGTGCCTCCCGAGTAGCTGTATTACAAATATATCCTGGTAAACCCTATCTGGCATTTTACACAGCTGCTGAGCAGAAACGCTGCTTCAAACGACTTAATGACGCATCCAGAGAGGAACGTTCAGTGATTCAGTGAGGTAAACCTAATCTGATTAATTGCTTCCAGAAACAACCACATAAAAGAGTAGGGCATGTTGACTGAGGAACACTCAGGCCACACCCCCAACAGAGCCCTACCAACACCATTATTAAAACATCCATGCATTTAAGTGCTCACTATCGAGCGTAGCTGAATTAACCACCCATTTACTTTATAGCTTCTGGCATTTTGTTTAGAAACAACGAGCATGGAATAAAAAGGGACTGGAGAACTGTACTGCATGCAGGGCCAATGCCCAACGTGTTATTATGTGTGCGTGTGTGCAGTGCACGAACGCACCGTGGTCATTAATCTTCCTATCAGAAAGAGGCATGGCCGATCAGTGTAATAGGATTGAGACGCTCCACCACACACATACAATAATAATGTACGCATCAATCATAAGTGCATTATGACAACCAGGATAAAAACAGCATCATTTAGCTACATTGATAATATATAAATAATCCTTTACAAATACGTTATTTTATGTACAGCTCATGTTAATAATTATTTTCATGCAAAGTTCCAAATCCACATTTTGATTGTTTAGAAAAATTAAAAAGGTGATTGATGAATGATTATAAAAGCAGATAAATTTGTGGTCCAGTTGTTTAAACCCATATCCAGCCCCCTGCATCATCAAACATCTTTGAAGATAATGCCGAAAATTAGTTTCAACTCTTTGAAACTGAGAACATCCATCCATCTGTTATCCTCCACAAGGGTTGAAGGGGTTCCCCATGCCCATCAAGAGAACGTTTCGGGCACTGGGCAGTTACACCCAGGACGGGGCGCCAATCCATCACTGGGCACACACTCACTCACACAGATTAACTCGCTCGCTCACTTGTTCACACACAAACTTTATGTAGGGGCAATTTAGAGCATCCAATTAACCTTGAATCCATATTTTTGGACTGTGGAGGGAAACAGTTCAGGGGAATAGTTCAGGTTTGCAGTGCATGTGTGAAAGAAGCTAGTATGGAATACCATACAACTACCATCAACAAAACAAATAAAACCTCAATAATAAAAGCAATAATACTTCAAGAGCAAAATACTCCATAGTGTTCTCACACTTCAGCAGCTAGAATCAGTGAGGGGATCGCGAGGATGAAAAGCTCACCTTTTGTAAACTAGTGGGATTTAACTGGGTTTTATCAATAATCTTCACAGCAACCTGAAACACACAATGATGAGAGTTAGTGGTGCATACATGTTCCTACCAAACTTAATAAGTACAGTATAAACAAATTAATATACACAGCAAGTCGATTCCAACAGCAAGTGAGCATTAAGCCTGTTGTGGCTGTGGTTTATAAATTGTGTTCTGTAATATGGCCACTAGATGGCAGTTTTTAATTGCTACTCAGCAATCAGTTTATCGAATTTTATGAAAAAACACATTTACGAATCAACCCATTTTTTTAGGATAGTGTGTTTGTAACCATTTTATAAAAGCAATAAGGCACTCAAGATTGTGACGCAAAGAGGTGTAATGGATCTTCACTCTTCTGTAATTTATTCACAATGATGCACACCCTCTCGTACCTTGTTAGTTTAATTAAACCTTAAATCTGCAGAGTGAAGGTCTTCAACTCCAAGAAATGGTTTTTTTTTTAATAAGAGCACGACTGTGGTAATTTTAACTTCGTGTTCGGACTTAAACATTGAACTATGTTTAGTTGTTCTAAATCCCAATATTTTGCTAAATGCAATGAATGACCTACAAGACAAGAGAAAAACAATGAGGGTGTTCACAAATGACTGACCTCTCAGAGCATAGTGCATTGTGAGAAACATGGCAGGAAGTGGGGGCTGCATGTGTACATGAATGCTTTATGGAATGTCTTTTGATGTGCAAATGCTATCAATTATGGATGAAGTTTCTCACTCGAGGTAAATGTCTGCCTGACACAACCAGCTTTGGTGCGCAGTATAAATCGTCTTACAATATGATTTTTTTTTCCTGTTTGTGACCCGTTTGTGACCTAGTTAACCTGGGATTGGAATTTACCTCTCGTCCTGTTAAAGTATGGCGGGCCAGCTTAACTTTTGCAAAGTTGCCCTTGCCGATGGTTTTAAGCAGCCTGTAGTTGCCAACATGAGGTTGCTCATCTGTTACAGACGCCACAGAGTTTCGACATCGAGGGAGACTCTGCCTGCTCGCCGACTTAGCCGGAGGTGCTGGGGGTTCGGTGTAACCGTCCACTGATGTATGCTGGAAAACAGAAAGAGGAAAAGAATTCAATAAAAACTATTATTACAATAAAAACACCGTTCATAAAGTGAAAAACATGTGACTGAGTTGTTACAGTGGTCACATCCCACATCACTCAAACTCAAAATGGCCCATTTTTTTACAGGCTAAATGTCCATAATGACAGATTCCAGCCACCTGTGAGGACTAAATGGGATCCCTACGTTTACTTATTAAGAAGCGTGTCCCAATACTGTGATCCATGTAGTGCATAAAAATAAAGAATACAATTTTACTGCAGTGCCCAGTGATAGATTGGCACCCTGTCCTGGGTGTATCTGCCCAGCGCCCGAAACATTCTCCCCTGGATGGGCATGGGGAACTCCCCCGCGACCCTAATAGAGGATAAAGCGGAAGATAATGGATGGATGGAATTTTACGGCAGGGGTAGTTATAGGCTTGTGATTAAGAAACCTGAAGGTTTACAGCACAGATGTTGAGGACAAATTCCTCTGTGTGTAAACATTCATTCATTATCTTCTGCTTAATCCTCTGCTAGGGTCGTTGGGGGATGCCCATGCCCATCCATTCCTCATGCCCATCCAGGGGAGAGCGTTTGGGACCAGAAGCATCCAGTTCGATTCCCAATCCCATCAAGTGCTATGGCTGAAGTGCCCTTGGGCAAGGCACCTAAACCCAATTGCTCACCAAGTACTGTATACAAGGCTGCCCATCGCGCTCGGCACATGTAGTCACTTCAACAGTGTAAATGTGTGTGTTTCACTGCTAAATGTGCCACTAGTGGGTTAAATGTGGAGGACTATTTCCGCTGTGTGTAAGCACAGTACACAAAATATAGCACTTTATCTTCATCACTTTAAATTAGAAGCTGGTGGAGTAGCTTATACTCAGCAATCCTGAAGATGTTCACAATAGGCGCCCCAACGTGACCCCATCCTGCATAATCACCACAGAGCGTGAGAGAAAACCACACAGATCATTCCAACCCAACACACCATCACAGGAGGTCTGATCATTAGCCCCGGGATGTGGTGAACCACTTCACCAGTTTAACCACATAAAGCCCAGCTTGTGTCATAAACAATGTTATGCTCGCGAGAATGCTCACTAATACATATGATACTCGCTTTCTTAGCACATATGCTCATGTTGAGAACATTACCATTGGTCATTACTATCTCACAAGCTTTAATCCAGACCTGGTTTCTGAAGGTTCTCTTCTGACAGACTGTAATTTCAAAATAAGTACACAAAGAGCGAGTTGCATCGTAAAATTGAACCTGCTCTTGTGTCCCAGCACTAGTTTCTCACTACTCGAGTTCCAGCTCATGTCTGTGTGGCCCCTTAAGCCCTAGCAACTGAAGACTTTACCAACAATAGTGCTCCAGGAAAGCCCACTCACTCAGTCGCACTGCTGCTTGGCTCTGACGCCGCAGAACGCGCTGCTCACCGTGGCTTACTGCACAGCGGCTTCGTCTCAGGCATGACACCAACCGAGCCGACGCGCTCAAAAATAGCCAAGTGGTTCTTTTAATTTGTACTGTTATAAAACCACACCGCAATAAAGCGCAGCGTAACAGTGACGATCCTGCTGATGAACGTCCGAGCCCCTCGGTTTATTCCTTGTTTATGGTTTGTCTCTAAGAGAACGACATCGTGTGGAAACCATCACACAAGTAGGTTCTTTAGTCAAAACTACTATTATTTTTTTTAAGTTAACTGATGAGAATGGAAAGATCCATCCCTAAATATATCCTAGTAATATACACTTACTGGCCACTTTATTAGATACACCACCCTGTAGACCATACAGCTGCATTTTGACGTTCTTTAATTAAGTACAGAATGTAGTCCATTTGTTTCTCTTTATGTTACTATCATTTTGTAATTGTCAGGACCTCCACAGAGCAGGTGCTATTTGGGAGGTGGATGATTCTTGACTGTAGTGACATTAACATAGTGGCAGTGTGAGGCATTGGTGGACTAGATCAGGAATTTTAATGACAAATATGCCACTGACTAGCAATGGGTGGCCAACAACATCCAATAGGTACCACCTTATGAGCACTGATGAAAGATAAGAGGACGATCAACACAAACTGCAACAACAACAAAAAAAGTCTCCATTTTTATTTAAAAAAAAAATATATATATATATATTGCTGTGCCTGACCCAATTACTCCAGTACAATGCACACAAATTTCAAATGAACTGTCATTTCAAATTAAATACACGAAGAGCGAGTTGCATTTTAAAATTTAACATGCTGTTGCGTCCTAGCATTAGTCTTATAGATCTATATAAAAGAATCTGGACCAGAAATGAAATTGCTAAGACTAAAGTTAAAGCCTGAACATGTCTGCTTGTTGCCCAAAATAAAATATTGACCGTTCAATCGCACGTTTCGAATTTCATCCAATCGATTTGTGCAGTATTCAGTAACTGCAGCAACACTGACACTTTGTTCCAACCATCCTGCAAAATGCTGTCTTTATTCTCCCCCGTTCTAAATTCAAGCTCCTCCTGTTGTGGATACATGCCTATGTCTCTCTCTCTGCACGTCCCTCCCCCAACATCCCAATGCATCTCATAACACACCACCGGCTCAAATGTATAACCCAATAAACAGTCCATCTATCCAGCTGAGTCGATAGACGAATGCCTCCCCTGCACCGGGAGGGGACATAGAGGGCAGTGAGGCTGGCACATCGCCATAATCGCTAGCAAACTGTCTGAGCTCAATGTCACTGTAAGGTCATTCTTCTCACAAGAACAGCGTTCTAATTTTTTTCCATTAAACGTTTTAACATCCGAAAGCAACCAGTGGTTAATGTGCTAAGCATTGATTTTTGGTAATGAAGTTATCAGGGTTGGAATGTAGTACATTGAAAAAAACTGTGTAACTGAATCAAATAATAAAGTTTGATTAAAATCAGCACAGAGGAGAAGATTCATGTTCTTATTAATATATAAAGGTGTGGCCTGTCCTTTGGAGGCAGATCTGGGAAACATGTCAGCTAATCAAGTCTTCTGATTATGGCAAAAGTCCCAGTTCAGGGTCTGACAGTAAGCACTGGAATGACTCAGCTGGGTATCAAATGCAGCAAAAGCTTAGAGGTGCAGTCCAAATTCACCTGAGGGATCAGATTGTTCAGAAAATCTGCAACCTTAGAATTCCAGCAGGATAATGAAGCAAAAACAGAGTAACCGAATGCTTGAGCTGATGTGAAATAATATAAAAACAAAATATAAAAACACATTTGAAAGGCCATACACTCATTTTCATAATAATATCATACATAAGCTTTCATAAATGTTTGTGGTCAGATGTCCCGTACTTTCTGACTGTTATAAATAAAATGTAAAACTAGTTCTTTTTCACACACCATCATGTGTAACAGGATTTCAGTACCATGTCCAAGTAAAGTGGTCTCTGATGCTGACATATTGAAATACAATGAGTACAATATCAGAACCAATCAAAGTTTTGGACACACCACTTTGCCAGCAAAAGGCCTCAATCCTATACAAAAACCACAAATCATTTACAGAGATATTGGAACACTGTAGGTCAATCACCCCTCACACAGTACCGCAGCATCTCTAGCTCTCTAGCTGTTTCATAAGATGCCAGAGTGAAATTTTTCATTTTGAAGTCTGCCTTTCCTTTGGATCTCCTGAGACCACAAGAAGTTTCCAACCTTGGTAGGCTACCAGAACTATTTTGGGTTCCTGCAGAGATGAACTCAACCACTGTAAGCTAACTTAGAACCAAGGCAACCGCTCTGAGTGAAAACAGCGCCCCATAATGCTCATTGCTTTGGAGATTTTAAATACAGAACAGCCATAATGTTATTCACACCATGAAGTAAAAAGTCTTTACCAGCTCGACTCATGAGCAGTAAGAGTCTATGTTTAACTCTGTATGTTTATCAGTCTCTGTGTTGGTGAAAAGCAGATCCACAGCACTTCAGCCAATTAGTGTCAGGCTCACTTTATCTGTGTGATATAAATATCCCATTGCCAGTACGACGTCAAGGTTTTCAAACTTATTTCACAATTATATAACAATACTATGTTAACTTTTAATGTTTATTTTATTTCTTGTTCATTTGTTGTACATTTAGCAATAAAGAGCGGCACAGTTATAGTAATTAAAAGTTTGGACACGTCTCCTTTTTGCTCCATTGTCCATTTCCTCCACTTACCATATAGATGGATTCTGTAGTTTTACAAATACAGACTGTAGTCCATTTGTGTTCTTGTTTTTTGTTAGTCTCTCTGTACTTTATTAGTCAGGATCATTACAGAACAGGTATCATTTGGGTGGTGGATTGTTTATTGTCAGTTCTGCAGTGACACCGATGTGGTGAGGGGGGTTGTTAGTGCAGCAGTGCTGCTGTGGTTTCATTTAAACACCTCAGTGACAATGTCGGGATAGGAATAATGCACCAACCAAATAAAACATGCACTGTGGTGCTACTAGTGGAGTCCTGACCATTAGAGAACAGAGTAAAGGGGACTAACACAGTATATACTGTAGAACACAAACAGATGGACTATAGTCTGGACTTGTAGAACCTTAAAGTCTATCTTTACAGGAAGTGGAACTGAGAACACGGTCATAAGTGAAGCAAAATGAGGTGTGTACAAACTTCTGGTACTGTATATATACAGTACAGTGTTGTTTTATGGTTTGTCCTGACACTTGACCTGACAAGAATAAGGGCATTGCTAACATACAAAAACATTTCATACGATTACGCTAGAGACAATTTCAGTTTATAATACATTTTAATAATAATACTTTTTATTTATATGACACTTTTCTGGTTCAGTGATATTAATAAAATAGTAGAAACACATAGAACATAGTGTCTGACAGGTTTAGTCAGCTGTGATGCAAAAGCTCTGAATGGAAAATTCCAGAAATATTATTCATTCATTCATTATCTTCCGCTTTGTCCTATATTAGGGTCGCGGTGGGGTTCCCCATGCCCATCCAGGGGAGAACGTTTCGGGCGCTGGGCAGATACACCCAGGACAGGGCGCCAATCTATCGCTGGGCACACACTCACTCACACAGACACACTCTATATGGGGCAATTTGGAGAACTCCATTGACTTGATCCATGTTTTTGGACTGTGGGAGGAAACCAGAGAACCCGGAGGAAACCCATGCGGACACGGGGAGAACATGGAAACTCCATCCAGATGTGGATTCGAACCGGGAATCCCTAGTGCTGAGAGGCGAACGTGCTAACCACTAAGCCACCGTGCTGCCCAATTCCAGAAATAACCCATTCTTAAGTTTTAAAGCCTGCACCTCTGAGTACAGTGATGAATTCCAGCCTGGGACACTGATTATTCCTTAGTTTCGTGTAGCTATGCTGTTTACACTACTCACCAAATAGTTAATTATTAACCCTCTCTGTATATGAAGGGTTACTATACAGTCTTTAGCACTGATTGGGGTCTTATAACACACTCCGCATGGATATAAGTGGGCTGCTTGATTCCAAGACTCGAGAAGGCATCCTAATACACCAGCATGAGTGTATCATGAGCACAACATGAGCATAATTAAATGAGTTTGGTGGGAATGATGCTACTGAGCTTTACCCTCCCTCCTGCTGATATCAGTGCCTGACCTCACCAATGTATTTAGACTGAATAGCCATTGTCTCATAGACCCTTTCCAAATTCTTGTCAAAGGAATTAAATCTGTAAAAACCACAACCATAGATGATTTTAATATAAATGCTATTAGATGTCTAAACTTTTAAAATAGAGTAGTCAGAAATAATAAGATTCAGATTTAGGACGAGTATAATGAGAAGCTCAGCTCTTTAAACTGATTATCTCTCATCATATCCTTTATTCTCTGATGCAGTGATGCGTTATCATTCCACTCAATCAAGTTTCCACAGAGATACTTTCTGGGTTTTTCTGGATGTGTCTGACCTGCCACAACAACTCCTGCATTAGCATGACCATGAGTGCAGTGTTGGGATGTGACATTCCAGGAAGGTACATTATAGCCATTTGCCCTTCCCCCTGCTTATACACATGGCCTCCTCTATTCTACCTCTCAGCCTCACTGCTGTTATGCAATTCAACTCGAGCACTGATACATCCAGCTTCACTGAATTCTAAAACACTCGCACAGTGAGTACTCAGTTCAGTAGAGCTCTCCACACTAAATTATGATGCACTATTCTTCTTCCAGACAGAGGATCACAAAACAGCTTAACATTTACATCGTTCTTCTGCTTTTTAAATGGAGATACAACCCTACAAGGATTTATCCTATTCAGGTTCAACCAGGGCAATTCTTATCCTACAAACTATACATTTGGAAGATATCAGTATGAAATATTTATCTGGTGCAGATAAAAATAAATAAATGAATAAATACACTTATGGATGAGTTAAGTCAACGGCTTAGAATGTATGTTAGTTTGCTTCAAAAAATATATATATATTAAAAATACTTATAGATAAAAGGCATGAATGGCAGCTCTGACTTGTCTAGCAATACAAATGATCCATAAAATCAGTATACTCTAAAATTAGTAATCAGTATATAAAATCATAATCATACTTCGTATGCATCACTGTAAACTGTCAAACTTTATATTATGAAGGATCATGTAGTTTGCATAAAAAGACATGTTAATCAGAGAGACACCAAACCTCAGACCCCCCTCAAAAGTTACATACTGCAGCTCTAAAGACGCATATACATCAAACTTGATATCCATGTCAGAGTCTCTGCTGTTGCTACTTATTATCTCATCTCATACCTGAATCCCCAATGCAAAGAGGCGGATGTGCTGCCCACTTCTACCTTAATTCAAAATCTATCTGGACTCAGGTCAAAAATCTCTCAAGTTGAACTTTTTTTTTCACAAAGATGTACACTTTGCCCGTTTCGGGATGCTCACAGCTTCCCCTTGTGTAGTCCTGCACATTAGCATCCTGCCACTAACTTAACATTGATTTGTGCCAACTTAGCATTCAATTAAAAAGCAGCTCAAGACATCTCACAGTCTAAAAGGTTCCTGCTTGGGAAATATAGGACACAGACACTATATGGCCAAATGTAATGGAAGACCTACATATAACACATATGGAATCTTAAATGCCATCCCATTCCACGTTAAATCCCCACCCTTTAGAGCTTTCTCTTGTCTGAAAAGACTTTCCACATGACTCACATGGCATGTGTATGTGAAATGCAAGGAGACAGAAACCTGTGAACTTGAGTTGTTAAATTGTGTGACATCATGAAGCCGTTTTTAATCTAATGAATGCCACTCCTATATATATATATATTTATATATATATTTAACATTTTGATTTATAGATCAAAACACTGTGTATGATGCTGGAGGCTGTGCTGTGGGGAAAATACCCTTAGTGGTGGCTTAGTGTTTAGCGCGCCCGGCTCTTGGCTCTAAGGATCCAGGTTCGAATCCCGATTTCCATCTTCTCCCCATGTCTACCTAGGCTTTCTCAAGTTTCCTTCCACAGTCCAAAAACATGGATTTAAGGTAAATTGGCTTTTCTAAATTGCCCTCATATAGTGTGTGTATCTGAGTGTGTGCCCAGCAATAAAGTGGCACCCAGTTCTGGGTGAATCTGCCCAGTGGCCAAAATGTTCTCCTCTAGATGGCTATGGCAAATAACCCTCCCCATCCTATCGACCCTAGTCCCTATGGGATAATTCAGAAGATAATGGAATGCGATAACTTTCGCCACCAAATGAGTATCGACATCTAGGCCAACAAATTCAAATGGACCAGCTGTACAACAAACTCCAAAAATATGCAGGGTGGCTTAGTGGTTAGCACGTTTGCCTCTCAGCGCTAGGGATTCCCGGTTCGAATCCCCATCTGGGTGGAGTTTCCATGTTCTCCCCGTGTCCACGTGGGTTTCCTCTGGGTTCTCCGGTTTCCTCCCACAGTCCAAAAACATGGATTAAGGTCAATTGAATTCTCCAAACTAACCCATATAGAGTGTGTTTATGTGAGTGAGTGTGAGCCCAGAGATAGATTGGCGCCCTGTGCTGGGTGTATTTGCCCAGCGCCCGAAACGTTCTCCCCTGGATGGGCATGGGGAACCCGCCCCCCCCCCCCCATGACTCTATTTGTTAATATCCCCCTGGATGGACATGGGGAACCCCACCGCGACCCTAATATAGGATAAAGCGGAAGATAATGAATGAATGAATGAATGAATGAATGGATGCAAACGTAAACTCTACTTCTGAATAAAATGGTTAATTGACACTGTTGCTTAACTAAATGTGCTTAGTCAGAACCCTGACCCCCACACGGACTACCTTTGGGAAGAAGTGATACTTTGTGAGTCTGGCCATTTTCAGCATGAACACACAATAACATCTCAACAGAAGGGGGAGCGGTAGCTCAGTGGTCAGGGCGTTGGGCTATCAATCTGAAGGTTGGGGGTTCAAATCCCAGGTCCACTGAAGTTACCAATGTGGGTCCTTGAGCAAGACCCTTAACCCTCATTGCTCCAGGGATGTTGTGATGAACCCTGTGCTCACCTTGTAAGTCGCTTTGGATAAAAGCGTCCAATAAATGACCAAATGTAATGTAAATGTAATGTAAATGTAGAAGTGAAGGTTCTCATAGCAGAAGGAACCAAAGCTTATTGATGCTTTGGTGTATGATGTGATGTGAGGTCAGGTGTCCACATACTTTATGGATGTAGATGTTATTAAAGCTTAGTTTGATTACCACAAGTTATTTCTGCAAACGAACCAAACCCTTAAACCGGGGGATGCAGGGGTTTAGTGATGTGTTCCCTGCAGCACTGACAACTACTGTTATTGTTCCAATTAGCTTTAGCCAGCTGCTAACTCCCAGCAGAACCCTGAGCATCGCTCTGCACCTGAAGGTCTGCTTTCATCAGAGGGATCACCCCGCGCTTCTGTTCTCCATCAGAACCGTTCTAACATCCACCCTCCCCCCCCCGAGTCCAACAACCCAACGCGCGCAGCCGGGCAGCGCCACCTGAGTCCAAATGGACCGTTTTCTGGACGCTAGCCTTCAGTGTAGCTCGCTAACCTAGCCTCCCTACCGAGGGCACTAGCCGTGTAGCCCTTTAGCTGAGGTTAAACATCAGCACCCGAACCAGGAGCAGCATCGCGGCCGAACCGCGGAGCCTCGTTCACTCACGTTCTCGGTGTCGCGCTCGTTGACGGTGGGTAATGGCGTTCTGGTCGACATGTTCTCTCCCGGGCCTCGCAGCACTGAGACTGAGGCTGAGAGCGGGACAGAAAAGAAGAGCAGTCCGCTTCAGTTCACAGAGACATTCCCGCAGTCACCGCTCACACTGCTGCAGCAGTCCACACCACAGAACCGCCAGAACCCGGCGCAGCCGACATGAGACACAACCGGGGACAGAGACACAGACAGAGCCGCCGGAGACAGAGACAGAGACAGAGTTAAAGATACAGAGAGAAGGAGCGAGAGAGATGCACTGAGAAAAAGGATGGAGATGGAGAAAGAGAGAGAGAGAGAGGGAGAGAGGGAGAGGGGGGGGGGGGGGAGATTGAGGGGGGGGGGGGGGGGGGGGTAAGAGTGTGTATAAGAGAGAGAGTATTTGTTGTTCACAGCAGATTTGTACGTGAAACTAAAACTAAAATAGTGAAATCATTAAACACACACACACACACACACACACACACACACACACAAATATATATATATGTGTGTGTGTGTGTGTGTGTGTGTGTGTGTGTATGTGTATACATTATATTTAGATGTAAATATATATATTATATATAGAAAGAATATATATATATAGGCGGCACGGTGGCTTAGTTGTCAGCACGTTCGCCTTTCAGCACTAGGGATTCCCGGTTCGAATCCCCATCTGGGTAGAGTTTCCATGTTCTCCCCGTGTCTGCGTGGGTTTCCTCCGGGTTCTCCGGTTTCCTCCCACAGTCCAAAAACATGGATCAAGTCAATTGAGTTCTCCAAATTGCCCCATATAGAGTGTGTTTGTGTGTGTGAGTGTGTGCCCAGCGATGGATTGGCGCCCTGTCCTGGGTGTATCTGCCCAGCGCCCGAGACGTTCTCCCCTGGATGGGCATGAGGAACCCCACCGCGACCCTAATAGAGGATAAAGCGGAAGATAATGAATGAATTAATGAATATATATATACACACACAGTATATTCATCCATTATCTTCTGCTTTATCCTTTACTAGGGTCGCGAGGGGGGGATTCCCATGCCCATGAAGGGGAGAACATTTCAGGCTCTTGGCAGATACACCCAGGACAGGGCGCCAATCCATCGCTGATCTCACTCACTCATACAAACAAACTCTATATGGGGCAATTTGGAGAATTCAATTGACCTCGATCCATGTTTTTGGACTGTGGGAGGAAACCGGAGAACCCGGAGGAAACCCACGCGGACACGGGGAGAACATGGAAACTCCACCCAGATTGGGATTCGAACCGGGAATCCCTAGCGGTGAGAGGCGAATGTGCTAACCACTAAGCCACCGTGCCGCCCAGCTTTATATGTCACTTTATAGTGGACTGCTTATTTCCTTGCCTTTTATATTGTGTAGGGCTTCAGTTACAGACTGTGGTCACTCACTTGGTTGGACTCTTCACTGCACTGCAGTCACACTTACGTCCTGGTGTGTTAAAGTGAGGTGTGTTGGCAGGGAATGGACAGGTTACACCAGCTCTGCTCAAATTCATTTTAAACACTATGTCTACTAAGTGAGCATTATATTGGACACATCCACTTTACTGGCCCACCTCAAAAATCTTTGAGAGACTTGTAATATCATCTCTTGTTAATCCGTTTCATCCATTTTAAATCCTTCATAAGTGCTCTACAAGATTGTTGGTGGATTATTCTCAGTCCAGCAGTGACGCTGAGGTGTTTAATAATTCCAGCAGTAACTGCTGTGTGCTGCAGTACTATTAATCCTCCACTACCCAAATAATACCTGCTCAGTGAGGGTCCTGAGAATTAGTTAACAGAGAGACAGATGGGACTGTAGTCTGTAATTGTGAATTAAACTATTACAATGTGCATCTATATGGTATCTGGAGGTGACAAATGTAAAACATCTGTACAAACAAAAAGGTGTACCCAATAAAGTTGCCAGTGAAACTTCACGCTGTGCCTAACAACACCTCTTTCCTTTGATATATTTACAATAATGCATGCCCTCTAGTGCCTTATTGCTTTATAATGTAAACTGCACTGGTTTTATTAACTGTATCTGCCATGTGATGGGCTGTGGATCTGGGTGTTTCTTCAGATAGGCTACAATGACTGTTAAAACTGTCAAAAGCTATAACAGTTAGAGGGATGTGTACATTTACTGAATAGGTCTTACACAAATGCAGCTTTCTTGTATAATAATTAGACATTCTTTTGACCATTTGCATTTCTGCTAAACATTTATGGCATGAGGGCGCCATCTATAGACCTAAAGGCAAAGTACACGAAGGTTCTTATTAAAGAGCAGTTGTTAAAGGGCAGCAACACCCAAAAGCATCTCATGCTTGTTCTGATCAGAGCAGTCAACTCACATTGGATCATTGTTTTTGGACTGTGGGAGGAAATCAGAGAACCTGGAGGAAACCCTCATGGACACGAGGAAAACATGGAAAAGATAAAGATTCGAACCTGGATTCTCAACATTGAGAGGCAGTTAACCAATACACCACCATGCCATCCCTTTACAGATATTCATTATTCATTCATTTATTATCTTCTGCTTAATCCTCTCCTAGGGTTGCAGGGAGAACGTTTCGAGTGCTGGGCAGATACACCCAGGACAGGGAACCAATCCATCACTGGGCACACTCACACAGACACAGACACACACACACACACACACACACACACACACACACACACACACACACACACACACATTATATGGGGCAATTTACCTTGAATCCACTTTTTTGGGAAACCAGAGAACCCGGAGGAAACCCACACGGATAAGTTAATCAATGGAAACCCCACCCTGATCGAGTTTTGAACCCGGATCTCCAACGCTGAGAGGCAGTTAAACAATACATCACTGTCACGCCTATTGCAGATATTATAAAACACACTTGTTTATTACAAAAGAAAAACAATAGTAAAAACCAAACAGGAGAATAAAATCTCGTATACTTTTTAATTTCAGGGTTTTTATGCCTGCTTTTAATCAGATGTCATGAGTTTTAGTTTTATTGCATGTTGTTACTAATATCCACCACGCGAGGGCAGTGTGTAAACACGTACAGCTATTTATGACAGAATGAAATTAAATACAGTGAGTGCTACATATGATTTTTTGCTTTGGAGGCTCATTTTTAATCTCTAACAAATACAATGTTTAATTTATTAGTGCTACAATATAACATAAGCTATTGTACACCTTAAACTCATTTATACTACGTATTGCTGGACATCCCAATCTAATATAATTAGAACTGCAAGAATCAATACCATCAAAGTATTTATATTTCGATACAATACTATTGTGATTCTTAACATTTTAGTCAGATTCTGATATAACCTATAAGGATAACAAACATCATCATAATCAAACATCTTTACATTACAATTACAGAAACTTTTATAAGTTTGTAAAATAAAAATGTTCTTAGCGCCATCTTGTGGACTGTAGAAGAAATGCTATAAAAGTTGAACCAAAACAAGAAACTTTGGGTTGGGTTTTTAGTTTAGTTTTTATTTATTTATTTATTTATTTATTTGTTTATTTTTTTGAGGGGGGGTGGTCCCCATGCCCATCCAGGGGAGAACGTTTCGGGCACTGGGAAGAATCCTGCCCAGCTCCTGGTTCCTCCAGGTTCTCCAGTTTCTTCCCACAGTCCAAAAACATGGATTCAAGGCAAGTTGCTCTAAATTGCCCCATACAGAGTGTGTTTGTGTGTGGGTCTGTGTGAGTGAGTGTGTGTGTGCCCAGCGTTTGAGCGACCCTAGTCCTAGAGGATTAAGCCTAAGATACTAAATGAATATTACGACGGTAGGTGACCTGTTTTAATGTAATACTGTACTTAAAACAAGGACAAGAACACTATATTGATTTTTTGGCATTTCTAATGTGTAGTTGGCCTATTCATGTATTTGTTAAAATAAACCCCAAATGTCTTAGCAATTACTCTTTCTATTAAAAGTGTTTGCAGTGTTTTAAAAGCAAATTGTGCAAGGTCATTAAGCGATGCTATATCATGTTGTTTTCTCAAACTTAATTGAGGTTGAAATCAGGTCTCTGTGCAGATCTGTACCAAACCATATCTTTATGAAGCTCATTCTCTGCATAGAAAAACTTATTCTAGTAAAGGTGGTTTCCCGGACTGCATAACTTTGTATATAAACGCCCTTCTGAGCTGAAGCATCACCACGACCAAAGCAAAAAAACAAACAAACTTAAAACAGCTAAGGAGAGGTGCACTTACTTTTAGCTCTATGTTATATGCTGAGCACAAAACTAAACGTTAATCCTGCAACAGGAAGCTGGAATCGATAGCTGTGTGGTGGGTGAGCTAAAGCAATCTCTCATGAGGATTAGTGGAGCATATCTCGAGCAGAATGAGTGAAAAAAGCGTGACCAAAAGAAAACACCACCACGAGGCTGGATATCTGTGAATCTTACAACGGATCTGTCAGACGCTTCCCTGTTCTGACTCGTATCAGGACGTCCTCCTCCAGATAGTCATGAAACCCAGCACAAAGGCACTTTATGAAATCTGTTCCTACAATCTAACCATGAAATGGAGCACAGGAAAGAATTCACACAAATCCGCCACACAGTCCACCCATGCCCTTCTCTCACTGAACAGGAATCCATTTTTCTACTGTTACATGATGAAGCGCTTATCAGCCTCCAGCTTTCTGTCTGCAGAGTCCAGAAACAGACCTGTTCTACTCCACTGTCTGCACGCTTCATCCTTATTGCTCCTCTGTGCTTTATTATGTTTTGACATGCACTCAAGGACACACAGCGGTCCCCTGAGAGTTTAAAGTGCCTCTATTACAGCTGTTATAAGAGGAATAAACATACACACACGTGCTTGTAAGAAACCTTTCAGCAGCAAGAGAGTTTAGCTCAATAACTAAACAACTCAAATTCATTCATTCATTATCTTCTGCTTAATCCTCTACTAAGGGGGTGGAGGGTTCCACGTGCCCATCCAGGGGAGAATGTGTTTCAGGTGCTGGGCAGACACACCAAGGACAGGGCGCCAAGCTATTGCTCACACACACACACACACACACACACACACACACACACACACACACACACAAAAACACTACATGGGACAATTTTGAGCATTCAATAATCCATGCTTTTGGACTGTGGGAGGAAACCGGAGAACCCATAGCAACCCGTGCAGACATATTTGCAGATTTATTGTCTGTGTTCTCAGTTCCACTTCCTGTAAAGATGGACTTTAAGGTTCTACAATTCCAGACTGTAGTCCATCTGTTTGTGTTCTACATTACATACGGTGTTAGTCCCCTTTACTCTGTTCTCTAATGGTCAGGACCCCACTAGTAGCACCACAGAGCAGGTTTTATTTGGTTGGTTCATTATTCCTATCCCGGCAGTGTCACTGAGGTGTTTAAATGAAACCACAGCAGCACTGCTGCACTAAAACCCCCTCACCACATCAGTCTCACTGCAGAACTGACAATAAACAATCCACCACCCAAATTAGACCTGTTCTGTGATGATCCTGACCAACAGAGAACAGAGAACCAACAGGGGACTAACAACAAACAAGAACAGAGATGGACTACAGTGTGTAATTGTAAAACTTCAAAGTCAATTTATATGGTAAATGAAGGAAATATTCATTCATTCATTATCTCCCGCTTTATCCTCTATTAGGGTCACGGTGGGGTTCCCCATGCCCATCCAGGGAGAACGTTTCGGGCGCTGGGCAGATAGACCCAGGACAGGGCGCCAATCCATCGCTGGGCACACACTCACTCACAGAGACACACTCTATATGGGACAATTTTGAGAATTCAATTGACTTGATCCATGTTTTTGGACTGTGGGAGGAAACCGGAGGACCCAGAGGAAACCCACACAGACACGGGGAGAACATGGAAACTCCACCCAGATGGGGATTCGAGCGCTGAGAGGCGAATGTGCTAACCACTAAGCCACCGTGCCGCCCTATGAAGGAAATAGACATAGAATTATGTTTTACTGAAGGTTTATAGAAAATAAACTCACGTATTTGGACACGTCTGTTAAACATTATATTTGTGTATTAAACTCAGCCACGTTGTCACAGATTTATATAATCAATCACCTAGATGCACAGTTTGGACAAATTTGTGCTTTCAATCTCATGGGAACAGTTTTGGAAAGGTCCTTTCTATATCAGCAGAAAAGTATAAACGCATGGTTGGTTGAGCTCGGTGTGGAAAACCATCACCGCCCAACCAGCATCGGGATCTGACCTCATAAATTCTATCTACAAAAACGTCCCACATACACACTCCAAAATCATGTAGAAGGCCATCTTTAAAGAGTGGAAGCAGTTATGGCTCAAAGGGGGGACCAAATTAATTCAGGATGTCATTAAAGCCCCTGCGGGTGTTATGTGTAGCTGTCCTAATACTTTTGTCCACAGCGTGTATTTTAATTCAGAATTGTTATGAAAGCTCTATGAAAGTAATGTATTCGCCTATGAGCTTTTGAATTTAGATTAAATATTATAAATGACTCCGGTTACCTGAAGCTGTTAATATTCCATGAACCTTTCATTATTAAATCTCAGAGTGTCCCTGTGGTTTTCCTTCAGGCATTTAGATAAAGAATCACTTCCCAGAATCGTGGATTTACTGGGGTCGCTAAATTGCTTCTGGATATACGGCCAGTAAATGGAGTTGTGACTTAATTGGCCTCAGAAAGCAATATCCAAATAAATCTCTAATTTGTGATCATATAGTAGATGCAATCTTATTTGGTTGGCATCTATTGATTTATTGGAATGAAGGTTTATGTTGAGTTAGAATACAGGGTTATAATACCATATCCTCAGAGCAATGAGGGTTAAAGGTCTTACTCATGGACCAACATTGGTAACTGTGGTGGGATTTCAACCCCCAACCTTCAGAGTGACAGTGCAACAGCCAAACTATGAAAACCCAGCACAACATCAGCTTCCTCAGTAATGAAACTGTATCAGGATGTAAGACGGTCACCACAATAGATCATTCATTCATTTATTCATTATCTTCTGCTTAATCCTCTACTAGGGTCGCAGGGGGGTTGCCCATCCAGGGGAGAACATTTCGGGTGCTGGGCAGATACACCCAGGACTGGGGGGCCAATCTTTCACTGGACACATGTACTCACGCAGCACACACAAACACATACTATGTGGGGCAATTTAGAGCATCCAATTCACCTTGAATCCACGTTTTTGAATTGTGGGAGGAAGCTGGAGAACCCAGAAAACACCCACGCGGACAAAGGGAGAACATGGAAACTCCACCCAGATTGGGATTCTGGACACCCAGTGCTGAGAGATCCTCCCACAGTCCAAAAACATGGATTCAAGGTGAATTGGATGCTCTAAATGGCCCTATCTTGCTTTTGGAAGGTGGAAGAAAATCAATGAAAAAGAACCCGATGAAAAGTCATGAACATCCTGAAATGCTCTATTAAACAGAACCATAGCTTAGAATATTACTTTGGAGCCTGAAGTTTTCATACACAATTGTATAGTCTTGTAAAATGCTCTGAGAGGATCTTATGTTTACCTTCCCCCTCATGTTCACTGAAACGCAAAATTGATCAGCCATCATTCATGAATCATTGTATGCGCAAAGGACAAAGAAGGAACACCCAGATTGGTTCTCCCTCCCCCTCCACCATTCAGTCCCGCTGTCAGTAGGTTCGTTTCCTTCATTCTGTGTCGATTCTTTGTTTGGTTTAGGGTTTTAGCTGGGTCATCAGGTTATCCTGAGTCCTTGTTCTGCCTTGAGTGCAAGTCTGATGGTGTGCGATCGATCTGCACTGGGATGGGTTGATAAGCTAATCTTTCCCCTGAGTCCTCACTGAAGCCCTTCATCAGTGAGGAGATAGACCTGAGTTTGTGTATTCAGGAGTGCGGCTGGGACTGTTTCTGTGCTTTAGACTTCATGTGACCTTCTAAATGACTGCTGCTGATAGACCAGACGATGCCTGACTCTTTTCAAATAAAAGCAGACGGGCATTTGCCATCTGTTCTCACTGTGCTCCTCATTTTTGGTAAAAAGAGTTAAATGCTTCTTCAAGTATTCAAGTATTTTATTTGTCATTCCAACAATATAAAGTGGTGTACAGTATATAGTGGAATGAAAAAAGATTCTCCAGGAACGAGGTGCTACACATAACAACTACACAACAGTGCACATGAGTTTCATGGTGTTCCAGTATGAGCAGGACTGTCCCATGTGATATTCCTGATGTATTTGTTATCTTTATTCAGTTATATACCAAGTGGAACAAAAATCAAGTTCTGCATGTTCTGCCTCTCAGTGCTGGGGATCCAGTTAAGAATGGTCCTTGTGGGTTTCCTTCCACAGTCCAAAAACATGGATTCAAGGTGAACAGACTGCTCTAAATTGCCACTATGCAGTCTGTGGGTCTGTATGTGTCTGTGTGAGTGAGTGTGTGCTCAGCGATAGACTGGCGCCCTGTCCTGGATGTGTCTGCCCAGTGCCCGAAACGTTCTTCCCTGGATGGGTATCCCTCCCACCCGAAACCCAATGGATTAAGTGGATGGATGGAACTTGCGTTTATATTTTCCATGTTCTCCCCGTGTCCGTGTGGGTTTCCTCCAGGTTCTTCGGTTTCCTCCCACAGTCCAAAAACATGGATCAAGGTCAATTGAATTCTCCAAATTGCCCCATATAGAGTGTGTTTGTATGTGTATCTGTGTGAGTGAGTGTGTGCTAAGCGATAGACTGGCGCCCTGTCCTGGATGTGTCTGCCCAGCGCCCGAAACGTTCTTCCCTGGATGGGTATCCCCCCACCAGAAACCCAATGGATTAAGTGGATGGATGGAACTTGCATTTACATTTTCCATGTCCTCTCCGTGTCCGTGTGGGTTTCCTCCAGGTTCTCCGGTTTCCTCCCACAGTCCAAAAACATGGATCAAGGTCAATTGAATTCTCCAAATTGCCCCATATAGAGTGTGTTTGTATGTGTATCTGTGTGAGTGAGTGTGTGCCTTGTCCTAAATTTTTACTGTCTATCCCATAATACCTTCTACCTGTGCCCCCCACTTTAGGAACCATGGCTACATGTATGAGTCATGCTGCAATAGGAAATTTAGTCCTCAAATTAATGGCGCATTTAAATCCAGAATGTCACCTGTAGACTCCTGTACAATTGTAAAATGAATAATTAATGAGAGTTTTTTTTAAAGTTTTAAACATATATTGTATTCAGATCCATTGCACATTAAATCCACCAAAACGGAGAATTGCAGTCCTTTGGTTTATGCATTGTTTTAAAATATTATATGTAGTAAATTAGGGTGCTGCTACTTGAAAGCTGCATTTTCATTTTTTTTGCAATGCTTCTGAGAGGAAACGCATCAAACACTCGGATGATCAAAAGGCTGGGGTGTAGGATCACATCCTTCCCCTCTCATTTTCAGTATGAACACCAAGTTACCAGGGGAGACAGCATTTCTCATCAAAAGTTGCACTGAACAGAGCTTTCTTCTGTAGCAGCTCACTTACAGTCTACATGCTAATAAATGGATCTGAACCTTAAGGAGGATTTCATCATCCTGCTCACCCTTCAGCCCTCATGCTGAGCCAGACAATAAAATTATAAAAAATCTCAAATTTATTGTAACTCACCACACAGACATAAAGGCCCAGTGAGTGTGTGCTGATCATTTAGAGGCTGCATTGTATGAATTCAGAAATCTCTGAATTAAATTAAACTGGCTTTGTGTCGCGTCTGATTTTCAGTCTCCATTATCAGTGGAATTGTGGTAATGATTTCCAGGTGTATTCCTGTTGCTCACACTTCTTTAAAAGCTGCTGCACAAGTCACTGCTCTCGACTCGTTCCTTTCACCTGCACTTATCAAACCAACCGTGAAAAAGAATCATGTTTTAAACCGTGTACATCCATCCATTATATTCAGCTTAATCCTCTGCTAGGTTTGGGGGAGTAGGGGGGGCTTCCCTATGCTTATCTGGGGGAGAACGTTTCGGTCACTGGGCAAATACACCCAGGGTTGATCACTAAGCCACCATGCCGCCCTAATAATATTCATTCATTTATTTTCTTCCACTTAAACCCCTACTGGGGTACAGGACAAGGAACCAATCCTTCACTGGGCACACTACTCACTCACACACAAACATGGGGCAAATTAGAGCACTCAACTTTACCTTGAATCCATGTTTTTAGACTGTAGAGGGAAACCAGAGAACTTGGAGAAAACCCACACGGACGCAGGGAGAACATGGAGACTCCCCCAGATTGGGTTTTAAACCTGGACTCCCCAGCGCTAAAAAACGAACATGCTAAATGCTAAGCCACCGAGACGTCTTAATGTTACTCTGCTTCTTCTTTTTTATCTCAGATCTGAGACAGCACTTCTCTTCATTTATATGTTGTTCACGTCTAATGTCATGTTGCTTCCAGCACCAAAAATATGTTTAGCAACTTCAGGCCTTTATTCATTTAGCATCTGTTTTTTCTGACACATTTTAATGTTCATGCTGATTGTGCCATCTGTACTCCTGCAAAACAGTTTTAGATAAAATTTCAATATTTAACTCAGACTTTGTTAACTTTCTAACTAATGTTCTAGATCTGGTGAGCACAGCTGGTCTGTTATCCCATTCTTGTAGTTTCATTCTTCCTTTTACAACTAAAGGCTTTTTTCCATCTATCCATTATCTTCCGCTTTATCCTATATTAGGGTCGCGGTGGGGTTCCCCATGCCCATCCAGGGGAGAACGTTTTGGCAGATACACCCAGGACAGTGCGCCAATTTATCTCTGGGCACACACTCACTCACACAAACACGCACACATACACACTCTATATGTGGCAGTCTTTGGACTGTGGAAGGAAACAGGAGAACCTGGAGGAAACCCACACAGACAGGGGGAGAACATGGAACTCCACCCGGATGGGGATTCGAACCGGGAATCTTTAGTGCTGAGAGGCCAACATGCTAACCACTATGTAAGGGCTTTATTTTATTTTATTATTATTCAACTTCACTAATTCTCCTTTCAACTTCTTCATGTCATTTTAATGATGGGACACTAAAACTCAGTATAGAATAGAATAGAATAGAATAGAATAGAATAGAATAGAATGGAATGCATCCATCCAGAAGTGCTTTAGCAGAGATATAAAAATAAATATAAAAATATATATTACAAAGTGGTAATTTGTTGAGTTGAATATACAAATATGAATGTACAGACTATAAACAGATTATAAATATGAAATATACAAGCTATGAGCATGCACAGGCTTTAAATATAATGGGATAAACAAACACCATGCCACACCATCAGTGTCACGGCAACGCCATCATCCGAATAATACATGCTCTGTGGTGGTTGTGTGAAGGTACCGAACATTATATACCATGAGATCTTGTATTGTTCTCACCTTTAAATGTCAGACTGTTGCACTCATGTTTAGGAAACTGTAAGTTGGACACTTAAGCATTGTAATTAAAGAATTAAATTGGTCAGAGGTCAGTTTTTGGTATTTCATGCTGGTAAACAATCTGTAAAGAACCCCTTTCTTCTTTGTTTTGTATCTGGTATAGACACCTCTGTGCTCTGAAAAGTCATCAGATTGTTAATGTGTGAGATTGATGGTTCTTACTGGGGTGGCTTTAAAAGGGCTTCATTCTTTCTTCTAAGGGAGGCATTTATTGTGACAGTGGATGACTGTTCTTCTGAGCGAATCAGTATTGGGGCCATTACGCCTAAATGTTATCGCAGCTTTTTTTTTTTTTTTTTTTTTTACATTTTTTTTTAATGCAGCCTGGATCAACGCTTATGTTTACCCACCTTACAAAATTTATATATAACTCGTTGAAAATAAAACACAATTTAGAAAATCAGTTATGTCAGGATGTTAATGTTAGCAAATTTGGTCCCTTTAGCATGTAACTAGATGGATCAGCCTATGTCCCATTTGTTACCATACATTTAAGGGTTCTTCGTGCCCCCCCCTCCACTTTTTATCACCCTACCATAGCTCAGCCCTGGTATGATACAACCTGCATTTTGTATAACTTGCAATAACATCCAGTTTAAAGGCAAATCATTTTGGAGATTTTACTTCTCATATATCAGGCTAAAAATAGACTTCATCACACAACTCACTGATTTTCAGCTTATAAATGGTTTAATTTTCACTAGAAACCTTTCCTTCTGTGTGGAATTTATCTCTGTTGTTTTGTAAATTTGTTTTGGTTCAGCTTCACAACATGTATATTATAAATATGTAATTACATATGTTTGTTCAATCATTCATTAATTATCTTCCACTTTAGTGCTATACTAGGGTCGCGGGGATGCCCATCCAGAGATGCCCATCCAGAGAAGAACATTTCGGGCACTGAGGCAGATACACCCAGGTTAGGGTACCAATCCATTGCTGGGCACTCACTTACACAAAACCACACACAAACACACTCCATATGGGGCTAGCACGTGGTTAGCACGTTGGCCTCTCAGCACTAGGGATTCCCGGTTCGAATCCCCATCTGGGTGGAGTTTCCATGTTCTCCCCGTGTCCACGTGGGTTTCCTCCGGGTTCTCCGGTTTCCTCCCACAGTCCAAAAACATGGATAAAGTCAATTGAGTTCTCCAAATGGCCCCATATAGAGTGTGTTTGTGTGCGTGTCTGTGTGTGTGAGTGTGTGCCCAGCGATAGATTGGCGTCCTGTCCTGGGTGTATCTGCCCAGCGCCCGAAACGTTCTCCCCTGGATGGGCATGGGGAACCCACACGCAACCCTAATATAGGATAAAGTGGAAGATAATGAATGAATGAATGAACAATATTGTTTTAACTGTAATCACAGGTGCTTCTCTTGCAGATTATGTAAGGTTATGTAATCTAGATTGTCCATTATCATCTGCAGTTTTTTGACCTTATGTAACTTTCCACAGTGAGACTCTGCGATTCAGTTCAGTCATAGCACAGTTCTGCTGGAGAGAGGCTGATTGCACCAGACTCATTGCTTCCACTAGAAAGTAACTCTAAATTTCGTGAAGCACAGCAATCTTTAAAATGCAGTCATTTCCCAAAAATAGGCTACCACCATTAACAGTGTAGTTTTTGTTCAACCTCTGGCTTCTAAAATCACTTCATGGCACAGTTTAAGGACTTTGAACTCGACCTTATTAAACACTTTTTGGGATGGACTAGAACCTGGCCCTGGCTCCTGGCCCAACATCAGTATCTGACCTCCATATTAGATGAATAGGCTGGTGGAGATGCCATTAAAACTATTGTGTATGTGTACAAATATCACATTCTTATACTATAATTCAGATGTAGAAGTTTGATGTCGGTGTCTTTGGGTCTTTGTCCACTCAAAACAAGCTTGGCTGGAATAAAGTTATTGCTGAACATTATGTTAATGAAATGCTATTGGAAAGCACAGCCAGCTGCTGAATTCAATTAATAAACACTGTGCCAAGACCCATGAAAGCAAATGGTGTGATTAGCTGCAGCAGTGAGGAGGAGGGTGAGAGGAGAGATGAGTCAGTGGGTTTCGGGACTGAACTGCAGCAAGACGCATTGAATCTGGAGAGTTGCACTCCAGGAGCACACACAGCTGAGGCGTCGGGGCAGAATCATGACAGGGGTGAGTCTCAGAATGGCACTGCACACAGCAAAGCAAAAGGACATTACTACCTAGTGACCTTGATAGTACGAAACTGCAGCACTGTACTGACAGAGGCATGAGAACTGACAGGACTACCCGTAGCCTAAATGTTATTTAGCAGGGGCTTTCGGTTTAGCCAGATCTCATGTCCAGTGTTACTGCAGCATTACTGCACGAGACGCATTCCCCTGCTGTTCAATGACACATACTAAAATAGTCAGTGCAAGGACTGGAAATCATGCAGCATGGCATAGCCAGTAATAGCTAGTAATGCTATAAATGTTGGATCTGTGTGTCCATTCATCCATCTGTCTGTCTAACTGCCATTTACACATCCATCAATTCAACCATCTGTCCGTTAACCATTCAGCATACACTACTAGTTATAAAAAGTTGGTGAATGTAAACTTTACTGTTCATTTACATTTAAATACATTCATCACTTGCATTAATATTTGCGTTATTAATTCTTAGTCCGTGTACATCTGTCCGTTTTCATCTAAAAAATTTATATTTATTACAAAATCACTACCCAGTGGCTCATTGGGCAAACAATTCTTCATCAATCCAAATTTAGGGCTTGAAATATTTGACACTGTGATGTTTAACTCAGTTTAATGTTAAATAATAAATGGCTAAATATTTATAGGACAGTATATATATATATATATATATAGCAACCACCACAATATATAAACTCTATGGACAAACCAATTGGGGCAGTTACACATTTCCCCTACATGGGGCATTTAACTGACCTCACCTCCATGCTTCTAGGATGCTTTGTAAAAAGATTTTGGAGTATGTCGATGTCTAGTTACAATGCTTTAATCTTAAAGAGCAGAGGTGATGCTGGACAACTGGGACAAAAAGTTGGATGCAAACTTTGATGTTAATTTACATTCAAATACATCGATCACTTGCATTAATATTTGCATGATTATATCTTAGTCCATTTACATCCACCTGTCTACATCTGAAAATGTCTTTTTAAAATAAAAATCATTACCCTGTGGCTCATTGTGCTGAACACAAGCAATTCTTAATCCATCCAAATTTAGAATTTTTTGACACTGTAATGCTTAACTCAGTTGATTGTTAAATGATCAGTGGGCACATGTCTACAATTAGCATCCACACCACAAAATCGACACTATAGGGACAAACCAATTGGGGCAGCTTATTACACCTACAGGAGCATTTACCTCACTTTTTGCAGCTATAATCACTATCATGCTTCTAGAAAGATTTTTTAAAAAGTTTCTATTTACAGTCCATTTATCGTAAAGAGCATTTGTGATGCACAACTGGAACAAAAGATTACAAAAAGTAAATGTAAAATTTGATGTTAATTTACATTTGAGTACATTCATTACTTGCATTAATATTTGCCTGATTATTTATCAGTCCATCTACAGTATGTGTGCAGCTGAGTCTTTGAACATGAACATATTGCTTATCTACATAAGAAAAGCACATGAATATAATATTCTGATTAGCATTCCAATGACAAGTAGAAACAGGTGTGTTGCACAGATTATCATAGATTATCTAAAGACAACCAGGAAAACCTCCCTAATCTGTTGTTCTACACTTTGTGCTTTATTTTTCTCTTTATGAAGATGTTTGTGAAGTTGTGGCATTTGGCACTGCTAGCCTGTAGCATGCTAATCTTCCAACCTATGGTGATGTCACTCCCAGCTGATTCGAACCAGAGCAGAAGAAAAGTAGTACATGTACTAGGTAAGAGACCTGCTTTTTAGATAAGCATTTACATAACACAGTGCAAGTTAAGTATTTTCTATTGGAAAGAAAGAAAAACAGGAGTTGGTCTATTAAAGCTACTCGCTTAATCAGATCAATGTCAGCAATCAGTGTTTATTTGTCTGAACATAGGAAAAGAAATAAGCTATGGCTTTAGATTTGACCATTTTAATGTGATCTGTGTGTACTATAGTAAGTCGATACAATTCTCTGTTGTATGAAGTTGTGATTCCATTAAAGGTTGGGTTTATAGGCTTTTGATGAAAACAAATTACCATGGATTGGAGGTTACCATGACAGCCCCTTTCAATTATGTCCCTTTTCCCCCAAACACATCTGTGGTTTTTGGATGTCAGGGATGGAATTGATGTGGAGAACTCTTTACCGTTTGGCTTCCACACGCAGAAATGAGTTGGTAGAAAACATTTCAGAGGAGCATTCAGTGTAGAGCTTTAACAAGCAGATGTCAGGCCTGCATTCATGTCCTGTGATCACTTTTAAAAAGCTTAGAATGTGTTAAACCGAGCCTTTGTTTGGCTGCTTAGTGCACTCGGGCTAAAAGGCAGAAAAGCCTGAAGCGTGTCTGTATAATATCCAGCTTCTAGGCATCACAAGAGGCATTAAACAGTGTCCTGAAAGACATTAGGCAAAGGGTATTCAGGGAATGAGACAGTGTGTGATGCTGGCTTGGACTGAATAGCGAGCCATCGGCTACTCACCATTGAAAATCTTTACACAACAAACAAATATCTCAAATCTTTTACTTTTACTCCTACCATAAGACATTATTTAATGCAATCTATTTTTACTATTCTATCTTACCTTTCAAGCTAGTCTAACCCTTTGCACCTATAATTGCTTCCATGCTTCTACAAAGACTTTATAAAATATTTTGTATGTTGATGTCTATTAACTATTCATTAATCTTAAACAGCATTTGTGATGCTAGACAACTGGAGCAAGTGGCTCAGGGTCACACTTTCTGTCAGGTGTTATTTTGAAAGTGGGTTGATGGGGTTGGGTTCTGTACAAGCCAGTCAAATCATTTTACCAAACCTACCCAATTATGTCTTTTTTTTTTTTTTTTTTTTTTTTTAAAGTTTCCAACGTATATGAGACACAGCTATTCTAAATAAAAAAACAACATACTCCAAATTTTCAGCAGAGGTAGAAAGCATACATATGTTTATATGCACTTATAATGCATGAATGCCAGATTCATAGAAAGTGATTCCAAGTTTCATCATTGATTTTGATTTCCCTGCTTTAGAGGACGATACTGGAGCAGTGATTGTGCAAACAGCTCCAGGTAAAGTAGTGACGCATCGAGGCGGTACCATAACTCTTCCCTGTCGCTACCGTCATGAACCTGAGGATGTGGATCCATCCCGTATCCGCATCAAATGGACAAAGGTGACTGATGAGTTCCAGTTTAAGGATGTGTTTGTGGCTCTGGGTAAGCAGCAGCGCGTCTTTGGCCCCTATCGGGGGCGCGTTGAACTGGACCGGGCAGGGCCCGGAGATGCCTCCGTCATCATCCATAACATCACACTGCAGGATTACGGCCGCTATGAATGCGAGGTCACCAACGACATGGAGGACGACGTTGGATTTGTTAATCTAGACCTTGAAGGTTTGGGCTAATGATGAAATAAATGCTGTTCTTATTATTGTACAACCACAAAGTCCATCCATCTTGTAAGTAGATGTAAAAATAAATAGACAACTAGCGTAGAAACAGTTGGATGTACCTTATAAAGTGGCTGGTTAGTTTACTGCATGCACCTTAAACCTGGAAGCTCTTGGGTATTTCGATGATTACAGTGATGTGTGGTATCCAGTGTAGCTCCTTTCTAAATTCTCAGGTGTCGTCTATCCGTATTTCCCTCGGCTCGGACGTTATCAGCTAAATTACCACGAGGCCGAAGAGGCCTGCAAGCAGCAGGATGCCATCTTGGCCTCGCATTCCCAGCTGCACAAAGCCTGGAAGGAGGATAAATTGGACTGGTGCAATGCTGGCTGGTTGGAGGATGGGTCGGTCCAGTACCCCATCGCTCACCCACGAGACGAATGCGGCCGGAAAGATACCCCTGCCGGCGTCCGCAATTATGGCTATCGACACAAAGAGGATGAGCGCTATGATGCCTTCTGCTTCACCTCCAAACCTAACGGTATGTTGTGCCTCTGGTTAAAGTCCGACTTCTCTGTTAGTAAACGTGTGTAGCCTAAAGGCCTGAAGGGAGTGTTCGTATTTAAATTTGACTTTTATTGGGAAAAAAATGACATAACCTGCAGTGTGTTTCCATCCTTTCTGTGGTCCAGGTTGCAGACAGATGCTGATTAAAGAGCTTCCGGGAACAATGCCTAACATATGCTCAACGGTGCCTTGACAGAATGATGCATTTGCTTGAATAGAGTCATCCTAATCCAATTTTACGCAAAAATATGATTTATTATGATGCCAGGGCTAGTGAGTCAAATCATCAAAACATTAAACCAATGTAAAGTAAATAGAGTCAATTGATTTCACTTTCTGGATGAAGTGTGTATGCAGGGGAGTGTTTTGTTGAATCATTTTAACCTCGCGTACAAAAGCACTACAATCCCAAACAACTGATTCACACAGGAGATTAGATCTCTACCAGCCTGCTCGCAATACGGACAAACAACAGGCTCTTTATTACGCACCCAGATGTGTTATTACAAAGCTCATTTTGTTCCAAAATGCTCAGCCTGGGTGGATAGGGACTGATTCTTCAATACTGCTCAGCTGGAGAACCGTTGGGAACGGCCTCTGGGGAAATGCAACAACTGCAATATGTCTTCAATAAGGCAGCAGCCAGTAGTAAAGCTTTGATAATCGAGAATGAAGATTTAAATCCAAGAGTGGCTGAGTGGTTAGCACGTCTGCCTCTCAATGCTGGGGATCCAGGTTCGAATCTCAATCTGGGTGGAGTTTCAATGTTCTTCCTGTGTCACGTGGGTTTCCTCCGGGTTCTCCGGTTTCCTCCCACAGTCCAAAAACATGGATTCCAGGTAAAATTGGCTACTCTATAAATTGCCCCATATAGTGTGTGTGTATCTATGAGAGTGAGTGTTTGCCCAGTGATAGATGGATGCCCTGTCCTGGGTGTATCTGCCCAGTGCCTGAAATGTTCTCTGGATGGTTATGAAGAACACCCTCGCGACCCTAGTCCTAGTATAGGAGGATTACTTAGAAGATGAGATAAGATATTTAAATCTTTAACATATTGGATAGCACTTTCTATGAATCCGGTATTCATAATGCATCATAAGTGCATTTATAAAGCTTTATTAAGTATTTATAACACTTTATAACATTTGTTATAAGCCTGTTATTGTGCATAGATGTTCATAATCATAATTATTAATCATAGTCATAATTATTTATAAGAATTTGACATAAGGCTTTATAACACAAAGTGACACAATTCATTTCATCAACTTATGAGTTTAGATATTCTTACTTAAAACAAGATGATTACACTTTACTTCAAAAAAGGGTCAAAAAAGGGTAAATTAAATAAAAAGGGTAATTAATGACAACACTTTATGCCTGTAAAATGAGCTTATAAGCTTTTAAAAACAGTTATGAGCACTTCTGAAGTCATTTTTAGTAAAAATATTTGTTAAACACAATCATTATAAGGCTTTATGTCTATAATAAGTTGATGAAAAGATAAAATATATCATTCATAATGCATTATGTCATTTTGTGTTATAAAGCCTTATGGCATGTTCTTATAACACTTTATGAGTCTTTATGGTTATGTACATCTATGGACATTAACAAAGGCTTATGACAAGTGTTATAAAGCATTATGTATACTTTATAAAGCTTTTTAAATGTGTTAATAATGCTTTATGAATAGCAGAATCAGATAAAGTGTTACCACAGATTGTAAAACGGGAAACGCAAATGCGGCTAATCAAAAAAGGTTCTACTCAGGAAAAGAATAAATAAACCTATAAAGTGAGTTTGATCCTTTACTGTTTCTTAATGTCGGTTTTAGGGAAGGTGTACTTCCTCAAGCGCTTTAAAAAGGTGAACTACGAGGAGGCGGCGAAGGCCTGCTCACGTGAAGGCTCAGCGTTGGCCAAGGTGGGTCAGCTCTATGCTGCTTGGAAGTTCCAGCTGCTCGACCGCTGCGATGCCGGCTGGGTGGCGGATGGCAGCGTGCGCTACCCCATAGTCAACCCACGAGCCCGCTGCGGCGGCCCTGTTCCCGGCGTCCGAAACCTGGGCTTTCCCGATAAGAAGTTCCGCCTCTTTGGGGTCTACTGCTTCCGGAGGGATTCCGACAGTTCCAGCATCCAGACCACAGGAGCTCCAGTACGAACCCTCATGACATCCACATCAAGCACCAGGAGCATTTGAGTTTAGAGCAGCACCTGTAATGCCATATTAGCTTCTGCAGCAGCTTCGCCAAAATCAGACGACTAGGATCGGCTAATATCTTTAGCTAGACTAGCTGAACTCAGGTGTGACGATGCCAGCATTATTTCTTCCGTTAGTCTGAAATGATGTCAGCCACTCTTTAAAGCCATTAGCGTTTTGGTTAGTGTTTTGTACGTAGCATCGATAATATGGACAAGGCTTTGGATTCTGTGATATTTATAGTAAGAGAATGTGTTGGTAGCATTAAAAAAACAAGAAAACATACAGTCTCCTCTGAGAGCTAATTAAGCTCACAACATGATGGATTCAGTCCAATAGGAATATCACAAGCTGCAGACTGGCATGGTGACGATTCTGTAGAGCAATGAGGCTGGTTTGCTCGGCTTGGCTTGGCATGGCATGGCATGCTATTGGAGTGGCACACTTCTCGCTGTTGC
This sequence comes from Corydoras sp. C115, assembly GCA_019802505.1. Taxonomy (NCBI): domain Eukaryota; kingdom Metazoa; phylum Chordata; class Actinopteri; order Siluriformes; family Callichthyidae; genus Corydoras; species Corydoras sp. C115. The sequence goes on from JAFMOC010000020.1 coordinate 1,577,260, forward strand.
ACTACCTTCTCTATAGCGGCCATTAACTAAGCACATGATGATCAGTTGTAGATTTAAGCACTATTTAGGTTCATAATGCCCTGAAAGCAATAACACGTGGCATGATCGAGGTGATTAGATAATCTGAGTTCATAAAGCTGCTTTTCTACCTCATTAATGATGGACAATTGCACTATTCATTAAGCTGTGATGTCATAATATCTTAGTAAAGCATTTTAGATTAAAGTTGTTCACCTGTTCGTGTGTTTCTTTGCTCTTTGGTTATATATTACGATGAAACAACTGACAGAATGAATACCCAACATGGGGGTTATTAGTAACCATAACCCTGACTCATCTTTTTTAACAGTGGCCTATACAGTCTAGAAGAATCTTTGGTTGGCTCATTAAAAAAAATTAAGACTGAAATCAACTGAATTTTTTATTACGCCATTTAAAGTTTAAAATACTGGACACGTCCTGCTCATCCTCCAGCTGAAATTCAAATTAAAATTATTGATATAGCCTATCCCAGTGAAAACTGATCCCAATGGATGCATCTAAAAAGCCATACGCAACATGATTTAACATTATCAAACTTCTCGCCTCCGCACTGGGGATCCAGGTTCGAATCCCAATCTGGGGTGAGTTTCCATGTTCTCCCCATCCGCATGATTTTCTCCGGTTTCCTCCCACAGTCCAAATACATGGATTCAAGGTCAATTGAATGCTCTAAATTGCCCCATATAGAGTGTGTTCGTGTGTATGTGTGTGTGTGTGTGTGTGTGTGTGTGTCTGTGTGAGTGAATGTGTGCCCAGCAATAGATTGAGGCTCTGACCTGGGTGTATCTGCCCAGTGCCCGCAATGTTCTCTGCTGAATTGGCATGGTGTTCTCCCCCAGTAACCCTAATATAGGATAAAGCAGAAGATAATGAATGAATGTTTAAATGTCCTTTAAAGGAAGATCGGTACTGATTTGCTTAATCTAGATGCCTTACATGTTTCTCAGCTGCAAGTTCAATAAATCTTGGGATCATTTTCTCAGCTGCTGAGACCCTCAGGCCTGAACGAAGATGTCTGTCAGTTAGCTGAATCCTGTGTAATTTATTATAAAGAACAGCTGCATTAACCCTTAAGAGTCTCTCTCTATATTTTAAATATGATTTTGCTTTTCATATATCCTTTTCAACACTGGTTACCATGGAAACGTTTAGTCACTTTCTCCCTGCTCCCTTCATTATTTTTTCCCCCTGCTTTTTCCTCTTTTTTAGCATCTTACCTAAAACAAAGCAGCAAACCCTTTTCCTTTAATTTACTTGTAAACATCTAAAGGCTATCTCACTAATAAATGATAAATGTGACCTTGTCCTCATCCCAACATTCATGCTTTTATGGACATGTCTGTACAATTCTACCATCAAATATAAATGACCATATATAGGCTTCTACTTGTTCTAACAACATCAACAAAAAACAGAAAGACAAAAAAAAAAAAAAAAAAAAAAAAAGTGTTTGTACCCAGCAATGTATTGGCACCCTGTCCTGGGTGTATCTTCCCATCTTGCCTATCCAGGGGAGAATGTTTTCGGTGCTGGGCAGATACACCCACAACAGAGCGCCAATCTATTGCAACACACACACTAGAGGGGAAATTTAGATCAGCCAATTTACCTTGAATCCCTGTGAGAAAAAAACAGAGAACCTGGAGGAAACCCACATGAACACTGGGAGAACATGGGAACTCCACCAAGATTGAGATTCGAACCCCAGCACTGAGAGAGATGGACGTGCTAATCACTAATCAGGGGAAATTAAATGCAGCCAAATCACCTTGAATCCATGGGTTGGAGTGTGGAAGGAAAACGGAGAACCTGGTGGAAACCCATGCAACGCATACACGGGGAGAACATGGAAACTCCACCCAGATTGGATATATATATATAAATATATATAAATATATATATTCAACTTGTGCTCCTTTTTTATTATAATTACATGTTTATTTTAGTGTTTAAAGAATTATCCACCATTGCTCCTTCGTTCTCATTGATTTCTCCACAATTTCTATTGCTTTATTTTCTGTTTCAGCTATATGCTTATTATTATTATTATTATTATTATTTTCCTGTTACTCTTTACTGTCAGACTACTGTTTTACACCCACGTACCCAACACATTTTACTTCTGCGTTCCGAAGCTGCAATCCCACACACCCAAAACACTGCACTCCCATGTTCCAACGCACCACTTCGATGACCTTAAGACTTTGCTCTCCTGTTCCAACACTGTGCTCTCCCGCGCACCTCAACACACTTTTCTCCTGTTTTCCTACTCTGTGCTTCCATATTTTTTTAGACACTTACATGTGTTTGCTGGTATGCTTTTCTCTAGTGTCTACACTCACTCGGTTTGGCCTGCTCAGCCTCGTGACTACACTCAGTCAACTCTCACTACTTCTTGTTATGCCAATTGTTGTAGGTTTGATATTATGTACTTTTCATTAAGGTTTATTTTTATATTTGTAGCAGTAATATATCTTTTTTGTTTATGTAAAGAACATGCACAGATTTCAGACCTTTGTTATCATCCTCTGGGACTCTGTGTGGTTACTTCTGTAAAGTGAGGGGTCATTCATTTCACACCTAGTCCTTCGGTAATGCTCTGTCCACCAGTCAATAACCATTTCATGGCTGACTGTGACAGTATCATGCTATTTATCATGTTAGTTTATACCCTGTATAAAATGCATATTATAAAATACATAATGCTAGTAAGATTGCTGCACAGACTGATTTGTAACACACTCACTGGTTAAAATTTTCTTCAAGATCACATAGCAATCAGTTAATTACTGTATATATCAGTAACCAATCTCTGCCTCGCAAACACATCAGAAAAAGAGACTGGTAAACATTTTACAAACAAAAAAATGATGTGCTTCTAGCTACGGTACGTTCCTGATTTATGTGCAGTGTCCTTCAAAGTGGGAAGCAGATGTGAGCTGTAATGATAAACTGTCAGATTTCAGATTAAGAGGAAGCGCAGTGCTTCAAGCATTAAAGAGCCGCGGCCAAATAAAAATCCACATCCACAGAAGGACTTTACAGTCAGAGAAGCTTTAAATCTAATAAAGATGTTAGATGACATCACATGTTCAGTCTGTTCTGACTAAAGGTATCGCAGTCTGAGAGCAGAAATCAGATGTTATGAGCCATGAAGGTTGGCTTTAGTCTAACACACCTCTCAGAGGAAAGATGAGAGATGCAGTGAGAGGTAAGGCAAACACTGGCTCGTGCTGATAATCTGACCGTCCTCGTGTGCAGTGAGGCACGACCATCCAGTTGTACGGCGGCTACATTAAGCTGCTTAATTAAGAAGTTTCCGGATCATCGGTTAAGGAACTACAACAGCAGCATACAGAGCTTAACCTGCAGAACACACAGTCAGTGCAAACTCGTGATGTAAAACAGCAGGAGGACAGGGAACCGTATTTTTTGCTTACTTCGCATGTCATGCCACTTCTGAAGCCATTAGCAGTCGCAAATTTGCGATCTACATAAACGTCATGATCCTGTTATATGCAGTCGCACTTTCAGGGATTAGCAGCCCTGCTCTATTCATCAAAGTTTCTGTTACAATGATAAATAGGCTTAAGTATGGGTATTAACCTTTGGGTAGCGTCGAATCACGTGGTGTTTATAAAGCAACCGCCTAAGCGCATTTCACAGTCGAGAAACAAATCCTTGGTTCTGTAGCTTCACCCCTAAAGGCATTGGTGTCTTGCCAACCATTTGTTCACGTTCCAAATTCTAGCTGCCATTGTTTAATCTACAAATAGGTGAGAAGAACTGTCTAGCTCCATGTTCATGTGCATGGCACCAGCTAATCAAATTATAATAAACTGCAGATGTATTAAAAGTGGATTCATCAACTTTTATACTCAAACATTAAGAGTTTGTCAGATGTCTAGACTACAATTTGTGTATCAGTGATGAATGGTATACATGTCATTTTCCCATCATGGAAGATCATTTAAAAGTACTTCTTGAGAAAATAACATGAACAGAGAGCAAATCCAGTCAAATGATTTTAATTGTTCTATTCTTAAGGTAAAGAATGTGATACAGTGACAGTACTAGAGTTCATAAGAACACCTATAAATACTCATCAATACACCTGGACCACATTCACACGGCCGGACTCTGCATCAGAACTGAAATAACACTGAAAGGCTAAAAACAGGTGTTGTTACAAAAAAAAAAAAATTTTTTTAATAAAAGCTACAGTTTATTGTTTCTGATTTATTTTTGGCATGCTGTAATTTGTGCTCTGCAGTAAATAGAGAGTAAGACTGTGTGAGTGAGATCCAGTCTCTAAGTAACAAACACACATTTCATTAAAAAAAAGAACAAATAAAAAAACAAAGAGAAGAAGAAAAGAAAAATCCCACAGAGTGTGTACATCATAGAGACATGACAAACTGGGCTGTATAACGACACCCAGGTTTAATACGGATTTTAAAAGAATAGTCGATGGAATTACACTGAATTAGTGAAGGAGTAAAATGGCATCATAAATGAAATAAAAACTTTCTTATCATTAAAAATAGTAAAGAATATTAATAAGTAACAATCCTGAAATCTAATCTTTGACCAAAAGTGACATAATTAAGGTTTTTCATTTATGTGACTTGGCCATTAAGTCTGGCTTTAAGTATGTTTCCTCTCCAAGCCACAAGCTGAAGCTAGATGTCAGTTAGATGCTTCAGATAAACCTGTTAATACCAAAAGTATGTTGTCACCCGACCCAAACCAAATTCCCAAACCATGACGTTTGCTTTATGAAGGCACATGAAAAGCTGGCTGGTTGTTGGCATGTGATAGAGGAGAGATGGGTGAAGCAGATGAAGTCAGACTCTGATCCTCAACTAGAACTGGTTTGGAGTTAAATTAAATTAAATATAATTAAATGTACTCTTCTTGACTTACAGGAATAAATTTAGTGTAAATGTGCAGAGTTAAAGTAAATAAGAAGGTAATAAGTAAGTGGCTAAGTGGTCACAAACTGATGGACAAAAAAAGAAAGAACCAAAGCCAAATCTGCTTTCAATGGTCTTAAAGAAATTCTAATCTATTAACCAGCACAATTAATCAAATAATGAAATTAATTTATGTTTTGTTTTTGACTTTTATTACATGTTGACTAAGCAAATTGCTCATTTGCCCTCCAATAGATCATGAGAATGCATTACTTAACTACTTTGTTGTAAGGACTATTAAAGTCTTAATATCACGCAGCTTGGGATGTGACCTATTTTTCAATCAGTATATATATATATATATATATATATATATATATATATATATATATATATATATATATATATATATATATATAAAATCAGTGCCACTTGGGTTTAAATATGTTATTTATCTTTCCTGAAAGCATCCAACTAGAAACCTGTTTCTTTTCAGATTGGTTGCTGGTGTAATTACAGAAAACAATAGTTGTTTAATGTAATTTGTTTACTAGATTACAGATTACAGATTACATACCTATGATAAATATATTTCCTGTATAGCAGCCAACATATGAGACATGCTACAGAAAAGCGGCCACGGCCTAGAAACTCTGCCAGAACCCACTGAGAATTCAGGTGTTGTCTGGCAATTAGTCAAAAGTTTTGCCCCTAGAACACATGCTACCTCTAAACAACTAACATCTATCAATTGGACTCAGATTTATTTTTGAGTTGGTACAGAGGTAATCAACATACTGTTGAATACATGAACGACCACGACTTTATAAACCTCATCATTTGCAATGCTGGAACGGAAAAAGTCCTTTCCCAAACTGTTCCCCCAAAGTTGGAGCATAAAATTGTCCAAAATACACAGCTAGGTGCTTGACAATTTGTGGCAATGGAACTAAATGAAACTTCAGAATTTAATTATTAATTATCAATACAGTGTATTAGGGAAATAACCAAAAATTGTCAAAGTCCATTTTAAAGTACTAACAACAAATTTTTGGTCAGAAAATTAGTTAGAGAATACGAAACGATGCCCCCATCTTAATTTGTTTATCACACTGATACTGGAAAAAGCTGCAAAACAGAAATTTATAGTACTACTGTATGCAAAATACAGTTATAAAATATAAATATATTCTGCTAGTGTTTTAAAAATGTCTTTAAATTAAATCTAAGGAACTCTAAAAGTTGCTTCTTTTTTATTTAGATAAATACGTTGAATTTTGGGCTATAATAATATTTTTTTAAATAATTTTATACTTGGTCTTTTTGGGATCATTCCTTGATTTGCCGTGGAGTATTATCTTTATGAAGCAAACAGTGGTTATGACAATGCGGCTGGTTAAACGTCTGGCCTTTACGTACCTGGAACCTGAAACTGAGTTCTATTGTCAGATAAAAACAAAACAGAAGTAAGTAAGTAAGGGTTTTCTTACAAGCATCATGGAAACATTGTTGGAGCTGTATGTGAAATGTGCAGCTGGAACATCCAGCAGGAACATCGTCAATTCAAAAAAACTACACTGGCAAAAATTTGTGTTCACTAATATGGCATTGTTGAAGATTTTATTTTAAACACTGTGTTAGTATAGAGTCATAGTAACATATTTCTGCAAGTGCTTTTCAATAGATTTAAACTGAGCCTGTGGGAATTTAAAGAACCATTTGTTGTCAGACAACATGCTGAAAAAAAGGGATGCACAGAATAAAACTTTTAATGGCCAACTCACTGCAATTTCTTCAAAAATGAATGCTGATATGCATCGAAAATAATACTATAATAGAGTTACTTTATTAATAGGTAACTCATCAAAAATTCCAATACATCACAAAGCTTTTCCCTGTTTTTGCTCAGTGTGACAAAAACAGCTGCGGTTTTTGTGTGTGAGCTCCATATACTCCTCTCATTAAGGAACAAAAAAAAAAAAGAGACTAGGCTCATATCAAGACTTTGCACATTTTTCATTACCTTCCATGGGAAAAAAAAACTGGAAAAAGCAAGTAAGGCTCTGAGAGAAAAAAAATATGAGGAGAATGTAGGAGAAAGCATAGTAGGAGGTGTAATCTCAAGGGGAAATGAGAGAAAACTGGGGAACGATAAGCACAAATGCATTTTCATTAGTCGGAGCTCAAAAGAAAGGCCTTTTTTGTGGATAGGACAATGAGAGGCTGGTGAAGCAGCTATTCCTCTCAGCTACTTTAAATTTTCTATGGAAAACAGGTCAGACACCCAGCAGTTAACGTGTTGTCTAAACCAAAGTAGCTTTTTTTTTTTTTTTTTATTATTCCTATGTACTTTTTCTGTGATCTAATGTACTGAAAATAGTCCATTAACCAGATTAAATCGACTTATTTGTGGATGAGGATGCAATTTAAAACTGACAAAATGTTTGTTGTCACAGATATCCTGCTGTATAAAGATCACAAAGTTAGTTGGCCAGTGCCATTTTATACATGGCCAAATGTGTGTTGACTGAGCAATGCACTAGTTTTTGTGATTTCTATTCAAAATGTTATTCTTATTTTTAATCTTTACATTTTTATCTTAATTGATCCTTACCCTTACACCCCCAAAACACAATTTAACTGGAAAGAATTTGTATCTTGGCTTAGTGGTTAGCACGACCGCCTCTCAGCACTAGGGATTCCTGGTTCGAATCCCAATCTGGGTGGAGTTTCCATGTTCTCCCTGTGTCCGTGTGGGTTTCCTCGGGTTCTCCAGTTTCCTCCCACAGTCCAAAAACATGGATCAAGTCAATTGAATTCTCAAAAATTGCCCCATATAGGTGTTTGTGTGAGTGAGTGTTCCCAGCGATAGACTGGCGCCCTGTCCTTGGTGTATCTGCCCAGCGCCCGTAACGTTCTCCTCCGGATGGGCATAGGGAACCCCACCGTGACTCTAATAGAGGATAAAGTGGAAGATAATGGATGGATGGATGAATGGAATTTGTATCTTGCACAATAAATATAAATCGATTTAACACTCTCAAATAAATCGGCATCATATCCTACATTACATGCAGCCACCTCTTTGTTGAACTCACTATTGGGAGAAAAAAAATCAGCAGCTATTGTTTGGCATTGGCTTAATATAGGAAGTTCGCTTTGTAACCCTTTACATAAATCTGGAATTTAAAAATCATTATTAACCCACTCATAATTCTTGTCATAAGCCTTTGTTAATGTCCATAGATGTACATAACCACACTCATAAAGTGTTCTAAAAACATGCCATAAGGCTTTATAACACAAAGTGGCAGAATGCCATACAAATTATATATTTTAACTGTTCATCAAACTATTATAGAGACCAGTGACATAAAGCCTTATAATGTTTGTGTTTAACAAACAATTTTCCTGAAATAACTCATAACAGTATATAAAAGCTTATAAGCTCTCTTTACAAGCATAAAAGTCTTGGAAAGAGGCTTTAATTTACAGAATTTATGACTATGATTAAGAACATCTATGTGCATTAACAAGGGCTTATGACAAATAGTGTTATGAATACTTTATAATGATTTATAATGCATTATGAATACCAGATTCATATAAAATGTTACTGCTTGCTTTGTGAATGAAGGAAAGTTATGCTAAAGCGTTCAACCTTTATAAACGGTCTTTGTTTGCTGCAACATCTGCATTAAGTCTTAATTGGAAGGAACAGAGCCTAATCCAAACCCTAGAAATGGTGACTGTCACTTACAACTAACTTGTATATTTCAAATAAGAAATAAAGTAGAAATGAAACATATTCCAGGTCAATGTAAAAGCTTTTAAATTCGCCTTTACTTCAGGAAAAGGGGCAGATTTTGGACACATAACAATAACCACCTGCTGGTATAAGCTAATTAGGTTTCGCAGCCTTCAGCTAGTCAGCTGAAATTTGGTAATGCTATGAACATCCGAATGGAACCTAAAAGCAACGCAGCCATGTTTTTCAAGAGGCACACATTAAATAATAACAATTCCTTCGTTAATACTGATTTTTGTTCAACTAACACTGTAACACAATATATAGCAGTTTGTTTCGGACATATTCTCAGCATGTCTCAGGATGTCTGCATCTGTATCTGAACTGATGATCTTAAGGGGGTTTTAAATATTAATAATGTGGAGTTGCACAAACCGAGGTAAAGAAATAAACACTCCGCAGTTTAGCCACTGAATTGCTAAAGCTGAACTTTGCACTTTAAAATGGAATAGAAAGAAGATGAGAATGAAATGCTATCAAACCCAACATGTCACCTCTGTGGTTAAATAAACACAGATACCAAACAATGCTAAGCTATTTTCATAAATTAGAAAAATAACACATCAAGCTACTCAGGATTAGCATTTTAGCTAAGATAATGTCTACTGAAGAGTAAAGAAACAGCCTTAAAATGTGGTAGCAAAAGGTGTAACAGCTATACATTGTTCTACTGTCAATCTTGCATTTGAAAATGAGGAGGCTATATGTACAGACTCGTACCTGCGTATGTAAAAGTACAGTACATGATCAAAGAGCATATTTAGTACTGAAGGGATGACTTAACCCCTCTTGTAGGCCCATGTTACACTAAAAGGAGATCAACAGATTGAATTTGACAAAAGACTGAATATAGTCTGTGTTGGGTCAATTAGTGCCCCTTTGGTCACAGGACCGAGGCAGACTTAGTGAACAAAACCTTTTTAACGGAGCAGGAACAAGGAAAACTTCATTTGGATCCAGAAGCAAGGGTTGTATTTGGTTAATAATGGCCATGACCCTCCTGTCTACCCCGATGACCCCCTGAGCCATGCCGCTTGTGCTTTCTGCGTTCATGATGAGACTTGTGATGGTGGCGTCGGTAGCGATGAGATCGCCGAGCTGTTGAAAGATACGGAAAGCGAGAACAAATGAATCATAAAATCCCCGAAACAAAGTGTGCATGCTCTGTTATTCCTTCCATTCTTCACAGAACCTATTTGGCAGATACAGTAAATGACATCAAACCAAACAGCCAGATATCTGCAAACACATCCAGCAAGTCCATTACTTCCTATTTTTAAAAACATGGCCGTTACTGTAGACTGCCTCTCCACTGTGCTGGAAAAATTGCTTCCACAAGAACATGTCTGCCAAAATGTGTAGGCTTACAGTCAAGTTGAGTAAATTCAACATCATTTTGAAGTATGGTCATGCACAATATTAGTAGAGAAGAGCTGGCTCACAATCTGCATTCCGAATGATTTCAAATACAATCGATTGGGTTATGGTTAGTGCAGTTCACTGAGGTCTCTTCACATTTAACTGTTTTTATTGGCCCTGCTTTTAGCACTTGGCCATAGTCATGTCAAACTTCTGTCGGGTACGCCAACAGCGCTTTCCCCCTATAGTGTAACTGATAAAATACAAAAACATACAAGAGATGTAAACACAGGAATTCAGGTTTGTCACTCACACTTTGTGCAGATAATTTTGGGATGGTCCCATTTGCCACTGGCACGACATTTGGCGGTGGGGATATGGCGCTGGAGGAATCCATCTGCACACTGATAGCGCACTATGGAATGAATATCATAGTGTGATCGCTTGCGACCAATCAGGAAGGCGTTGTTCACTAGAGGAGGTGGCCCACACAGCACTGCAAAGTACAAAACAATTCCAGTACCAAAAATGTTTTCATTGTAATTGTTTGTAATACAATATTTTTATTCCTATTTGTGTTTAAATGCTTATTTTCATACACGTTGGTACAAAGTAAATCGACTAGTAAAAACCCATTATGCTGTAAGAAACAAAACAAGTAGACAAGGTTATTTAAACAGCCATGAAATTAGAAACTTCAAAAACAAAACCATAACACTAAAAGTAAACAGAAAGGTTGAAAGAACAAAAACACTGGACTGTGGATGACTGCATCAATAATACAAGTTCAATTTTGAGGTTATGTAAATACAGCCCTGCACCAAAAATCACACCCTTTGGGAGTTGGAAGTTACAAAATACAGACTGCTAGAATGTCAGAGAGGAGATTAACAGAAAGTTTGTTAGAATGTCAGCCAGCAATCTGAAGCTTTAAATTAAGGCTGGAGTTGCAGTTCTTTTCATTTTCCTTAGATGGCAGCCTTGGAGCTTTATCTTTCAGTCTGTAACCTAAATTGTGTTAATTGGTTCATTTGCTGTTTGCATGAAAGGAAGTAGCAAAAAGAAATAAAGCCCGGTTACCCGTAAACGTCTGTGTGTCAATCATACATGAGTTCTGAACAACACCTTCTATAGCAAAGATTTCATTATATCAAACATTACATTTGGTTATTTAGCAGATGCTTTTATTGAAAGAGAATTAATGAGAGAACACCATAAGTCAGTAGTTAAGCAGGAAGTAGCTACACTGCAGTATCATCAAACCTGATCATTATCCAATCCAATCAAAAGTCTAAAGTCACCCCACTATTATATATATATATATATATATATATATATATATATATATATATATATATATATATATATATATATATATATGCATGTATATATATATATATATATATATATATATATATATATATATATATATATATATATATATATATATATATATATATATATATATATATATATATATATGCATGTATGTATATATATATATATATATATATATATATATATATATATATATATATATATATATATATATATATATATATACAGTGGGTTGCAAAAGTATTCATACCCCTTGAACTTTTCCATATTTTGTCACATTACAACCACAAACATAAATATATTTCACTGGAATTTAATGTGAAAGACCAACACAAAGTGGTATACAATTGTGAAGTGGAAGGAAAATTATACATGAATCAACATTTTTTTTACAAATAAAAAACTGAAAAGTGCGAGGTGCAAAAGTATTCAGCCCCCCTGAGTCAATACTTTGTGGAGCCACCTTTTGCTGCAATTACAGCTGCAAGTCTTTTAAGGTATGTCTCCACCAGCTTTGCACATCTAGTGACTGAAATTCTTGCCCATTCCTCCTTGCAAAACAGCTCAAGCTCAGTCAGATTGGATGGAGAGCGTTTGTGAACAGCAGTTTTGAGATCTTGCCACAAATTCTCAATTGGGTTTAGGTCTGGACTTTGACTGGGCCATTCTAACACATGAATATTCTTTTTTTTTAAACCACTCCATTGTAGCTCTGGCTTTATGTTTAGGGTCGTTGTCCTGCTGGAAGGTGAACCTCCGCCCCAGTCTCAAATCTTTTGCTGACTCCAACAGGTTTTCTTCCAAGATTGCCCTGTATTTGGCTCCATCCATCTTCCCATCAACTTTGACCAACTTCCCGGTCCCTGCTGAAGAGAAGCACCCGCAGAGCATGATGCTGCCACCACCATATTTGACAGTGGGGATGGTGTTTTCAGAGTGATGTGCAGTGTTATTTCTCCGCCACACATAGCGTTTTGCATTGTGGCCAAAAAGTTCAATTTTGGTCTCGTCTGACCAAAGCACCTTCTTCCACATGTTTGCTGTGTCCTCAACATGGCTTCTGGCAAACACCGGGACTTCTTATGGTTTTCTTTTAACAATGGCTTTCTCCTTGCCACTCTTCCATAAAGACCACATTTGTGTAGTGCACGACTAATTGTTGTCCTGTGGACAGTTTCCCCCACCTGAGCTGTGGCTCTCTGCATTTCATCCAGAGTCACCATGGGCCTCTTGGCTGCCTTTCTGATCAGTGATCTCCTTGTTCGGCCTGTAAGTTTAGGTGGACGGCCTTGTCTTGGCAGGTTTACTGTGGTGCCATACTCTTTCCATTTCTGGATGATGGATTGAACAGTGCTCTGTGAGATGTTCAAAGCTTTGGAAATCTTTTTATAACCTAAGCCTGCTTTAAACTTCTCCAAAACCATATTCCTAACCTGTCTGGTGTGTTCTTTGGACTTCATGATGCTGTTTGCTCCCCAATATTCTCTTAACCAACATCTGAGGCCGTCACGGAGCAGCTGTATTTGTACTGAGATTAGATTACACACAGGTGGACCCTTTTGAGTCATTAGCACTCATCAGGCAACTTCTGAATGCAATTGGTTGCACTCAGGGAAAAGGGGGCTGAATACTTTTGCACGTCGCACTTTTCAGTTTTTTATTTGTAAAAAAAATGTTGATTCATGTATAATTTTCCTTCCACTTCACAATTGTATACCACTTTGTGTTGGTCTTTCACATTAAATTCCAGTGAAATATATTTATGTTTGTGGTTGTAATGTGACAAAATATGGAAAAGTTCAAGGGGTATGAATACTTTTGCAATCCACTGTATATATATATATATATATATATATATATATATATATATATATATATATATATATATATATATATATATATATATACATATACATATATTAGTGGGGTGACTTTAGACTTTTGATTGGATTGGATAATGATCAGGTATATAAACACACACACACACACACACACACACACACACACACACACACATACATACATACATACATACATACATATATCAACATATAATGCAAGCATCCTTAGACGAATTTACTCTTTGATGTTTAAATTCTAAAATAGAATTAAAACAGTCTATTCATGATTAGAAATGTCTGCCCTTTCGATCATCTCCCTCTGTGCCAGTTATAATGTAAGATTTCACAAGACATTTAAAACTAAAAGGACTATTATAAAGAACAAAGGTTAGTTGTGATGCAGAACAATGTGAGGCTCCGAGAAAAGGAATTGATCTGGTTTGTCCTGCAAGCGACGCTTGATGTGCTAAAGCTCCACCTCCTCATGTGAGTATGTGAGGATACAAAATAACTCTGCCCCTCTGTGGGGAGCAATTCAGGCAAATGCCATCCAAAAAAGTACAACTGCTGCACGAAATACAAATGGCTGAATCAATATCGCTGAAGGAATGTTCCGCGACTGATGCTCATGGTCATACAGCAAAACCAAAACAGAAAATAGAAGAACACAGAAAAAATGGTGTAATGAGTCTTGTAATATAATATATATGTAATGAGTCTTATATATATATATAAACAGAATTACCGGGGAAACTAATACACACACGCACAAACAAACAAGCAAACATGACTGACTCAATTTGCCGATATGATAAAACAGACTCGGTAAAGCAGGCTCAAATACAAACAAGGAAGACATGTGCGGACAAATACAGGTGATGATGAGACAGAAAGTAAACGAACAATTACTAATTGTCTAATTAACAAAGACTAATCAATGAATAACAAGAACTGGGGAACAAAGTGAGCAAGCCACGACTGACAGGATGATGAAGAAAATGAAAATAAAAGACCAATCAGGAGCGCATTCGATTGGCATGTGCACTAAAGCAATGAGGTATGAGAGGACATGCATTATTGTAAATACATTTACTCACAATCATGCACAACCTCAGGTGCCTCATTACTTTAAGGCATCTGAGGTTACAAACAACTATGATAAAAAAAAAACAAGGTTTGATCCATTAATGTGTTTAATAAAAACACAGTTGAAATAGCAATTGAAATTGAAATAGCACAGTTGAAATAGCAATTCACCAAAGACAGACCCAGTAACACCTAATTCAAGCTGTGTAGTGCGTGGTTGATGTGGAGCCTAAGATCGCTAAAATAGCGCACTAGGAACAAACGGGTATCAGAAAATTGATGATAACAAGCCTCATTAATATGTGGACACTTTAGGTTTAGGTTAGGTAAACATTTGAGAAATGTTTTCCAAACATTATTGTAAAAGTTTGGAAGAGTTCCTGTCTTCTTACTTGTGATGACGCATTATGTTTGAATGCAAAGTTTTGGAAAGAATTTCTAAAAAAAAAGATTGGATTGTTTTAAAGCAATTAGGTGAGAGAGCAAGCATTAATTTGAATAAAACACATAGAAGAGGTGTGATTAGGCACGATGCATAGCTAAGTAGCCGGATTTCAGGACACATTTTATAAAAAAAAAACATTGGGAAAAGATTGTATTGTATATCACCCATTGATACGAATGTGAAGCAGTCAGAGGTGTGTGTTATTGTCAATGTCACAACTGGACCAATGATCAGATTAAAGGACCAGAACTTCCTGTTTAATAACTACTTTTAATGCATTTTAATACCCTTATATAGTCATGACACTTATCTGTCAGTCACAGCAGCCATCAGATTTTAAACAGATCTGTTTATGAGTCTGCTGATGACCTACATTATGCAATCTGTGGTGCATTAATCACAGCATGGAGATGATTTCTCATTTCATCCTCCTACAGTGTGATTAAAGTGTGAAATCTCAGCTGATTCGGCTGGACCTGTGATTGGAACTCTAACTTCTCTGGTCAAAAACATACTAACAGCTGGAGCTAGCAAGCTGTGAGACAAAAGGTTATTATGCTGGCTCTGAGAGACTACAAATACCAACTGCTACATCACCTACATGATGCGTGCCCATATGTGAAGGCCATCACAGTTAACTCACAGAGAACTCCATTATGATAATGGAACTGTTTAATTTACTTTTATTTGATCAGGTTTAACATTTGCACATCTTGCTAATCTTTTATGAGACAGAAATGTCCAAATAATATCAATTAATTTATTCATTATCCACTTAATTTTCTGATAGGGATGCAGAGGGGTTCCCCATACTCATCCAGTGAGAACATTTACTGGGCAGATACACCCAGGACAGGGCGCCAATCTATTCTGGGCACACACTCACACAAACACATACACAATTATACTTTATATGTGGCAATTTAGAGCATTCAATTTACCTTGAATACATGTTTTAGACTGTGGGAGGAAACCGGAGAACCCGGCGACAATGGAAACTCCACCCAGACTGAAATTCGAACCTGGATCCCGATCACTGAGAGGCGAGCATGCTAACCACTTAGTCATCACGCTGCCTACAAAATCATTAGCTTTTGCTTAATCCTCTACTAGGGTCAGCAGAGAGTTCCACATCAAACTGTAACTGTTCAATGGTAAAGCAAAGGTAAATACTAGTTTCCTGCATTGGCTTTCTTTTCTCGTTTTATCTTCCTACACATCATCACGAGGTGTGACAAGTCGTTAGGTGCATTATTCAAAATTAATTGGAAAAGCAAACATATTTACAAAAAAATGAAGTGTCATTTTGAGTTATTTTTTAAAATATTCATGTTTTGTGCAGAGAATTATGTGAGCTTATGATTAAACGCATATAGAGCTACCGTAAAGTTCCTGTTTATTACACTTTCATTATTAACTTCAGGCGTTTGAAGAGGATTATCACAAATCTACATTCAAAAACTGCAAATTGTAAAGACAAAAGAATACAAGCGTCATTTAAATGAACTAACCATACAAAGCAGTTGCCATAGAAACTGGGGATTCTGACATATGTCTCCTTCTGTCTATTAGTTGGTGCAACAGTCTTCCATATGTACAACCAAACATGACAAATATGACAAGACACAGCCCTGCAATCCTCTTAAGAAATAAAGCCTTACAACTTAATGCCAAACCTAATAAATCAACACTTGTAGGTTAATGAACTGAGGACTCGCTGTAATGCTGAGGAGGAAGCAAAGGCTCCTCACAGTAAAAAGAGGCATTAACACCAAGTTTCTTTAGCACACATTGACACTTATCTAAAAAGACATGACGGGAAATATTGCAAAGGGAATGAAGGTCAGGCTCTCTGGAGTCGAGACAAGTAATTGACTGTATAGGAAAATGATATAATTAGATATGATATGCTACGATGTCACTCCTGCCACAAGCGTTCAGAGCTGCCTCGTGGGCTCATGCCAAAACATGTTAGCACTGACATTTCTGTTACTTCTATTCTTCTAGTTTTTTGATGCTAAAATAGAAGGTTTTATCTTTATTTGAAATATTTATATATATTTATTTTACTGTCTGGGCAGTGTTTATGATTATTTTCAACAGGAAGTGTTACAAGTAAAAATAACTAGGCATTAAATTACCTTTCATTTATACATTTATGTTTAGTCATTTAACAGAAGTGTTTATCAAACAGACTTACAAATGAGAGAACACCATCAGTAGTTAAAGAAAAAGCAGCTACACTGTAGATTTATTAAACCTGATCATTATCTGATCCCGCTTTTTAAAATTTATTTCTTTTATATCAAGTGTTTGTGGAAAAGATGAGTTTAAGTTGTTTTTTGAAGATACTAAACGACTCCTAAGACATTTAGCAGTGGTAAACCATATGGATCATCAGCAAGTCTTTGAAATGTGAAGGAATCAATTGTCTTTAAAATAAACACATACAGACATGGGAAGGACATGCACACACACACACACACACACACACACACACACACACACTAGTATTTGTAAAGGTTTTTGGTCTATTTTTAATTTGTTTTGTCGAGTTATTTTTATTGTTTCTCAAAATAGTTTTTTTTAATGAAAAAACAAACCTGTTTACATTTTGAATTCAAATATGATACACCACAAATATATAAACGTATTACCTTTTAACCAACTTAAAAGATTCCTTTTGCAAGGAACTGATTAAACCCACGGATTATAGCCCACGTACGACAGAATTATAACGTCTCCTGTTTTCTGCCACATACCTGTGCCTTTCTTGCAGATATAGGGCAGGTTGTAGTTGCAGGGCACATCGTTCCACTTGCCGTTCTCATGGGCGATCATCACCACACAGTCCTCTCCACCCGCAAAGAAATTATCAGGCTGGTTCTCCCGCCAGTTGTCATATTGCTACATTAAAGTCACAGAAATATTTCTGATGCAGACGCAGTCAACATACTTGATCATCAATTTCATAGAACCTGCAAGCAGGGCATCAGGTAGATATTTCTAGATACATCAAAGAGGTTTGCGCCACTGGATGGCAATACATATTTAAACTAGTGCACATTGGGTGTCAAATTATTTTATGCATTATGTCAAAAACCTATACTAAGATCTGTTATCTATTGTCTTGCAACTTAACAAGCCATTAAAATGCTTTCCTCACTCTACATGAGGACATTGCTATCTTTTAAAACATAAGCCACAACCACAAACACAAAACAATAAGATTCCTCACCACATCCATGTTATCAGTCCAGTGGAAGTCTTCCTCTACTGTTCTGTCATTCAGACCGATCCATGTGTTTTCATGGGTCATGCCTATAAAGACAAGGCCAAAACGTAAGAAACAACTTTTTCAATAACCGGTGTTTAAATATTAAATAGCTGTTTACTCATGACAGTCTAAAATAGAACCTCAACGTGCATCCAGATTGTAGGTGGAATGACAACGAGCATAAAATTAACAACAAGCATAAAAACACATGATAAAAATCATAATAAAATGGCTTGATGTTTGTAAACCAGACAGTAGTCTATTAGCTTTCATTGCAACAGTGAATTTTAATCATGGTGGAAAGATAGAAGAAAAGGAATGTGGTGCCTTCACATCTGCCCGATATTTTCCAGTGAAACTGAGCACATTGTTCAACGCATTTTAAGAAAATGAAACCAAAAAGCCCTGTACCAACAGGGTCAACTTTTAGGTGAGTTTTTTTGAGTGCATTCCGATTCAGAAAAAAAAATCACAATTTCATAATCCAGCCACTCCCCATACTTTACAGTGGGCATGTGTGTTAAGGAATGTGCAGTTACATTTAATACCACACAGTATACAGGTTAGGAAAAACGTTTATATTCATTTCACAAATGCTTTGCTTTTTTCTCCAGTATTTGCTCCAGTATTTATTTCTATTCACACCCCTCTGAAGTGAAATATGGTGCCTTCACATCTGTCTGATATTTCCAGTGAAACTGCACATTGATCAACACATTTAAAGGTGAAAAAAACACAAACACCAATAAAAACAGAACAGAAATCATTTTAAAGCATTAAATATTCTTTGCTTTAAACACTGTACCATCAGGGCAGCAGACAACTTATAGGTAAGGTTAGGTAGCCGTGTTATTTCAGCTCCCATTAATGCTTTCCTCAGGGTCTTCTGTGAGGGTTGTACTGGAATTGGAACATGGTGTTGCTAATTAAAATCCTGAGGATCACTAATCTTGCGTATGGCTGAGCTGCTTTTATTACAGGGGTGGGGACTGACATTTTCAGGGTGATTAAGCCCATTTTTGAGAAATGTGGCATGCACCTACAGAATGTATAGGGACTTAGTGTTTATTAAAGGCATATTTGGAATAAGCACAAATTTGCTTTAAAGTTTAATGATTGGATAATGAAGTGAGGAATCAAAGAAAACATTTCCATTTCATAAATAATAAATAATACAACATACTCTACAGGTTTCAGTTGAAATGCCCTCAGTGGCGTGTAATTGAGGACTGGGAAACTTCTTTATCTCTATATAACACCCTCCTCGATTGATCAGTCGGACTAATTTCGATGGTTGGTTACAAATGCTGTGCTTTTTTCGGCAGATGCGTTTGAGTGGGTGGAACTGGAACGGAGCAGATTGCCATGAAGTTCACTACAGTCATTGTTTATTGGACTATACAGTCTCTAATTACTGATATCTGTGCTAAACACAAACAAAACAGGCTGTTGAAAATAACCACTTCTACTCATTTTGTTGACATATTAATGGAACTTGCAAATACAGTATATAAACAGTACCAATCAAACGATTGCTCCATAAATTTGCCATGTTCTCAGTTCCACTTATCATGAAGATGGACTTTGTAGTTCTTCCAGACTGTAGTTCATCTGTTTGTGTTCTATAGTACATACAGCCTTTACTCTGTTCTCTAATGGTCAGGACCCCAATAGTACCACCACAGGCATTGTTTGGTTGGTGCATTATTCCTTTCCCAGCAGTGTCACTGAGGTGTTTAAACAAAACTGCAGCAGCACTAATGCTCTAAAATCCCCTTACCACATCAGTGTCGCTGCAGAACTGACAATAAACAATCCACCACGCAAATGATATTTGTTCTGTGATGGTCCTGACCAATAGAGAACAGAAAATCAACAGGGCACTAACAACAAACAAGAAGACATGCTACTGTAATTGTAAAACTACAAAGTCAATCTATATGGTAAGTGGAGAAAATCCAATGGAGAAAGAAGTGGGCATGTCCACACCTTGACAGGTACTGTTTGTGCAGGTAGGTAAGTAGCTGGATGAGTAGGTGTGCAGGTAGATGGGTAGGTTGGGAGGGAAAGCCCGAGGAAGGCAGGTAAGTAGGTAGCACACTGCTGTACCTTGTCATGTAGATTCTCCTTCCAATTTGGTTCTTGGTATTTAAATAATCTCAAAATTCAGACTAGTACAAACATTTGACTTGTAAATATGTATAATATGTATGTATATTAAATTATTATTATTATTTACAGTATATGTTGTTTAGTATTAGCAGCATCTGCAGTAATATTTATAAAGGGGTATATTGCGTGTAACTCTTGTTCTGTTCTGTTTCTCGTCATGTCTCCTGGCTTCTCTTTCATTTTCTGCTCTTACATGGCACAGTACAACAAGTACAATGAGAACATTCATCAACTTCCTCTCTGCAACATTTCCTTACTTGCAAGAAATGTCAAAGTGTTTGTTCTACCACGATAACTTTTTACTTTTGTTCAGTTTGTCCCTGAAAACTTTAAAAAGCTCTTTACTCTGATTGCCACGTTACATGAAATCTTTAATATAATGGCAGCTGCACTTGTAATAAAACCTTGTGCAATCTGATCACATTTCGAACTCTGCAAAGACAAAGCGTCTAGAAATCTGAGTGCATATATATATATATACACACTTTAAGGACTACTTTTTTTGTACTTCTTTTTATATTAGTTCTGTGTAAGCTGCACATACACTACTGCAAAAAAATAAAATAAATCGCTGAAGGTAAAAGCAGACGAGGTTAAACACTATATGGACAAAAAGTATTTGGACCCCTAAAAGTTACATCTACATGTTTGATATCCTATTTTCTATTGCCAAGCATCATTAATCTTTCTACAAGATTTTGGTGTGAGTGTGGATTTTTTTGGGGGGTTTATTTAGGAACAGTAGTTAAATAAGCGGGTCCGGCTTACAATTTCACAAATTACTGCAGATCATCTCTAGGATGTTTGATGTTTGAGGTAAGATCAGTGCTTTGCATCAAACTCAAACCAACTTTAACTCAACCAGACCTTTATGGACCCTAAAATGTAACTGCAATACTATAAATATACAATTGTCTAGAATTCGAGGCTAGAGGTTTCATTTCATGTTTCACCTGTCACAGTGGGCCAGCTGAACTTAATAATGCAATAAGAAACAAGATGGCATGCATTATTATGAATAAATTACAGGAAAGAGGGGTTATTAGGCATGACGCGAAGCGGTGGCACAAACTCTAGCGCCTTATTGCTTTAATAAAACAATAAGTTTTGATTCAATAATGAAATTATGAGAAAATCAAATCGTTAATAAACCCTTTTTCTGTGATGTAATCGAGTCTGATATCTAAAATGAACACAAAATGATCGCTGAGTAACAGGATTCTGGTTTCTTTAACAATTAAAATTGCCATCTAGTGGCCATATTACAAAACACAATTTATAAACAACAGCCATAGCAGGCTTAGTGCTCATCGGGAATCAGCTCACTGTTTATATTAATCTGTATTCTGTGACTTAAAATGAATGTATTGTATATCACTCATTGATACGAATGTGAAGTGCTCAGAGGTGTGCATTATTTTTAATAATGTCACGGTTGGACAAACGGCTCAGCCAATCAGATTTAAGGACCAGGAACTACACATTTTAAAATAAAATTTTGCTTCAAGTGGAGCAGTTTAAGTATCTCGGGATATTGTTTACGAGTGAAGGAAATATAGAGCTGGAGGTTGGTGGACTAATGGCTGTCGTGTTCAATAAAAAACTAGAAATTGTTAAATTACTTTACATGACGGTAGATTCAGCATGTGCTCACCTCTCTGCCTTCAGGGTTTGAAGAAGACCCTTCAGTTTCAGTATATGGTTATGATAATGTCCAACTCCGTTGTAACAGCATAGAGATAGAGAGCTTTATAGAGCTTTTTATCAAGCTCTGTACAGACATCTTTAATAAAACGCCTATCCACTCCAGCTCCAATTTCTCTGCATAACCCTTTAATACATCTTGGCGATGAATTGAAATGTCAGTTATGAGTCATGTCATTTTATCTAGCCTTAGTACCTGAATTCACAAATTATTTCCTGCTTGAATAGCCACAAGTACACAAAGGACACACTACAAAATTGGATGGCATTTCAGTATAGACAAAAGTATTGAGACACTTCTTAATTATTGACCTCATGTGTTCCATTTAGTTCCATTAACACCGGTGTATAGAATCTGGTACGTAGCCAGGTATTTTAGAATTATAGGCAAACAATTATGTGGAAGAAGTTTGGGGAAGGCCCATTTTAGTTTCTGCAGGACTAGTGCACTATATAAAGGCATGGTTAGTTTTAGAATATAAAATTAAACTTGAGTGGACCAAACAGAGTCCTGATCTCAACTCCATTAAACACCTTAAAATAGGCAAGACATTACACACACACACACACACACACACACAAACTTATATAGAATGATGAAAGCTGTTATTACAGCAACGAAAGACCCTCTTAGAATCCAATGTCATAAAATCTTCCTTAGGTCTTATTTTGTAAAATGTGTATAATGTGTAGGTGCTTCAGTCCTTTTCTTTGAACAGTGTATATCTTTAGGGGTATAATGCCTGTCACACTCTAAGGCATTTTTAGCCCTTTAAAAAGTCTTTTAAGTGATCTTAATTATCTTGATCCATTTAGCTTGCTTTACACATCGGTGCAGTGATAAACATACATATACACACACACTAGTGAAGTGAGAAAAAGTGCCCGGAGTAATGGGAATCCTTGTATACAGCGCCTAGGGAGCAATTGGGGAAAGGGCACTTTAGCCATGGTACTTGGTAGGACCAAAAATCGAAATGTTCAGGTCACAAGGCTGGTTCTTTAACCACAAGCCTACAACTGCCCCAAGGTAATCATAGTAGGTTAATGTAGCCTGTACCTTGACCCCAAATGACTCTTATTTCTGACATTGCAGAGGAACTTCATTAATACTTGTAGTTTGGAAATAAGAAATCAACAATCTGAAATTCTGTATAAAGGCATGTATTTATAGAAAATAGGTGACTATTATATAGTTGTTGCAGGATCGCCGTGGCATTGGGGGGAGAAAGCAGAGCCATCGTTGATGGATTTCGATTACGGTTAATTAATGCATCTGGCACGGCTCTGCCTAATGAGAGTTCGTCCTTTTAAAGCCGGAAACCTCAGAAGCTGCAGGGATAGAGACCAACCACAAGCTGATGGGACGGTGGACACGGCACGTGTGTGTGAGAATAATGATGAAAAAATCAGCAATGAAGCCTGTTGGTTGGACTGCAATCCTGTCTCAGGTCTTCATTTCTTACCCCTACTCCCCCCCGGTAACAATAGTGTATGCAGATTTCTAATGAAAGGAAAATAAAATATATAATGATGCAAAATGGTAATAAGAGATTATTAACACTAGCACTTTAAAACAACAAATATGAATAGAGGTAAACAGAATGTCCTAAAATAATACATAAAAGTTATTTTTATAGTAAGATGAGAAACTGACTGTTGATGAAGTCCTGCTCGTCTCTGGTGTGAATGCTTGCCAGGTTGCCATTGTGTTCTCGGCAATCTTTTTCCGAGTCCTCCCAGGTGCGTCGGTGGGCAAAATATCTGTAGCAATGACCGTGGAACTTTCTCCAGTTGTGAGCACAGCCTTCAGTGTCTGCGGAAAACAAGAGCGTGGAGGACAAAGAGAGAAACGGGAGAAAGTGTTACGTTCATTAAAGGCTCAGAATGGCACTTCTTTCACTTCTCTCTCCTTTAAAGCCTTCTACACACAAAGACTCAATCCACTCGTGTCAATCAACTGAAAGGCACTATCCAGACATGCCTAAGTGTTTTATTTCCTTTTTTCTACAGCTTCACGCACAGGTTCACTAATCCACGCTTTATGAGCGAACAGCTTTGCGTTAGCAGGAAAGATCGCAATCCAGAGAAATGTCTTCCTTGTCAGAGCTCAATGCTTAATTAAGCCCTGTCACATCCCTCTGAGCAACCTCTCCCCAAGTCTCCAGGTCTCAGAGCATCTGTGCACATGAGAAATATTAATCTGCACCTTGTGCATGTGTTTGCAGGGGGGTTGCTGTGAATTAACACGGGTGTGAAAGTGTGTGTCTATGAAAAGCAGGGTGAAAGGTTTGTATTTGTGAGTCTGTAATGTGCTATGGACGGATCGTTCTGTTCGGCACAGAGCGCCGCGACACCTTTTTCTTTCAGCAAATCTAAAGCGACGCCTGCAAATTGGCCAGCGCAAATTGGGCCGTATGGGGCTGCGATTAGCATACAGATGCAGAAAGGCCCGGGATGAAAAGATGGTGTGATGAGCCTGAGGGTTCTGAAGAAAAAGATTCGAAAGGGAGTCTTTATTTACTGATACCTTCTGATCTGGCTCTACTGCACTGTTATCCCCTTCTGAGTTACTGAGCAGGGTGGGGCAATTTGACATTTGAATAGAATGTTTATAGTCGGTTATCAGAATCAAAATCATCTGAATATTTTATTAACCACGGGGTGGAAATTTCAGTTGTTACAGTTTCAACATTTACAGATTTATATATATAAAAATAAAAGATCGAAACAACAAGCACTTCTTTAAAAAACTAAAGAAAAAAATACTCTATAATAAATTATGGTTAAGTGGTTAGACTCTCAGTGCTATGGATCCAGGAGTTTCCATGTTCATATGGAGTTTCCATGTTCATTCCATGTCCATGTGGGGCTTCTCCAGTTTCCTCAGTCCAAAAGCACGGATTCAAGGTGAACTGGCTGCTCTAAATTGCCTCTATCTAAGTTGCGTGTCTGTGTGAGTAAGTGTGCCCAGTGAGGGATTGGATACAGATACCCTGTCCTGAGTTTATCTGCCCAGCAATCAATATGTTCTCCCCCTTGGCTGGACATGGGGCACCGCCACCCAGGTAACCGTAGTCTCAAGTTTAGGACTAAGTGAAAACTAATGAGATGGCATAAGATAAAGCTGAATATTATTGTAGTATTGCTTGCTGGTCATCCAGCTTGCACAATCAGGCCTCTACAACTGATTCAAATCTCTGCAGTGTTCATCCAACCCAAGTGAACTCATGTCACTCCACTACTCCGCTCTCTCTCTATTGGCTCCCTGTAGCTGCAGCATTCAGTACAAAGCACTGACTCTGATCTACAGGACAATGTCTGGATCTGTCCCCTCTTACTTTCACTCTATATTTCCAAATACACTAAATACACTCCAACTCGTTAACTTTGCTCTAGTGATGAATGTCACCTGGTGATTCAACCTCACCGTGGTGCTAACTCTCACTCCACATCATTCACCACTGCTAAATGGAACCATCTTCCCAACCCAGTCTGTAAGGCGAAGTCATTTAGCATCACACAACTCAAAACACATCTCTTCTACAAACATTCAATATATATATAAAAAAACAAGTAGACCGGATTGGATAATGATCAGATTCGTTCATTCTACAGTGTAGCTGTTTAACTACTGGCTTATGTTGTGTTCTCTCATTTGTAAGTCACTTTGGATAAAGCTTAATAATCAGCTCAATGACTAAATGTAAATGTAAATGTTGTGTGTTGCATTTGATGTATAACCTATACATCAAATGCAGGCTATAAAACACAAAAAGTAAAAAATATGTACAGCACTAGGATATGTTTCGACCTTAGAATGTTCTTCCCGTTGGCATTACAAGCTACTACGTGTATGTAAATAGCAATATCTGCAGACCTTCAAATGGAAACTGCATCTCTATTATCCAATAGCATGTCCCAAATTCCACACTGAAAGCCATATGGGACCTATAAGAGTAATTTACCTGGCATAGTTTATCCTCATAATCCCCTTTTAGTCTGAGAGCATGCACAAACACTGATCTTTCCAACTACTGCTTTCAATTTTCACCTTCACACCGAAACTATGTGGCCATCCATCCTAATTATGATGTTCATACTATGGCCCTTAGCTCCAGTAAGGCGTTACATTAATGCTGCGGCACACAAAGACATTTTAATATTAATGTGCTTCCAGCTACTGGAAGATTTTTTTCTATTATGCGTCTGAATTTTGGGCCAAAATTGGTCCCTGACCTCATAGCGGGACACATATTTCCCTTGAGCAATACGTTCCATGAAGCCGGGGATATGAACTTCACTTTAACATTAAGATTAATATTTACACTCATTGTGTAAAGAAGTGCTGATAACAGCCCAAGGATCTGTGTATGCATGTGTGTTTTAAACATTCATCAGCGCTTTAATGACTCACAAAAAACTCATTTGAAATTTGAAAGCTCCAGTGCTTCTTTAAAGCACGCTGACTGTTTCTTGATGAATATTTAGCCATCTGAATGAGCAGCAGTTCAAAATAAAAAGGCCAAACACTTTCCTCTGAGCGATTGGGTCATTTGTTTCCATAATAAGAAGATCTTTCAGCGTGTGCGAGCGCTGAAGAAGCAAGAGGCTAAAATATTTAACAAGGTGAGAATGAGGGATTTTTTACCGGCTTGTCGTTTAATGGCAGTGAGTGCAGATGTGGGTCTTTCTGCCATCTGTTGAGGAGACTGGTTACTTTGCCAGCTGTTGAATTAGTTGCTTTATTCATTAACAAATAAATATTAATTTCTAATGGACAGGTGGTAATTTGAACTCTCAGGTCTGAGTAAGTCAGGAGTTACAGGGGCTGGTAGTTCAGCTGAGAATATAAGAAGAAATACAGATGATGAGAAAAAGAGGAAAACAATCCCTGCAAAGAAAAAAAGAAGGTGGGAGAGAGGACGAGATGGAAAGAGGGAGGGAGTGACAGGCAGAAAAATATGGAAGGAGGGAGAGAGGGAGGCAAAAAGGGAGAACCTTAAAGGGGGGAAGGAAGGAAGAGAGAGAGAGGGAGGGAGGGAGGGAGGGAGAGAGCTAAAGGGAGGGATGGAGAGAGCTAAAGGGAGGGATGGAGAGAGCTAAAGGGAGGAATGGAGAGAGCTAAAGGGAGGGATGGAGAGAGCTAAAGGGAGGGATGGAGAGAGCTAAAGGGAGGAATGGAGAGAGCTAAAGGGAGGGATGGAGAGAGCTAAAGGGAGGGATGGAGAGAGCTAAAGGGAGGGATGGAGAGAGCTAAAGGGAGGAATGGAGAGAGCTAAAGGGAGGGATGGAGAGAGCTAAAGGGAGGGATGGAGAGAGCTAAAGGGAGGGATGGAGAGAGCTAAAGGGAGGGATGGAGAGAGCTAAAGGGAGGGATGGAGAGAGCTAAAGGGAGGGATGGAGAGAGCTAAAGGGAGGGATGGAGAGAGAGCTAAAGGGAGAGAGAGAGGGAGATAGGGAGGGAGAGAGCTAAAGTGAGGGAGGAAGAGAGTAATAATAATAATAATAATAATACATTTTATTTGATGGCGCCTTTCTGGACACTCAAGGTCACCTTACAAAGAAAAAACAATAAATCATAGTAAAATAAATTTAAGTAAAAAATAAATTAAAAGATAGAGGAAATAAAATCAGAGATTATAAGCAATTCTAAAAAGGTGCGTTTTGAGACTCGACTTAAACTGTGATATGGAGTCCAATTTCCTTAAGTCGGGAGGCAGAGCATTCCATAGTCTAGGGGCAGAGCTACTGAAGGCTCTACCTCCCATGGTGCTAAGGCGCATAGTGGGAACAGACAGGTGTGTAGAGGCGGAAGATCTCAGTGATCGTGGGTGAGAGGTAACCGTGATAAGATCTGCGATATACGGAGGAGCAAGGTTATGGATGGCTTTGAAAGTGAGGAGTAATATTTTATAATGAATACGTTGAGTAACCGGGAGCCAGTGCAACTGATGTAGAACAGGAGAGATATGATGATGAGAAGAGTAACAGGGAGGGAGTTAAAGTGAGGGAGAGAGAGAGGGAGGGTGAGAGCTAAAGTGAGGGAGGGAGAGAGTAACAGGGAGAGATTTAAAGTGAGGGAGGGAGGGAGGGAGGGAGGGAGGGAGAGAGGGAGCTAAAGTGAGGGAGGGAGGGAGTAACAGGGAGGGAGTTAAAGTGAGGGAGAGAGGGAGGGAGGGAGGGAGGGAGAGAGCTAAAGTGAGGGAGGGAGAGATGGAGGGAGAGAGTAACAGGGAGAGATTTAAAGTGAGGAAGAGAGGGAGAGAGGGAGAGAGGGAGAGAGCTAAAGTGAGGGAGGGAGAGATGGAGGGAGAGAGTAACAGGGAGAGATTTAAAGTGAGGGAGGGAGAGAGGGAGAGAGCTAAAGTGAGGGAGGGAGAGAGTAACAGGGAGAGATTTAAAGTGAGGGAGGGAGAAAGGGAGAGAGCTAAAGTGAGGGAGGGAGAGATGGAGGGAGAGAGTAACAGGGAGAGATTTAAAGTGAGGAAGAGAGGGAGAGAGGGAGAGAGGGAGAGAGCTAAAGTGAGGGAGGGAGAGATGGAGGGAGAGAGTAACAGGGAGAGATTTAAAGTAGGGAGAGAGTAACAGGGAGAGATTTAAAGTGAGGGAGGGAGAGAGGGAGAGAGCTAAAGTGAGGGAGGGAGGGAGATAGGGAGGGAGAGAGTAACAGGGAGAGATTTAAAGGGGGGCAAGGAAGGGAGAGATGGAGCAAGAGAGGAAGTGACAGGGAGGGAAGGGGAGAGAGAGAGAGCAAGAGAGACCGTCTGCTTTAAAAAGCTCATTACACCAGTCAGAAGCTAGCAGGCTGCCTACTGAGTCTGGTTTTGCTACGCTCCACATTTTAGGTTATTTTCAGTTTTGTATGTGTTTTTAAAACGTTTTTTTTTTTTTAGGCTCTGGGGTGTTTTTCTCATTTTGTATCCAGTCTGAGGTATTTTAAAGTTTGTATCATGAAGTTTCAGCAGCAATGAAGGAATAAATGCAAAACTCAAACTGTGTCACTGTAACTGTATCAATAGTGAAAGGTGTTCTCAGCCAAAGAGAGAAAACAAGATGATCAAACACATTCAGTTAATATCTAACCAGTTTCTTCTAATCAGGGTCACAGAGATCGCTGGAGCCAGGAGTTCTAAGAAGAATATCAAATATACGCATGGAAACCATATTGTTTGCGTTTTTATTGTACTGTAGCACAGAGCCGAAAAATGATTATTTATTCATCAATATTTCTTTACAAATATTTTTTCTCACCACGCCATCCCAAATTTACAATTTCTGGAATCTTTATCTCATTCTCATGCCCATAATACTCAGGGTACTCTACTTTACTAGGGATGCGAGGGGTTCCCAATGCCCATACAGTGGAGAACGTTTTGGGGTGGGCTGGGCAGATACACTCAGGACATCACAGGGCACACTCACTCGCACAGATAATATAATATTGCAGAGAAATCTGTAACTGTTCAACATTTATATTGTGTACTGTAGCAAAGCACAGAAGGTAAGTAACACCCTGCCCCATGGTTTGTGGTCTGGCACAAGTGCAGATGCATGCTGACTCATCCTGGCTGCCAGATGCCACATGCTGTAGCGAATGGCCCCAATTCTGACCTCTATGTAATGCCTCTTGCTTTTAGAGAAGCATGATGTCCGACCCTGACTGCTCACCCCGTGTTAAGGGAAATGTGCATAGAAACGATTTGAGACATGTTAATTGTAAAAGTGACCCTTTTATCTAGAGGGTGAGGTGCTTTACTAGTAGGTGTTGATCACAGACAGAGTGGTACGGGTTCTCCTAAACTATTAGCACTGATGTCAACTACACTTGGGTTAGTTCTCTGGTTAGTTCTGTTACCTCAATTTTAAAACGTTGTCTGTTTGACTATCCATCCATCCATCCATCCATTTAATCTTTCATCAGTCTATGAATCATTCCCAACATTCATCCATTTAATCATCTATTTGTGCATTTAACCATCCATCCATTTAACCGTCTATCTATCTATTTGTAGATCCATCCATCTACTAAATCATGTCCATCCATACATATAAACCATCATCTGTTTTTTTGTCTGTTCTTTTATTCCTTCATCCAACTATTTATCTATCCCTCGATCCTTCCATCCATCCATTCGTTTATCCGTCAGGCTCTCCATCCGTCCTTCCGTCCTTCTATCCATCCGTCCATGTTTCCATCCGTCCATCTACCTTTTAATTCACTGATGTGTCAATTCTGCTAAGAATTGAGTAAATAAATTCTGCCTATATAGCAATCTTAATAAGAGCAGTTGATTACAGCATTTGATTACATCTGTGTCCTGATTGCAGATTGAGGTATGGGTTTAAAAATATCCAAAGCAATTCCATCCACACATCTATTCATCTCTCTGTCTGATAAAAACCACCCATCTATTCATCTGTCCATCCCAACATTCACTGATGCAACCGGCTGTCATTTTTCTCATCCATTTATTGAATCATCTATTCTTTCATCCAACCAACTAACTGAAAATCTAACCAGCCAACATGCATACACTATACAATAGTTACCTATACTAACCATTCATGAATCTATTTTAAAATATATATTTTTTCCATTCCAACCATCAATCCAAGTGAAAATTCATTTATTTATATAGTGCTTTTAATAATCTTACATAATATTCATGCACCCAACCAACTAAGTAACCATCTAACTAACCAAATTACCCATACAAACCATTTATTCATCTATTCTGCATTGGCTCTTTCCAGTTATTACCGATGTCTTTAAATATATGCTATATTTAAAAATATATGTATACAGTGATTGAATACTACATATGTGGATATTAATGAGAGAGATTAAGTTGAAAGAGGTGTAAGTTTCTGTATGAATGTATGATAAATGACTCTCTGTAAGAAATATTCCATTAGATATTTAATAAGTGAATGAAAATTAAAGGGATACGTTGGAGTTAAATGCATGAAATCTGTGGTATATATAAAAATGATAACTGGGAAGCTGAACTAAAACCAGCCAGGACCTAAGCACTTAATCTTGCTGTATATATAGGCTGAGTGGAAGGATACTTCAGTAAGCCCCCCCTGTGTGCAATTACCTTCGGATTATTTACATTCAGCAGAGAGCATTTTCTCATCCACACTACTGTTTATGTGATGTAGATCACATAATGTAATATAAAAACATCAGTGACCAAAACATACTGCTTAAACACAAGTGGCATGAAAAATGGTTTTCCAACAGTTCCGGGATTAATTACCACCGTGTTCTACTGCTGTTTCATTTAATCTGTAAGTCACGTTTCCCACAGAGAGCACAAAAGTACAAAGCCACCATTTATTATATCATACGTCCTTTTTGGGGGTTTTATTTACTTGCATTTAAATCAGATATTAAGAGATGCTGTTTATCACTCATTGCAGCTCAGCAGAAATCGTCAGGTCAGCTTTAAGATTCTGCATAAATAAAAGTGCTGAATATGCAGAGAGAATAAAATGCTTTTTTTAGTGCAGGTCTATGAAAATGGCTTTTGGAGACCCATGCTGTGGAACAAAGTTTTAATAGAATATTTAACATAATAATTTAGGATATTTGTGAGAAATTCATTTACATTTGCATTTAGTTATTTAACAGATGCTTTTACCAAAGTAACTCAAACAAGAGAACACCACAAATTAGTAGTTAGGAAGAAACCAACAACAATGTTTTTCATATAATCAAAAATCCCATGCTCACCCCTGTGCACTCTCCTCTATGACCTGTTTCTGTATGGGGTGTATTGGTCTGGACATTCAGTGGTAATCTCTTTTAGATTCTTATCATAACCCTTAATGCCTTGTATCCTAATAAAGTCCCCAAGCCTCTTTGAGGAAAATGGTGCCACACCCACAGACCCTTCATCTCACATAACAGTGGGGATCAGAGTCTTTTCAGTCTAATCCTCCAGCTTTAAACTTTAAAACCACCCGAGGTACATTCTTCTTTCAGAGTTCTAGTAGAGTTTAGCAGACGCATATATATACATGTAAAGACCCTTTCCAAAAATTGTGAATATCATGGAAAAGTTTATTTATTTCCATAATTCCATTCAAAAAGTTAAACTTTCATAGATTATAGATTCAGAGCCCACCATTTAAATGATTTAAAGTATTGTTTGTTTATTTTTTAAATATGAAGCTTATGAAACCCACAAAAATCACTGTGGAAAAATCACAGTGTGATACACTAATCATCCACTAAACAGTAGAGGTGAGGAACAGAATCCAAACTGCTTGAGGTCCAGTGTGAAATGTCCACAGTGATGGTGTGGATGATTTGGGGTGCATCACAGTGCTTGACTGGCCCTCCAACTCACCGGACCTAAACCCCAGTTAGAATCTATGGAGTATTCTTTGTTGTTGGGTCTGGTGCCCCTCATTGTCCTCTTGAGAATACCCAATAAATTCTCAATAGGGTTTAGGTATGGTGAGTTAATCAGACATATGTGAAAGCAGTA
Source organism: Corydoras sp. C115 (assembly GCA_019802505.1). Lineage (NCBI taxonomy): Eukaryota > Metazoa > Chordata > Actinopteri > Siluriformes > Callichthyidae > Corydoras > Corydoras sp. C115. The sequence goes on from JAFMOC010000020.1 coordinate 1,609,750, forward strand.
TTATGTCATTAAACCACATCTTAGACACAGAACATTAGCTGGCCTTCAAAGCATCACGGTATATATTTAAAAATTATTTATTCTCATTCCTTAACTCCTGATTTGTGTTCTCTTGTTGTAAGTTGTTTTTGGATAAAAGCATCTGCTAAGTGACTAAATGTAAATGTCATTTCATAAGGGTGTGATTAATTTATAATTAATCAAAACTCAGACCACCCCAGTTGTTTTAGTGTGAGATTTATTATATAATTTATTATTAGATAAAAAAATGCCAAAATTCTTAATTCGCACAGTTTGCCCATACATTTGGAGCAGACTGTATACTGATGTACAGCTCATTTCAAATATACACCTTAATACTGCAAGCATCCGACGGATGCTGATCATATACAGCACATAGATCAGAACTTGGCATATAACCAGCTGCACTCAAGTCATCATTAGATCTTTAATGACTGACAGAACACTGTTCTCATCCTGAGACGGATGTGATAGCAGTATTGTGTCATTAACATGACACCCTGTGGGGAATCACATGTTAGACACAGGGCATTAGTTAGCCTGCCTCCAAAGCATCACGGTCACTTGACAAGTTTGGCAAGGGTGAAACTTATTGACTTCAGTCTCCATGGAAACTGGAAAATCTTGCAATGGAAGGCCAGCTTCAAAGGACCAGTGCCATACTCAGGAGAGTAGGCAAGCTTTGAATTGTGTTACACAAAAGACTGAGGGTGCAGACAAATTAACCTGACATGGGAACATGGCACGCCTTTGATCATTCTGAAATGCATGGGAGTGCTTGCTCGTGTATTTAAGACGTTTCACATAAAACAAGCCTAATCTGTTTATTTGTGGCCCTGTTTTTTCCACACTCTCCAGCACCAATTATAGGTGTTACTCTGGATTTTTCTCTCCAGTCAATAACTGCACTTTTGTTAGCAACGGCAATGTGAATCATTTATTTTTCAGATTTCAGGTAATTATACTTTTTGAAACTGGAAATGCTGCAAAGCTTTGTAGGTTTCGCTAATAACCCAGATAGCAGTCTTTAAAAATGCATCATGCTGCTTTAAAAAGCTTGCAGAATGAAAATAGCTGCCCCCACAATGCCCTGCTGCTGCGACTCAACCATAAAGACTGTTACACAGTAGGCTTCTTTCTAATACACTCCACTAAACAAAGAGTGCATGCTCTTATGTGCATTTAAGGGCAGGAGGGGTTCCTCTACCTCTAATCGGTGTGTGTGTGTGTGTGTGTGTGTGTGTGTGTGTGTGTGTGTGTGTGTGTGGGAGAGCTAGGTGCCTGACTTGTGGCAGGTAATCAGATGAAGGTCCGTTTCACTTCAGCAGAGCGCTCATACGCACCACTGTGCCTCTTGTTGTTTCCTTTTCATTCTCACTCTCTTTACTCTCAATGTTTGGGGACAAATCGCCTCTCTGAATAGTCCTCGTTGGTAAGCGTTACCCTCCAAACGCATCAGGGCATATCAAACAATCACAACCTGATCGCTGGCAGAACGGAACTACAGACTCACCAGTTTTATTCTCCAGGCTTTTTAATAGGTTTGATGATAAGGCAGTTCAAACCCAACTTCCCATCTCATATGAACATTTCCGTCAAGTGTGTGTGCTCGTGTGTGTGTGTGTGTGTGTGTGTGTGGGGGGGGGGGGGTGGAGCAGTGGTGGATGAGTTTTTAGCTACCTTTTTCGCATGTGGTTCCTCCATAGCTGGGTAAACACAGGCACACGAAAGAGTTAATCTCGTCAATGCAGGTTCCTCCGTTCTGACATGGGCTCGACTGGCATTCGTCGATATCTGACAACGGGACAAAAACAAATACTCAGATGAATAGCCTGAAAAACATAATAACATCTTCAGGCTGCAACCAGAGATGGATGAAGGCTGAGAAAACAAGTGACAAAGCCTAGAAATAATAATAAAAATAAAAGAAACAGAAAATACAAGGTATTTGTAATAAACAAGAACAAACAAAGGCATGTGTCACTCTGTTCTCACCACTTAACACATTTTACTGCTAATTGTTCAATCTTGTGCTGTTTTCTTTCTGCTCAGTCGTCTCCCTGCCCTTTTGTTCTTTTCTTTTCTTTTCTTTTCAATAAGCCTTTGTTCGAAGTCTTTCACCCATTTCATCTTTCCTCTCTATTTAATTACCTTCATTAATTTTATTGAGTTTTGTATATTTTCAAGTTCTAGGTTTTAGTTCTTGGGTGGTATTAGTTGTATGGCTTAGTGGTTTACATGTTTGTCTCTCAGTGCTGGGGATTCCAGGTTCGAATCCTAATCTGGGTGGAATTTCCATGTTCTCGCCGTGTCCATGTGGTTTTCTCTGGGTTCTCCGGTTTCCTCCCACAGTCCAAAAATATAGATTCAAAGTAAATTGAATGCAGTAAATTGCCCCATATAGAGTGTGTTTGTTAGCACACTCGCGGGGCACACTCGCCTATGGCTGGGCACACTCACACATACACACAAAAATTTCTCTGCACAGACTTCATAGTCACATACACACACACACACACACACACACACACACCATTTCTGTAGCAGCTCCTTTTCTGTGCTGATCTGAGGCCAGAGGGAAAAATCAATTTTGGTCCAGCTGGTGTTTGAGAGAACTTAGTCTAAGCATTACCTGAAGGTGGGCTGTGAGGTGAAGGCAAAGGTGAAAGCCAACTGGATCATCACTCTTTTTGCCTGGAGTAATAATCCCCCATGGCTGAGGTAATGAGCTTTGTACAGTAAGGGATGAAAGCATAATGAAGCAGTGAGACGGCAGGAGACATCCCAGAGTCAAAGAGCAGGCTGATTTCATGCAGGGAAAAGTTTACCATGTCTAGACAGACAATCCCCGGTCCATCGCTACCCACATGACCACAAAGCCTTGTTTGTTAATAAGGCAAGATACTGTGCAGGCAGTATGGGGACAGAGGCACCACCTTTCACCCCAACAGCTGGTTCCACATCACCTCATGTTCAAAGCATGGGCTGGAAGATAAGGAGTTTATAAATAATAAATTATGGGCTGCATGATGGCTTAGGGGGTTTGCATGTTCCAGCACTGGGGGATCCAGGTTCGAATCCTGATCTGGGAGGCATTTCAATGTTCTCCCCATTGGTTCCCTCTGGGTTCTCCAGTTTCCTCAAACAGTCCAAAACATAGATTCAAGGTAAATTAACTGGGCCCCTATATAGATTGCCCCATATAGTGTGTGTGTAAGTGAGTGAGTGAGTGCCCAGCAATGTATTGGGGCTCTGTCTTGAGTAGTATCTGCCCGGCGCTCGAAACATTGTCCCCTGTATGGGCATATGAGCAACACCCCCCCCCAACCCCTGACCTTAGCCCCTAGAATTGGATTAAGAGGACGATAATGAGATAAGATGAGCAAAATAAATGATAAACAAAACAAAAAAAAAAAAACTAGTTTTATCCCTCAACTTGTGTTTTTATGTTTTAAAGAAAAAAAATTCTTTAGCTGAAAAAGGAAAGCAGAGGAGGTTTAAATGACGTCAACAGAGCAATAATAATAAGAGAAGCCAGCAGAGGCCATATCTAAGTAAATCGATGGTGAGAAATAAAGACGAGGTTTCAGCAGTGACCCTCGTAGAACGTGTGTAGGAGCCTGTCTATGACTGCTGTTCTTTCTGCCTGTTTAGTAATTCACAGCCTGATAAGAGAAAGATGTAGAAATCATCATATACATTCATTACAATCTCTACACTTATAGGCTACAAAAAATAGCAAACAAAATCTCAGAAAGCACCTCCAGTCTTCAGCTTTGCCATGTGACCAATGTGGACAATCAAGCAGGTCCCCTAATTATCTGACTTGAGGCTTTAAAGCTTAATCTACATGAGGACACCAATCTTTTGTCATGGATATTGATGAATAATAAATTAATGTATAATAACAAGTTTAATAAATCAGTAAAAATATTTATTTATTTTTTTCTAGGAGAGTTTTAATAAACCAAATATTTGTCAGCCATTATGTTTCTCTATGAGCCGTCAAAAGCCTTTAACTTAACAGAGTGTTTTTTTTCCCTCTCACATCACCATAAATAAGTAAAATAAAAATAAATTAATAAATAAAGACTGGACATCAGCGCTTTCAGAGTGAATGTTGGGCTCTTTGAACAACGCATCTAAGATTTATACAGTACCAGTCAACCGTTTAAACATTCCTATTTGATCTGTTCCACCTACTATAAAGATGGACATTGTAGTTCTTTCCAGACTGTAGTCCATCTGTTTGTGTTCTACAGAACATACTGTGTTAGTCCCCTTTACAACATACAATATATGACCAGGTAAAACGGCCAGGTAAAAATACAGATCATTTGTGTTCAAAACAATCTTAACGCTTCTACGCATCATTAAAGAATGCCGAATCATCACAGTGTCAGGTACAGTGCCTACTTCATATTATACTGGAAAGTGCAATGCTATCAGTTTAGAACCCTGTAGGGTCATGGCTCTTGCTCATCTCTGACATTTAGAAGAAATGCAGCATAAAAAAGGAGCACAGTATCATCAGTGACCTTATCCAGCAGGCCACGCTCCCTTACATCGCTTCTTTCTGATAAACATTACTGGAGCTGCTGGAAGTGTACCAGCCTTCAGACACATCTAAGCCTCAGCGTTCTCCCCGATCTGTAAGAACTCATGTACACAAACTCTCTCAGACCTCAATGAGAACAATAATATTTAAGTCAATTATTCCTGTTTAATGTTTCACCCAAGATACTTTATTATTTAAAACATATACCTCATTTTTATTTATATGTATATATATATTATTAATTAACTATATTATTGAGCGACACGGTGGCTTCATGTTTAGTACGTTCATCTTGATTTATTAATTCGAATCAAGGTTCGAATCCTGATCTGGGTGGAGTTTCCATGTTCTCCACGTTCAATGTAGGTTTTCTCCTGGTTCTCCGGTTTCAGCTCAGGGGATCAAGGTATCTGATCTGGGTGGAGTTTACACGTTCTCCCTGTGTCCACGTGGGTTTTCTCCGGTTTGTCCAACAGTCCAAAACTGTACTTAAAGGTAAATTGGCTGCTCTAAATTTGCAATCTAAATTGCCCCTATACAGTGTGTTTTTTTAAGTAAGTGTGTGCCCTGCAATGGATTGGCACCCTGTCCTGGTCCCTGAAACTTTTTCACCTGGATGGGAATAAAGAACCCCCTCCAATTATTATGAAATTAAAGGATTAAGAGTAAAATAATGAGATGAGATTATATTATAATTTACTATTACTTTTATGTTATTTTTCATTCATTTGTTTTTATAACTGCTCTTATCCTAAAAATGTCATCTGTTATTGTTTTGCTTTACTTCATGTCTTATGTAATACAATAGCCTGAGGAATTATTTTAATTTCTTTTGTCCATGGAATATTTATGACTTGATGAAATTAAATTGGGTTTGAGAATATTAAATTACTCAGGAGGTGGACTCGAGAGTGAAAATGCTGAAATTGCATAGACCTTCTTTCGTTTATCAAGTCTCCAGCATTTTCCCAGGCTATTCTAAAAGTGGGTCCTCTGGCAGAAAACTAGACTGGGCATCCTGCCATCAATGGGGGGGAATTACTCCAAAACATCTTCCTGATGAAAACAAGGGTCCCCTATGTCAGCATCGGCAAGCGGGACTAGACAAATTAGACCAGTGACTGGGCTGCTAAACATCTGCAAGCACTGCAAGAAAGAACTGTATGAAACCCGGACTGACCACCGAACCGTGTCCTAGAGGGCAGTGGTCCTGACAGGCATGTAGACACCCATAAGGGGAGGGGTGGTCTTTCATTTCACGCCTGTCAGATTTATGCTTTCAATTTCATCGGTTGCCAGGTCATTTGTAAACGAGAAGCCATATAAATGTAAACATCCCCCAACTCTAATAAATGAGACCTCAAATCCAATCACAAATTTCACAGTTGTAAGTCCATGCTGGATATCTTTTGGCTTAGAGTCCAGACAGGTAAACGAAATAAAGTAATTCAAAGGTAAAAAATAAATTTCATACCCAAGGACGTTTTCGAAAAAATGCTTTCCTCTGAACTTCATCAGCCAATACCTTCGAGTTATTAAAAATGTATATGTTGCTAAGAAATGCGATGTGAAGGTGTCCGCAGTTTAACTTTTTTTAGAGGTCAGGCCTTGGATACCGCAAAGTGTGTGTGTCTGTGTGTGTGTACGCTATTTATTCAGTCGTGTCCAACCTTGGATACTTCAGAGGCCACATTACAGTGATTCCGATCCTTAGAATTTTATTGTGAAGGTTTTTATGAGGTAACTCAACACGTCTTCAATATTATTTTAAAAATTATTTAATCAGGGGGCAGCGTAGCGTTTCCATGTTCTCCTTGTGTCCACCTGGGCTTTCTCTGGATTCTCCAGTTCCTTCCTATTGTCCAAAAACATGGACTCAAGGTGAATTAGCATTTCTAAATTGCCCCTATATAGTACGTGTGCGAGTGCAAGTAAGTATGTGCCTAGATATTGATTGGAGCCTTGACCTGGGTGTGTCTGCCCTGCACCCAAAACATTCTCTTCAGCATGGGCATGAGCATGGGGATAGGGTAACACCCCCTCCCCCACTGTGGCTCTAGTACTTAGTATTGGATAAAGTGAAAGATAATATGAGATGAATTCAGTTGAATGGCAAGGTAGGGATGTACTTGTTAGTTAAAATTGGTCAGCATGTTTTCGGAACGTGAGAGAAAAGCGGAGTACCCATAGGAAATCTGGCACTCAAGCACAGAGAGGACAGGCAGACTCCACATTGAAAGAACCTTTGATCGTCCCACCTGGGAACCAAACACAGGACCATCCTTGCCATGAGGCGGGAGAGATATCAGATATGCTACTATGCCGACTTGGTACCACATTAAAAGTCATCAAGCGCTCCTTCAAAACACAGGTCTGCCTCCATTCCCACAGCAGATCCGACGTGCGCCAAGTTTCTACTGATGCAGCTTTCAAACCACAAATGCAATCAACCATCTGTATATTTAGAGAACTGTAATGGATTTCTGGAGCCTCTGGAATCTGACCAGAGAATAGACCTGCTAAATCATTTAGCTTTTTACTGAGCATTTATATTTCATTTCAAATGTTATGACCTTATAACCACAATTTGATTGCTTAAAACTTATATACTGCTAGGTCAAAAGAAAGGTCAAACACTCTCATATTTGGTTGGACCGCCTTTAGCTTCAATTACAGAATCATTTTACACGGTTCTGCAATGTTACATTTCTTTTCGTCCAGAGTTGCATTCATTTTTTCTTAAGATTATGTACAACGATGAAGATTTAAAGTCTTCTCCAGCACATCCCAAAGAATCCCAATGGGGTTCAGGTCTGGACTTTGTGGTGGAGTACCGATGTGTGACAATGTCTCCAGCTCCCTGAACCACTCTTTTACTTCAACACCGTGGAACATGCCAGTGCCACCGGGGAAGAACAGATCCAGTGAATAAATAACCTTGTGGTTCAGTTCATTCAGGTCAGCTGACCTTGTTGCTTGGACACTTTGCTAAACCCAGAGCTGACCAACTGCAGCAACTCCAGATCAGTTACACCCAGGTGGTGACTTTTTTGGACAGTTTGTGGACTTAAGGAACTAGCCTGGCAACCTGAAGATCCAAGATTTAATTCCTGGTCTCACCAAAAGTTATGGCTGAAGCGCACCTAACCCTAATTGCTCCCTGGGCGGTGTGTACAGAGCTGCCCACCACTCTGGGCACGGGTGCTTTATACACCAGTGTGTGTGTGTTTCACTGCACGGATGGGTTAAATATGAATGACTAACTGTAGACAAAAATCGATCACTTTATTCCTTTTTTTTTGGCCAGGCTATGTATATTACTATAGAGGTAAATCTAAAGATATTTACAGGTACACACTGGGTGTACACACACTGTCATTTAGAATGCAGCCATAAACAAATCCAATCCACCAGAATGACTGCTGTTGGTATATGTTCTAAAAAAGATGAAACATTATTTTTATGATTATTTAGTATTTGAAGGACACATTTCTGGCTTCCTGAATGGCTTCTCTGATTGCTGATTGCATTCAGTGCAAACGCTTCAGCCTTTTTCTTTTATTTCTGACATGTAGCTGGAAAAAGAATGGAAAGAGAGCGTGAAAGACACTTCTAATTCCTCTCATGTCATAGCATGTTCAGAACAGATCTTGGTAAATGGAGCTGGGTAATGAATGTGGCATTAAACAAGGCACTTGCAAAATATCAGATATCAGGGCAGTGATAAAAAATGACAAGTTAATAATAAACAAATTGATTCTCTGCAGAAATTCTTGTCTCCAACTGCCCTGCTGATTTATTATTTTTTATCTTTCATTGATCCCTGTAAGCACAGGATACTTTGTTGATTAAGAAGCAACTTTATTAATCAAGTAATCGCAAAAGAGGAGATTAATCACACAGTATGTAGATGAGGTTGTGTATTACAGGTATAAAAATGACACTCAGCCATCCATCATCTTCTGCTTAATCTCATATTATGGTCATGGGGGGGGTCCCAGAGGGGAGGGGTGTCCCCCTTGCCCATCCAGGGGAGAGCATTTCAGGTGCTATGCAGAAACATCCATGACAGGGTGCCAATCCATTGGACACACTCAAACAGATACACACTACATGAAGTTAATTTAGAGCAGCCAATAGACTTTTGATCCATGTTTTTGGATTGTGGGAGAAAACCAGAGAACACGGAGAAAACCCATGCGGACACTAAGAAAACCTGGAAACTCAATCCAGTTCAGGATATAAACAGTACCAAAACAATGAAGTTATAAAAGCCATGCAAGAGAAAAAGAGAGTCTGTTCCTTCCCACACATTCACATACTCCTGGCCCATCCAGTTAACCTGGGAGATCAATAAAACATTCGAACGTAAACTTAAATGAAATATTAACAGGTGTTGCATCACAGCACTACGATGAGATGGAATGCTGCCAGGAAATAAATCCCGGTTTCACTCAGCGAGCTCATCTGTGGCTATTAGAGCAGCCATTGCAGTGGGTTTAAAGCAGACAGGTGCAGGATGGTGCTGACAGAGCTAGTGCAATAACATGGGGAGTGTTGTGGAGTCTAATGAGCAGAGGTGTCACAACATCTCAAACTGTTGCTCCTCAGATCTGACAGGCACTCTGTTCTGTGTGTGGTGTGTCGAGGTCAAGCTTGCTTGCTCTCATCAATGTCTTCAAAAGCAGGTGTGTGTGAGAGCGAGCGCAAAGCCGGAAGTTCGAACTGAAGTTGCTGAGACTAATACAGACACATCATGCCATTAGAGCTTTAAAATGATTTTGGAAGTTCAAGTGATAAAATAAATCGAAAAACAAACAGAGAGACAAATGAATAGACGTGACGACTCATTCTAAACAGAGAACATTGCTTAAGCAATGCTTTAGAACACAGGGTAACCCAAGGCTAATTAAAGGAACGGTTTAAAGGACATGTTTAAAACCCGACTAATGACTGACTCAGACCAGGCAGCTTGGTTCATAATGGGGTAATGGTAATTCCACCGCACACAAAGATAAATCAAATATTTATACACTTATGGCAATAGGATGGACTGGATAAAAGCCTGCCCTCAACAACTCCTGTAGGGTGAATTGGAAGGCAGACTGTGCATCAGGATATTGTTTTTTTTGGCATATTGTTTTGGCTGGGTCATCCTCCTCTCCAATAAAAATCTTCTAAAACACAAAAACTACCCATCAGTTAGTATGAGGCCTTTTGCTTGCTTCCACCATTGCATGTGAAGCCAGCTGATCACATATTTTACAAATTATTGCTTTTGCAACATCCAACAAAACTTTAAACATTTTTTTATAACATATCAAGGTTTGGGTGGCATCAATGCCTGTCCTTGAATGGATAGGCTGATGCTCAGGTGTCCACATATTTATGACCATTAAGTGCATTGTATACCTTATCTTGAGTATTAAATAGCATTGAGCCATATTAAGAACCATCACGCTTATATCATTGGTGAATTTATCACTGTTTACGACGTTAAAAGCATTACTAGTAGCTCAACAATACAGCTCAGACCAGAGGAGGGCTGTAGGTTTAACTGTCGCAGTGATTTTTTTTCCTAATATTTAGTACTATTGATGTTCATACCAAAAGAAACTAATCATTTTAATTGCACTTTGTCATATTCAATTAAGACAGACGGTTGTGCAAACCAGGACACTCCATTTCACAGCATTATTTAATTCGCAGGTTAATGCATTCATTAAGAGGCATGGCTCTCTGTGAGATAATGCCATTCATTCTGTTGTTTGTTTTTTTCCCTTTTTTGCTCACAATAAAATGCGTGTGTGATGTACTGCAGAAAAAGTGCCGCACTCAGCACCTCACACTGTCATATGACCATTAGTCATTTTCTCAGAGATAAGACCAGCCATTTTTTTTTTTATGTCTGAGGCACATCTTCTGGACAACACAGCCACCTGGCAGGCTGATAAGGAAGCCCTGAGAAGAGGACTGAACTTCATGGAAAATCAATTTGTCCACAAATATATAGCCATTAATGTTTTACTTTTACCCTTGAGGAAATAGAAAGGCACATTAGGATCATCGGTGCTCTATATCCAAATCAGATAAACTCAGGTCAAAGTATTGCTGATGTATCAAATGCAAACGATTCCTTATCTGGTTCTCTGCGGTTAAAGTTAGTTTACTTTCTTATCAGTTTGAGGACCGAATGCTTCACTCTTCTACTTTAACTGGTCGATTTGACATCAAACTTTTAAAAACAATGGCTGTGGTGCCAACGTTTCAATTGTCTGATGTTGAGTTCTGTGTCGAAAGGTTATTTTATCAAGAACTCTATTTTTTCGGGGTGAGATTAGAACTTGGCAAATGTCAACCCACTAGCTGTCTTAAAAATGCTATAAAATTCCCCAATGACAGTAAAATACTTGTACACTTTTAACAGAACCATGCTGCATCTGCCATACTCATAACAGTGGGACACTAACTGTCTCTGGACTGCAAATGTGTCATTGATTTCCTGAGAATGCTTCAGCAACAACAATATTATAGCTGCTCAATAATTTAATTCCATTATATGAGGATTGGAAAGGGGGCAATCAAAATGCTGGCAACAATAGATGAGTCAAAGTCAGCAATAACGTTTCAGCGAATAGCATTTAGTCGACTGTCTGCCGTTTCTTTCCTCTTTTCCAATCTTTTTTTTTCCTTCTTATTGTGAATGCCACGTGCGTCCTGAGACCTAACCTGTTGCCTTATGGTCCTAATGCATCCTACATCTCTTACAAAGTTCATCACCCATAACAAGTGAACTATGAGAATTAGGTGTAATCTAGAAGTACTGCAGTGATGTAACATTCACACAAGAATCAATTACATGATACCATTCCCTTCATTTTAATGCATGTTATAATCTGCTTATCTTTATTAGTGTTGTTTCTGGGAGGAGGGGTGGCATGGTTGTGCCCATCACTGCAGAACAGGTTGCGAGTCTATTTTAAGGCTTACACAAAGCAAACACAGTCACATTTAGGGAACTTAGTATCTCTAAATCACCCACTTGCCTGCTTTTTAGGGGCAGTTGTAGGCTCGTGGTTAAGGAACCAGCCTTGTGACCTATAGGTCCCCAGTCTGATTCCTGGTCCCACCAACTACATTTACATTACATTTGGTTATTTAGTAGACACTTTTATCCAAAGCGCCTTACAAGGTGAGCACAGGGTTAATCACAACATCCTTAAAGCAATGAGGGTTAAGGGCCTTGATCAAGTACCCACACTGGTAACTTCAGTGGACCTGGGATTTGAACCCACAACCTTCAGATTGATAGCCAAAAACCTCACCACTGGGCTACCGCGCTCACTATGGCTGAAGTGCCCTTGAGCAAACACGAAAAGTCAGTTGCTCCCTGGGCCCCATATACAAGGCTGCACATCGCTCCGGGCATGTGTACTCACTTCACACAGTGTGTGTGTGGGTGTGTGTGTTTCACTGCACTGATGGGTTAAATGTGGAAGACTAAGTCCTCAGTGTGTAAATCACTGTAGGCAAAATAGATTACTTTATCACTTTTTGGGACTGTGTGTGTGTGTGTGTGGGGGGGGGTCTGCAGTTTTCACACATTCAGAAATTCCCTTCTAAATGAACTCTTTTCATTTTGCCTAAGAATCAATCCCAGGACCTCCGTGCTGTGAGAAGGGAGAGCTACCAAGTGCACCACTCCCATGCCTCTGAGTAAATACAGCCCGTTTTAATTTTAGATTGGCTTCAAAGAGGGCAGATTGAATTTTGTAGATCTCAAAGTAAATTGGCCTCTTAACCTCTGAGGGAGTCAGATTCAGATAAAGGCCATTTCACATAGAAGACATCAAAGCCAGTGTAATAATTACACTTTCAAACCATTCATAAAGTGTTATTGCTTGCACTTTGAAAGCTCATAAAACCAAATGGAAATCCACTCAATATTTCGCAAGAGAGGTAGAATTAGACAAGAGGAAGTGCTTAGAGAGTTTTACATGAAATAAGTTTAGAACTCCCTGGTAGCTTAGTGGTTGGCACATTCACATCTCAGCGCTGAGGATCTGAGTTTGAATTCTGATCTGGTGGTTTGCATGTTCTCCGGTTTCCTCCTACAGCCTTCATAACAATTAAGATAAGTCAAGGTAAAGCTTGTAGCACTCACTACAAAATTTCCCATCTTGGTTAGTTTAGAACAAAATGCATAAAGACGGGATTTCTTATTCATGTGGGCTTCTAAATATCTCAACTTACTCGACTGTGTTTTCTCCAGGTTCTCTGGTTTCCTCTCACAGGCCAAAAACATAGACTTAGGGTGAATTGGATGCTCTAAATTACCCCCATAAAGTGTGTGTGTGTATATGTCTGTGTGAGAAAGTGTGTGCCCAGGGAGGGATTGTCACCCTGTACTGGGTGTATATTCCCAGCACACAAAAATTTCTCCATTGATGGGCATGGGGAAACTTCCCCTAGTATAATCCCTAGTCCCCTAGTCCCTAGTATAGGGTAAAATGGAAGATAGTGAGATAAGTTCAGAACCTCACAGAAAATAGAAAACCTGTCTTTCTGCATTTCATTCTACACTAAACAAGTTGGACACTCATCTTCATTGTGGTGATGTCTGATAATTTTGCCTTTTATCAACACATTAAAGTTCAGTGTTTATGCTATTGGGCTGTCAATGAAAAGGTTGTGGGTTCAAATCCCAGATCCACTGAATCCCAATGTAGGTCCTTAAGTAAGACCCTAAACCTTTATTGCTCCATGGGTGCTGTATGACCAAATCTGTGTTCTGACCCTAACCAAGTTCACTCTGAAGTGAAATTAAAGGATTTGCAAAAAGACCTTATGCAAATGTATTGAAATGTTAAGAAGACATGTTTTCTAAATGACAGATAAATGAACTAACAAGCCATGAGAGTTGCGTGTAAACAAATGAAGTCTTTTAAAAGCGGTTAGACACGAGGGAAAAGGGCAGTCAGCATACTTCAGTGATCAATCGGCTGGCATACTGGGGGCTGACTGCCTGTCGAGTGTGAAAGTGCAGCGAGCAGAGTCTTCTCTAACAAATGGTCCCAGCAGAGAGTCTCAAATCTGTAGCTCTAAAAGCCCATAGGTTACAGTGCAGATTCATTAATATGACTGCCTTCATGAATTTTTCAAACTCAATTAGCGGGATGGATGTCGGCGCAAAATAGGAAGACTGCACTAGTAAGAATGGCTGTTGATATATTTCAAGTTCTTCATGGTCTTCCTATGAAACCCTGTGTGAAACTGGGAGTATTTTACTCATGCTATGTGTCTATAAATTGATTTTCTTCATCATTTCTTTCAACTTAAAAGACCGTTGGAAAGACGTGTTGAAGGTGGATGGTAACCTGATGGATGCAATAAGGGGAATGAAAAAAAAAGTTATTGGATTAAAAAAATCTGCTTTTACTTCATCAATAATGTGCAAAGTTTTTTTTTTTGTTGGAGTTTCCACGTTGTCCCCGTGTCTGCATGAGTTTTCTTCAGGTTCTCTGGTTTCCTCCCACAGTCTAAAAACATGGATTCAAGGTAAACTTCATGCGCCAAATCGTGTGTGTGTGTGTGTATGTCTGGCTAAGTGAAGGTGTTCACAGCAATACATTAGAACAATGTCCCCCAAATCCTTCTGTATTGTGTAACCTCTGGACAGTGCCAACTGTTATTTTGTAACAGATACATTTATGAGTTTATCAGTTACAGGTTTGTGAATTTCCCATAGCGGAATCTATAAAAAAAATTATCTTATCTTATAGGAAACTCAATGTCTCTAGTTTATCAATCAGCATGTTTTTGAGATGTGGAAGAAAAAACCCATGTCTGCAGACTAAACCCCCAAAGGCATGGGGAGGACATGCAGGCTACACACAGAAAGGACCTCCATTCACTCCAACCAGAATTCCAACCCATGAATTCAGCAATGTGCTGAAAAGCTTAGTATTGCACCACCGTGCTGCACACGTTAAATATCTGTTAGGATAATTAAATAATTTATGGTGTGCAGTAATCTGTCCAAATTTAGCAAAGCATAAGCCAGTACCCATAAAGTAAAGTGTAACACTGATGCTGTTTGCAATGCAATGCAGAGTGTCTGGGTAAGTATACTGTATTTATTTAGACCACTTATTGGCTGTTAAAATATTATGTGGAAAAAGTCACTATGGAAAAAGATACTTTCATAATTCACCTGATAAAAGTAAAAAAATTAATAAATTAAGTATCGGATTCAAATCTAAGCTTGATATCTGGAGGGAATACAAGTGATGTGCTGCAATGTTTCCTCAGAAGGGTGAAATTGTCATCTTTGTTGCAATGTAATTATGGGTGCTGGCTCGTCTCTGACCCAGACTGCCGTGTAATGGCGGTAAATCAGCACCCGTGAGTGCACCTGAAGGCCAAGTAAAACCGATTGTGTGGATTTTCTCTCAGCACATGGTGGGCTCTACTTGCGTGACCCTGAGGAAACTTAATTCAGCTTTTTCTCAAATAAAGCTGCCTCCTTCACCCACGCTCAATAAAGAGCGACTGCAGGTTAATGTAGCTTCCTTTGAGCGGTACCAAACTCACCTTTAAGAAAAAGCAACATTAGATTTAACGGTGTAGACACTTCCTGATGTGTTAACACACAATGTCTGAGGAAGAAACTCTGTATTCTTCAACTTAATGATCACCTTCAACATCGACAATCACACAGAGATGAACTTGATGGACTTTCCTGGATGACGCCACAGGCATTAATACAGACTTTAATGGCAGTGGGACAGATGATGGCTCTGAATTTATAATCCACTTTACTCTGGAGGATTTTTTGTAAATTCATCAAACCAACTTCCCAAACTACAAACTTCACACAGGGCATAAATATGCAGAACCTTCTGCATCATTGTTCTCACCGTTCTAAAAATCTACTTTTGTAATGTAGTGCAACTAATTAGATATCATTTTACTCCATTTTCCCTTCAGTTATGACAAATTCTATTACATTCCTCCTTCAACTCACATAAAGCCAGATGAATCATTCAAACTGCAGTTTCTGCAGCATGGGGGTGGGGGGTGTAATATATCGTCACTTACATTATACTGACATCAGGTTATATAGCAGACACTTTAATCCAATGCGCCTTACAAGTATCTCTACTTGATGGTTGGGGTCAGAACACCGGGATGGCCATGGTACATCACCCCTGGAGCGATGAGGTTTAAGAGCTGTGCTCAAGATCCCACATTAGTGACTTCAGTGAACCCACAATCTTTATATTGACTAACTGCATTAAAAGCCATAAGAGTGTTTTAAATTGTTATATCATATGGTGAGAACCAGACCATAATATAAAGACATCTTTCGGTACAGGTCACTCATATTTGTGAATGATAGCTCAGTGGTTAAGATGTTGGACGACTGAAGTTGCCAATGTGGGTCCTTGAGCATGAACCTTAACCCTCATTGCTCCAGGGTATCATCCCTGTGTTCTGACCCCAAACATCAAGTTGGAATACTTGTAAGTTGCCTTGGATAAAAGCGTCAGGGGCCTTGCTTTTTGCTACTGGCTTCTAAATTCCTCCGGGATAAATAAAGTTATGTTTTACACTGTGACACTCGTGCTGGAACAGGAAAAGGCCTTTCCCAATAGATGGATGCACTGGAAGCACACGTTTGTCCAGAAAGCATGGCATGCTGCTTGATTTTATACTATATACCTGTGACAATATGAATGAATGAACTAACTACTGAATTCAGTAATTAGAAGCTAAGTCTCAGTACTTTTACCTACAGAGTATGTAGTTTGAAGTACTAAGAGTGTAGCTTTCTATTTTTGCTGGTAGGAAAGTGATTTTGCATGCTTTAGCAGCTTTCTGTGCTCGCACAAGAATGCTTTTGCATGCTCGAGTAGTACTCATGCAGGAAAGGTTATGCTTGCTTGTGAATTTTAAATGTGATTTGACGGCATAATAGTGTCACCGTGGCTGATAAGAAGAGTGAGTGCTACACCTCCCTCCAAACCTCCCTCCACTTCATTAAGAGAGAGAGAAAGAAAGGCTGTTGTGCGGAACTTAATGCACATTAAAATTCATCCCCCTTTCCTTCACAAGTAGCACAACCCGAGTGCTAAGTGTTTAAAACGTACAAATCTGGTCAAGCATTTGAAGTAATATGCAATTAACCTTCCTGCCACTGAGTAATTAATACTGCATTGGGGAGCAACATTACAAAGCGCTCACTAAGGCTAATTACAGATTCTCAGCAGGAATCTTTTTACCTGAAAAACGGCCAAAATAAACCATATTTAAACATTAGAAAGCCTAAAAGCTGAAACGAACTCCTGAGCTACCAAATGAGCTATGATGATATGAATGGAATACGGTCGGAATCTATAAATACTAATGATGTTCAGAGGATCTCCCACTTTATATGACAGTTTGCAAATGAAACAGTTAGCCTGCACGTGCTGGCAATTAAAGGCAATTCATTACTGCTCTTCAGAGGAACGGGACATCCCTTGGCTTGTATTAGTTAAAGTATTTAAGAAGATAAACAGGGCAAAAGGCAAAAGCAGAGATTGATCATGGGAAGAAAGATAATTTAGCCTTCTGACTCCATGCAACTCACCTGGTACCCCAAAACGGAAAGCATGTGATATTGCATATGATTGCACAGAAGTGACTTTTCTTACTTCAATAGATGCAAAAATATATTGGAACACCTCAAAATTATACATACAGGAAAGTTCATGACATCCATCCATTAACTTCTGCTTAATTCAATACTAGGGTCATGGGGGAAGATGGTCGGGGTTTGTCTTTGATTATGCTGCTGAAGTTTGATAATGGTGAAATAATGAAGATGAACCTTTGGATCTTTGGTGCTATCTAGTAAACCAGCCTGCATTTGTTAGTTAGAAGCAGAACCAATGCATGATTCATCTCATCTCCATTGGAAACCATTTCCCCATTGTTGTCTTTTCTACATACATTGTGCAAAATGACAAGAATAGTCATGTCATCATGACTTATGATAGAAATATATCATCTAATCTCAATCTGCTACTAGGGTCATGAGGGGAGGAGGGGTTCCCCATGTCCATCCAGGGGAGAACACTTCACGCGCTAGACAGATACACTCCAATCTATCTGGGCACACACTCACTCAGACATACACACACAAACTAAATAAAAGGTGATTTAAAATGGGGGTATTTGGAGCTGCCAATTTACCTTTTATCCATGTTTTTGAACTGTGGGGAAAAAATCCCAGACAGTCATGGGGAGAACATGGAAACCCCACCCAGATTGGGATTCAAACCTGGATCCCCAGTGCTGAGAGAACATGCTCATCACTAGATTTCCAGTGATGTCAGTGGGTCGATGCGTTTGGTGTGGAAGACTTTGATGGCATACACAGATGCCGTATCATTCCCCACCTCAGGGATCATTGAAAACACATCTTTATTTGGAAGGTCTGCCTCAAAGCACGATGTCCGCACGATGTTCTGTTCACTGAAAAAGCAGATTATTCCTCTCCTGATTGAGTATTCTGATAAAATAAATGACTGTTGTTCTGTCCTGTTGTTCTCTTGAAGTGAAACAAACTTCAATGCCATCTCACAAACATTTATTTACTTCAGAAAAACCGACAGTCTGATCACATCAGCCCTCCACTAAAACGTCTTCCACTTCATCTTCGTCATCAATGTCAGAACTGAAATATGAGGGTGTGTTCAAGATTGTTGGTGACAGCCGACTGAAAAATTGGTTTGAACAGGAATTCCTATACAGCTCTACAGAACAGAGCGCCAACATTCCTGTATCATATTCTAACGTAAACTGAAATTTAAGTGGATAATTACAGATTCCAATTAAAACAGCATGAGCCAACATTAGCAGCATGTCAGTAAAATCCAGTTCAACTCAATAAGTTTTCAGAAATGTTCACTTATTAGTTCCTTCTCAGGTGAACTGCACCAATTTTGTCATTTCATTAAGCATTATTAAATAACTACATTTACGGTACATGAGTAATATGTTTTGAAACTGGACCCACCCCTGGTTTCAGGCGAAGGCCTCAGCAAAGGCATTGTTGCAATCAAACCCCTGTGATCCAAAACGTACAATTTCCAGTGTGCAGAAATGACAAAATAATAACCATTTTGGTACTGTTGCATTTATCACTGCTGTTCTCCTCATTATCAATGTAATTATAATCACAAAGTGCAGAATTACCCTGAATTTCATCATTATCGCTCTCAGCAGAACCAACTTTCCAACATCTGGCCTGTCAATCAACATTCTTTTATTCATCATTTCCCTTCATCTCACAGTAAATCCATTTACTCACCAATCTCACAGCTTTCTCCATAGAAGCCCAAAGGACAGAGGCAGCTGTAGCCCTCGCCTTCCCTCAGACAGCTGCCCCCATGCAAACAGGGATTCGTCTGACAAGGGTCTTCTTCTTCTTCTTCTGCGGGGATGGAAGGGGGAAAAAGTTAGATCAAAGTTTGCCACATACAGAGTTATACACGGTACAACTTGCAGTGAAATGTTTTGAAGAAGACACCACACGTTAAGTAAGAGAATGAGATAAAAGGCGAGTAAAAAGTCCTACAAATGTGCAGTCTGCAGGATTGAGTTTGGGTTGGACCTGTAGAGCAAAAAATACATATGCACTCCCCTTTTCCATTATAGATGCTGTTCTTTGCACTTGTTAGCAGTCTGGCTGGCCTTTTTTTTTTTGTTGTCAAATAGAATTTAAGAACAACTTTAAATGTTGACCTGTCTGACCTCAGAACATGTTGATTTTGCCATTTGGCCCATTTATTCAGTCAGCATTTTAGTGCAATTTTTAAATATGGCTTTGTCTTTGCATTTCTCGATGCAGTGGGAGATTGTGTCAAGTAAGAATGTGACTATGGGCATCTCAGTGGCATGATGGTTTCTAAGCAATATCTTCTAAAGCTCAATAGCCACAGAAATTCACCAGCAGGTTTTGCCTTTGGACATTATGCACAGAGATTTCCCCTGACTGCCTGAATCTTTTCATGATATAATGAATTATAGATGGTGACAGATCTGAAGTCTTTGTAAATTTGTCCTAATAAAACTTGTCTTTAGATAAAACAGCTTTAGACTACATAATGTATAAGCACTTTTACATCACTGAGATTTTTGGAGAAGGCAAATTCTTTGGTGTGGTTGCCCTGTAGAAAATGAACTCTATTATTATTATTATTATTACTACTACTAACACACATTATTACCTTTTATTTTTTAACCATGAATAACTGAAATGTTTGTAAACATGGATCAACATTTAGGGTAGGTTGATTAGGGGGTTGGGTTATCAATCTGAAGTTTATGGGTTCAAATACCAGGTCCACTGAAGTTACCACTGTGGGACCTTGAGCAAGACCCTTAACATTCATTGCTTCAGGGATGCTGTGGTCAACCCAGTGGTCAATTTTTAAGCCACTTTGGATAAAAGCGTCTGCTAAAAAATGATGTAACAATGATGTGAAAGCTTTTAAGTGATCAATTAAGCTCCCAGTGCACAATAAAGCATCTCAGAGAAACTCAAAACACCAAGAAATTAGAAAAAGTCCACAACAACCCATGCTGACATACTTCATTAGCTGGCTTCCATAACTATAGCATTACTACGGTGCTAACACTAAAAGAAAAAAGACAAACTATACACTACAGACCTAATGTAACACTTTTGGCATCAACCCTTAATTTTCTGGTGTCACACCCTCGGGCGAGGGGAAGGGGTGTGTAACTGGAATATTAATTAAGACAGGTATTTATACGAGGTTCTACCTCCTATCAATGCGTTTGATTGTTGCTACACTGGTGAATGCTCTGTGGCAACTTCGCTTTGCCTTGCGATGCTCTGTTTCAGCCCTAGAGGTTTCACTGGCTTCCTGTTCATTGACCGATTGGAGTGCACCTGCTATGGACGCTCATCTACACCAGCCCACGGATCTGAGAATGACCTGGTTACTGTTTTCGTTTCGGCGTCTTGCTGGATTGTTTGTTCGTCGTGATCTTTTTTATTTGGTTTCTGTATATTTTTTTTGGCTATCAATAAACATTTAATAAACCTTTTTTTTTGCTGAGGCTAGTGTTACATTCTGTTTTCTACAACGATCATGACACCTAGTCCTAAACATCTTCTGATTGTAGTATTCTCCTTTGGGGCCTTCAAGCCCTTCTCTGGTGACCTAAAAATATCTGAATCTGAATCTATTCGCAACTCTTTAAGATGTTTTTATAGCGATATAATAGTGATTAACAGGTGGATTGATTCAGATGGAGCATTACTGAAGACCTAGGTGTGAAATGCATGGCCCGTCACTGGTATTCTCAGATATGCTCACTGTACAGTAAGAGTTAAAAGCAGCCGGTTACAATTCCATAAGACCAATGCAAGCAATGTCACCAGGATGTAGCCTAGCTGAACAAAGATTAAGCATGAGGAACGGCAGCTTTATAGTAGCTCTCTGGCATTAGCCTCAAATCCAGAGATGAGTTCAGGCACATGACTTTCACAAAGGTGACAGATTGGCATAAGTTTGCTGTCGGCAGTCTGCTTATCATGATGGATGCTCCCTGGGGAAGGACAATGTGATCCGGCACTTCCCACTTCACCGATGCACCCCGGCCTCATAAATTACCCACTCATCGCTGTTTGGCGCTACGCATCAATGTCTGTGTCCATGGCACATTTCCTATTTTCTTAATATGCTTTGGTGAAATCCTCACTGAATACTGGAGTCGCTGGTAAATAAGAGACCCAACAGATTAACAAGTGTAATTGTGTTTTCAAAGAGAGAAAACTTTACAAGGACAATGACTTTCTCACTATTTCGTTCTGGTTCTGGAATGTTGATGAAGCATTGTTACTTAATCTATTTCCAGCCATGATGTAAGACACACTGTGAAACCTTGACTTTAATAAGGAGCCCAAACAATGATATAAAGCAGGGAGATCAAAATTCAGTGGTGGGCGAAAACAAAACAGCATGTGGAAGGCAGCCAGAACGATTTAGAAACGATAACATTGGCTTTATGAAATTTTAAAAGAAGACACAAATGGGGAAAAAAATGGGATTGATTGATTTTCCATTACTGTTACCTCTACAGTACGAAATTTATACCTTGTGTAACTATATGTCAGAAAGATTTATAACATTCATAACCAGATCTATACTGCATCACAGACACCAGCAGACAAATAAAAACATTATAAATAATTGCACCTTACAAACTATAACAGATCTCAAAGACTGAAGCCAGGAGACAGGTGATGGTGTAAGGCTTTTATTAGCCATGACATCCAAAAGGACCCTTTGCAATTTGCTCATGATTGGAGGAACAAAGATTAAAGAATTATAAATAATAAAAACAAACAAAAAGAAAACATTCACACCATGTCTCTGTATTCTCAGCCACTGGCTTTCTTTAAAAGGCCAGACCATTTTCCATCTGTCACAGGTGCCTGTGGCACCTGTCCCTCGTTTGGTCTTTAATTGTTTCAGTTGGGTAATTGGTTTGTTTTGTGCACGTGTTCAGTTGGATTTGTTATTTATTCTTAGTTTTCCTGTAAGTTGGCGCACGTCTTTGTTTGTGGTTTTGTATTCCCATGTTACTTTGTTCGTTTGTTCCCCCCTTTCAGTTGGTGTCCCGTCACCGATTTTCAATAAATTCTCATTTTGGATTTTATCCCGGTGTCTCTCGGACCTCTCCTTCCGCGTTCAACCATGTTGCGGCGCTGCGCATCTTCTCCACGTGGGTCGTAATTCGTGGGAGCGTTTTCTCGGACCCACGCACGCTATATTCCCCGCGTGGTCGGTACCTGGGAGCGCTCACTAGGCGCGAGCGGTGTTACGCAACAACTCTGCGTAGCCGCCCCCCTCCGGGGAAGAACGGACAGTTCGGTAACACCATCCAAATAATCGATAATTTATAAAATGAACTAATTCCTGACTAAATAATCTAAACAAGGGATGAAGGGGGTTTACATGACCATCCAGACACACACACAAATGTGCAAACAATATAAGGGTAATTTAGAGCACCCAATTTACCTTGAATCCATGTTTTACTCAAACATACTGACTCAGCTGTATAAATTAAGCACCTCTCCATGTATTATGGACAACTCTGAACAATTTGTTTTCAGCTTTGAGGAAGCTCCATTTAAATCCAGCATGACTGTGCGCCAGTGATTTTGGTGTAAAAGAACTTGACTATCCTGCACAGAGCTCTGACCTCAACCCCATTCACCACTATAATGGAGCCAGGATCTCTTGTCTGACCAACATCACTGACTGACCTTATGCTGTTCTGGATGAATGAGCAAAAATTGCCACACACAGACTCTAAAAGCTTTAAAAAAGAAATTCTGAAAAGTGAAAGCTGTTATAGGTGATAAGAAAGAAACGGAAATGCGATGTCATAAAAGCTTCAGTAGGTGTAATTAGTAGGTGTTCCAGTGTAACCATTTAAACCCAAATTCTTTGCACACCCTTTCTAATTTATCAGGCAATGACAGGCCTAACAGCTTAGTTTTCCTAAGCAGTAATGGTATAACATACAAAACCACTGATGATAGGACAACAATACTGACTTGAAGAGAATGGATGTTAGCATCTGCCAAATTCAATACTAGAGCATGTTACATGAAAAATAGGTTGCACAGTCATGTGGAAGAACTGGGATTGGGGTAGCGTGGGGCGAGGAAGACAATCAGATGTTCACATACTTTTAATCAAAAAGTACATCTCATTTACTTATAACTTTAGTTAACTTCAATTATTTAAATCTCATTATAAATTGGGCAATTCCTGTCCTTAAACCTGATTGGCTGAGCAATTTGTTCAGCCGTGACATTATTACATTTTGGTGATTTTTTCGGACTAATTGATTCAAAGTGACTTACAAAGTGAGCACAGGGTCGGCCCGAGCATCACTGGAGCAATAAGAGTTAAGGGCCTTGCACAAGGACCCACATTGGTAACTTCAATGGAGCTTGGTTTTGCGCCCAGAACATTCAGATTGATAGCCCAACACCCTAACCACTACCTCACCCCATTATTGAAAATGACGCACACCGCTGATCACTTCATATTCGTATCAATGCATGAAACATGCAAACGTGATAGAAATTTTAGATATTAATACATGAATAAAAATATATCCCATTCCTGTTGCTTAGCAATAAATGCTCTTTTTAAAAACTTATGTTTCAGAAATCATAGTTTCTATCATAAAAGCAATAAGACACTCAAGGTTGGGCATTATTCTGAATAAATCCCGGAAAAGAGGCACTTTTCTCTGTGTTGGGTATAACACCACCTCTTTTTCGTGATTTATTCACAATAATGCACCGCTCATGCCTTATTGCTTTAACATTGGGAGGACTAAAATATTATTTCAATTTCTAAAATTAGTTCAATGGCATTAATTATCGCCTCTGCACCTGTTTATTTGAAACTACTTTACATGATCAGATTATCCAAGTTTTTAAATGCAATTATATACAATGTGAGCAAACAAACGGAGCATTGCCTCCATAAAAGCCACATGGGTATTTTTTAAAAAAGCAATTAACATTGTTTACATCCCAGAGCAGGTTAAAAAGGTTCCCACAGCCTTTTCAGGGTCTGGCCCTGATCACATTTTTTATTCACTCAGATTATTCACTCATTCCTCTCAGAGAGGTTGACCGCAATGGGTGAGTTCAAGGGCTTTCTATCATCAGCACAATGAAATAAAGCTTTCACTGCCTACTTGAGTGCCCCCGTCTCCAAATCTTGTCGAATTGTTAATTCTCTAAAGAGGATGGAGTGTTCTCAACAGTCTGTACAGGCTGTAAAAGAATAAGACACTGATTCAATTCTTAAACAATTAGTTTTGATTTATTGCTCATAAATGAGGCTGGATTTGGTTCTGTAAAGCAGTGGATGATGGGAGAAATACTCATAATCAATATTCCATTAATATCATCACAAATGAGTTGGCACAGTGGGTGCTGTGAAATACAATTAACACTGTACTTTAAAGATTAGGTCTTAATAAAGAAGTAGCATGAACAGAAAGAGACATGGAGGCATGCAGAAGAGAGAGAGAGAGAGAGAGAGAGAGAGAGAGAGAGCGATGAAAGGGGCAAAAGGGATGCAGTGAAAAGACAACCAACAGCAACAATGCTTCATGTCATTGGCTTATGATTAACTCCACAGTGCTCTCAAAATAACCCCACTTTCCCCATTCTGTCTCTGCTTCCTTCTTTTCCTCTGAATCAGAATCTATTATTACAACTGACATAGCAAAACAATCATCGTGCCCTCACATACTCATCTTCCAGCACCATTTTTATTAGCTACATACAGCGACATTAACCTCAACACTTAAGCATCTGCTCCATTTGCAGTTACCCTCATGCCTGTGTAGTTGACACACTTGGGAATTTAAATTTCGTTAATGCAAAACCACTTGACACAGGTAAACCTAAACAAATCAACCTGCCAAAAGGTAAATTTCATTTGGTCATTTAGCAATCGCATTTATCCACAGCAAACTACAATTATCCAACTTGATTGGGGTTAGAACCAGTGACAGGCTGTGCATTTCACACCTAGGACTTCACTAATGCTCCGTCCAAAACAATCCACCTGTAAATAACTATTTTAAGGCCATTAAAAACATCTTATTATGCAAAAATGCAGTCTATAGAGCCGTTGCATAGCAGACAGATAACTCGCGGTGGCAGGAATGTAGTGGCGCTGTGAAGAAAGCGGAGCCATCAGCAATGGACTTTGATTAGAGATAATTAACGCATTGATGCAGCACCACCTGATGACATGTGCAGCCTTTATAAGCTGCAGCATCACTAGCAAATCAACCATCAGCTGCAGAAACACAAGGGCACAGAAGATGCCAACGGCCAACAAGTGTTCTAATTCATTGAAAATAATGGGTAAATAAAGCCTGTTGGCCATACAGCCCCCCTGGAGGGTCTTGCTCAAGGACCCACATTAATAACCTCAGTGGACCTGGAATTTGAGTCCACAACCTTCATATTGATATCTCAAGACCTTAAACACTGAGCTGCCACAGCCCTGTGTGAAGTGATCGTCTTCACAAGTGAGCGACCTGAATGACTGAAGGGAGCAGAAACGTCGGTCCCGTGAGACACAGTGAATCTCTTTCAAACATCCTGCCTCACTGCACAGGATTACAGCGAGAAGCAGACAAGGTTATCAGAAAGCTGAGAACGATCAGGTCTAAAACAGATGAACACCACCAGCAGGTTATGGTTCAAACACAGCTTCAGCTATAGTAACAGTCTCCTTCTTCTTCTTTAAGCTTTTCCAGCCTCAGCAAAGCGGATTATCCTCATGATCACTAAATCCACCAGGTCTTGTGCTGGATGTTCTTCCTGACACAACCAGCCTGGGGACCCTAAGGGGGCAATTTCTCGTGTCCAATTCATGGTTTTGGGAGAAGGAAGGAAAGAAAAGGCCAGCAAAAAACATACATTCTCTGAAATTACTGGCTGAAGCTGGGAATCATTCCAAAAACAACAGCTGCATAACACCACACACAGCAAAGCACAGTACATGCCCAATATATTGTATATTAAACATGTATATATATCCCTCCATCCATCCATCGATTATCTTAAGCTTAATCCTATACATGGGGCGTAAAGCATGTCCATCCATGGGAGAACATTTTTGGTTGCTTGGCAAATACACCCAGGATGGGACGCCAATCTATGGCTAGGCACACTCACTCACACAGATGTACACTGTAGAGGGTAATTTTAGAGCAGCTTATTTGCATTGAATCCATGTTTTTGGACTGTGGGAGGAAACCAGAGAACACAGAGGAAACCCATTCGGACACGGTGAGAATATGTAAGAATCGGGACTCAAACCTAAATCCCAGCACTGCCATTTATGAGATACGGATCAATTAATACAATATTTGAACTGGTAAATGTTTATGACCTCATGAATTTAGATTGAGATGATACCCATAATCTGATTATAAAATGGCACTTTTAATAAGGGAATATGGGAGAGAGGGGAAACTCATTGTGAAATATAGCCCATTTATATCTCCTTATACGTCATATGAGCTGAAGGCAGCAAGAGCTAGATGTTCTGTCCTGCTATTGTTAGCATCTGGAGAGCCTCTGACAGCTTGGTTAATGTGGGGCGCTCCATAAAGCACCTGCTCGGATATCAGTGAGAAGCTCCATGTCTGTTCACTGTATGTATCCACTGCTGCCATCACTGCTGCCATCACTGCTGCCATCACTGCTGCTCTAAGTGCTGAGATCCTTGAATTTAAGTTGGGAATTATAAAAACAATAGAATTTTAAGTGGGTTTAGTTCAAATTCATTTATTTATATAGCGCTTCGATACAATGTAAACTGTCTCAAATCAACTTTACAGTGTTCTATGCGTGAACCATCAAAGAGCAAGCCGAAGTGACAGTGGCAAGAAAAAATCCCAGTTTTTGTTTTTTAAGGCAGAATTCTTGTGAGGACCTATATTCCTGTGTTGGAAATAATTGTTCGCTCAATGACTATCTGAGAATTAGTTGCAGTTTTACAATAATACAATATCAAAAATGTTATGTTTGCTGTTCTATGAATTGTACATCAGATGAACTTTAATATTAATATCAGGGTCCTTTAAGAACAAGAATCAAATATAAAACCTGGTTGACAAACAGTCTATCCTGAAAAGACTGGGCTTAAGGGGGAGATTCATCCTAAATGGGACACCAGCTCATCACAGAGCAATTAAAAGCTTTAGTCCACCTACTTGTACATTTTTGGATGGTGGAAGGAAAGGATTAGAGAAGAAAGAAAAATAAATAAATAAATACAAATAATTTAAAAATGCTGACATGCCAAAGTCACCCATCGAAGTCAAGATTTAAACTGAGCTGAACCTATATGTATGTGGATGAATTATTTCCAGATACTTATTTAAATGAACTCAGATTTTACAAAAAAGATCAAAACAAAAAGCAACCAAAATTAAATAAATGGACATTCAGACTCAACATCCATGTTCATCCAACCAGGAATCGAACCTGGGACCATCTTGCACTGCTGCACCACTGTGCTCAAGGATTAGATCTATCAGAATGCTCCATCCATCCATTAACTTCCACTTTCTATCCTAAGGTGGCGGGCAGGTTCCCCGTTGCCATCCAGGGAAGAAAGTTTTGGGTGCTGAGCAGATGCACCAAGGACAGGGTCAGTCTACCACTGGGCACACTCACTCACACAAACATAAATACATTATAAAGGGGCAATTTTGCTTGAATCCATGTTTTTAGATTTTGCTTGAAACCCTAGCACTGAGAGCCACCATGTCACATCCATCCATCTATTATCTTCTGCTTGATCCTCTACTAGGGTTGCAAGGGTGTTCCCCATGCCCATCTAGGGGAGAACGTTTCGGGTGCTGGGCAGATACACCCAGGACAGGGCGCCAATCTATCACTGGGCACACACACACTCACACAAACACACTCTATATGGGGTAATTTGGAGAATTCAATTGACCTTGATCCATGTTTTTGGACTGTGGAAGAAAACCGGAGAACCCAGAGGAAACCCACACCGACACAGGGAGAACATGGAAACTCCACCCAAATTGGGATTTGAACCGGGAATCCCTAGTGCTGAGAGTCAAACATGCTAACCACTAAGCCACCGTGCCACCCCCCCACCACCATGTCACATTGCTCCATTAAAAAAAAATCTGAATCATTTATGAAAAGCTAAAAAAGCTAAAGCGCGATGAAGAAGAATCACAGATCTGCAGGACAGGTTCCATGATGCTGGCACAAACTTTTAAACTGTAAAGTAAGCAGGGGAATATATATGTGTTTCTTAATGAGACCATGATGAAGGAACAGGTGCGGGTGATAATGAGCAGGTGGTGGGTTTTTGGAGATGGAAAGTGTGAGAGGTCTCCTAAGACACTTCTTGTCAGCACAGTAGAGTATACAATACACCACCACATACTGAACACAGTAGATATGTGAAGCATTATTTTCCTGTATAGGAATTAAACAAAGTATATGTCTAAATACCTAACAGCAGAACAGAATCCAAATCTGATCCTGAAGTCAGTATCTCAGGTAGGTTGAAATATTTCATCACACTTCATCATGGCATTCTGGCCTGGACCGAGATCTGAGGTTCACCTTGCGTTAACAAGGACAATGCGGTTCTCCAGTTTCTCAGACTCGGTTTGATATGCCACACACTGAGACACTGTTCTCAGTCTGACATCACACGTCAGGGATAACCTTGAAAAGGAGAGGTATTAACTTATAAATGCATACTGCCACACACAACCCATTTCGAGGTTAGTTTATTAAATTAGTCCAGGCCTAATCATTTTCTTGCTGAGATTTGAATTGATTCCAGTTTTTATTTTAATTAAGCATAATACTCTCATATGTTCCCTCACAACGTTGTACGGCTTAGAGACCCACAGGACATGAGAAAAAGCTGAAGTGGCAGAGATAAAGATGGTGAGATTCTCAATGGACATGACAAAGATGGACAAGATTAGGAATGTGGGTATGACAGGACATAAAACGTTGAAGACAAGGTTAGGGAAACCAAACTGGGGTGGTTTGGGCACATGGAGAGAAGGGATTAGGTTTAAACTAGCAGAACTACGGCAGCCACCAGGCAAGACGAGAAGAGCAAAGCCAAAAAATGAAGTTTCCAGATGGTGTGAGTAAAGACATGCAGGTGGTTGGGGTGACTGTGGAAGGTTCTCTGGATGGGGTGAGATGGAGAATAATGATCCACTGTGGTCTCCTCTAATGGGAACAGCTGAGACAAGACAGCGTCTCACCTATCTCCTCTGTACCACATGACACCAGCACACCACCACAGAGAGCAAGGACTACTATGTGCTAAATCCAAGACACTTCCGGCCAGTCAATCTTGTTTTTCTTGATGCTGCTCATTAGATGTTCTGCTTACACAAACCTACAGGCCAGAAATATTACAACTATACTATACAAAGGGGGCTCCACAGACGTGGCTTCCAATACCTCACTGAATATCTCAGCGTTGAGCTCTAATGGAATTAGATGCCATGAATTAAATTCATTGTATGTACCTTAATATCTTTGTGCATTTAAATATAATGGTTTGTTACAGCTTTTAAACCTTTACACCAATTATCAAACCCAGCTGGTGACACGGTGGCTTAGTGGTCAGCACATCTGCCTCTTAGCGCTGGGGATCCAGGTTCAAATCCTGAAATCTTGGTGTTCCATGTTCTCCCCAAGTCCGTTTGGGTTTTCTCATGGTTCATCAGGTTTTCTCACACAGTCCAAAACCATGGATTTAAGGTGAATTAGCAGTTCTAAACAGCCATTAGTTAAGTTTCCACATGTAGTGCGTTAGTGCCCCACCATGCCACCTAGTAGAGTATTAAGCCGAAGATACAGGGATGAGATATTTCAAAGTTAAGTGATAGTTATCTTATACTTGGTTTCAGACATGATAGTCTGTTACATCAGTAACAACAGGTGGGGAAGTGATGGCCTTAAGGGTAATGTACTGTAACATCAGGGGTTACAGGAGTAAAGCTGCTACGCATGAATCTGCGTGCAAAGCACAATACAAGTCACTCGTCATAAGGGTCTCTGCTAAAACCTGATACCCATCTGTTCCTGGTGTGAAAAGATGTGCAAACAAACACAGTTGGAGCCTTATATTTAACAAAGAACAAGTGTAGTTCCATTATTGCCATAAAGTGAAGAAAACACAAGACTGCTTTTAGCAGTATTCATATTAAAAACATCATGCGTGTATGTATGAGAACACCTGGTGGGTAGTGTAGGTGGTGCTGCAGTAAACAAACCCGGTGTTATACTGTCAGACTGATGAGAACTCAGCATGATGGATCTCCTAAGAGTTCCACCTGTAAAAGTTCCTGATGGCCCCACTGCTCTAGAACATGCTGTATGATCAAAGACCATATGTAAGACTGCTGAGAGCTGTAAGCTGAGAAATACAGCGGAACGTGTTCACACTCAGTTTCACACCTCAGGTGTGAGCTCAGTCTCCCTTGTCAGGCGCCAGTGTGAGAAACTTGATTCAGTCTTCAGAAGCTGGCACAAAGTTCACTACTCGAACCCTCTTCTGTGTTGGAACACAAGCACCATAAGTTCAAAAGTAACATCACCTCTAAAACTGAATAAAAATATAAAAATATGGAAAATGCAAAAAAAAAAAAATAAATAAAATAATTAAAAAAAAAAATATATATATATATACATACATACACACATACACACACACATTCACACATACATGGTACCAGTCAAAAGTTTGGACACGCTCCCTTCATTGTCCATTTCCTCCACTTAAACTTTGTAGTTTTACAAGTACAGACTGTAGTTCATCTCTTTTCTGTTTTTTGTTGGTTCTCTGTTCTCTATTGGTCAGGACCATCACAGAACCGGTCTAATTTGGGTGGTGGATTGTTTATTGTCAGTTCTGCAGTAACACTGATGCGGTGATAGTGCAGCAGTTTAATTTAAACACCTGGGACACTGCTGGGATAAGAATAATGCACCAATATGCACAAAATAATACCTGCCCTCTGTGGTACTACTGGGGTCCTGACCATTAGAAAACAGATTTAAAGGCATGTACACAATAGAACAGTATGCACCGTAGAACATAAAACCAAACCAAAAAGGAGGTATGTCCAAACGTTTGGACGTATACATCTCCATAGTAAATAATACTGTTGATGAAGTAAATACTATCAACAGTTTTTAAAAGATTGGAGATTTAAAAATAATAATAATACCCTATGTATATTGACAAATGTGTTAGTTATTACACAGAGATGTTGATAAAGCGAGTAGAGGGATATCTATAGAAGAAGGGGATGTGATTTTTACAGATTGATACTTCACATACCCTAGCTTTAATGTCATGATATCGACTAGTGCATAACCTCCAGTAATATTCTGCACACTAACTCATTTGCACATTCGCCGTCTTTTCAGCATTTTCTTAAGCTTCTGAAGCAGAATAAATCCCATGATCATATTACTAAGTAAGGCGCTTTTTTTTTCTTTAATCATGCCAAGCTCTCGCACAGCTGAATGTTACAGGATTAGACGCAGTGGCTGGTAAAAAACAGAAAGCGTCTGTACTCTGAAAGATACTTGATGAAGAACTGAAAGCTATTCCGGTAGAGAAAGTTTGACTAACTTTTTACAAAGCAGAACTGGGCAGAGGTGTCTTCATAAACATTGCCAGGCAAATAAGACATAGCAATGACCAAAACGAAGCTGCATAATGCATTTGTGAACATACACCCCGAGGAGCTGGATGTAGCCATAAAGAAAAGCAGGCAGAAAATCAATAGCCTCCGCAGATTCAATTCCAGCTCTGGTAGGCTGCTGGAAGCAAAAAGCAAAAAAACTGGCTACATGCTGAAATTTGAAGGGGAGCTCTTTTTTACTGTCAGTGCGGAATTTAGTACATATATTTACTGGGTCTTACCTTGTAGGCAGGCATGAAGATTTAGCTATGAGGCAGTAATTCAAAGCTCTTTCGTTTACTGAACGAAGCATTATTTTACTGCCAAAAGCTTACAGCACTATATTTTGGAAATCTTTCTCCTCTTTCTTTTTCCATTTCTATAAAAAATACATTGTTCCGTGCTGCTGAGAGATTTTTTTTTTTTCATGCACAAAACACAATTTCAACAGTTTTGATTTATTAGTTTGTCAAAAGTTTATAACCTGTGATTTTCACTTACAGTCATATTCACTGGTTTGAAATCCCTTGTTACATTACATTTTGCTGATTGTCATGAAGTTCAACACTTAAATAACATGGGTGGCACGCTGGCTTAGAGGTTCCAGGTTTGAATTCTGAACCAGGGGAAGTTTCCATGTTCTCCCTGGGTCCACAAGGGTTTTCTCTGGGTTCTCCAGTTTCCTTTCTTAATCCAAAAACATGGATTAAAGGTAAATTGACTGCTCTAAATTGGCCCTATATAGTATCAGAGTGTGATTGAGTGAGTGTGTGCCCAGTAAAAAAAAAAAATTGGTGCCCAATCCTGGGTGTATTTTCCCAGATCCCAAAACACCCCCCCGCCCCGACCCTAGTAAAGGATTAGGCAGAATGATCATTAGTACAAACAACTTTTTACACATAAATGCTAAAAGAAAATTCAATGATATTTTAATAAATTACTTTATTGCAGTACTAATCATTTCAAGTTTAACTACAAAAAACTTCAGTAAATTGGCTTCCAACAGTTAAATTTGTATTGTATTGCATCTTACTGATACAGAATGTCATTTCGTGTGTGTGTGTGTGAGAGAGAGAGCGCACACACGCATGGTGGGTGTAAACATATAGAATGGCATTTGTTGGTGTAACAGCAAGCAAAATTTGCATAAAAGAAAGAAAAGCTGTACAAACCCATGTGCTAGCTTACTGACAGTTAACTAATGAGTTGCCCCAAGGAGGAGATGAATTCCCAGTGTGTTGTAAATATTATGTGTTTCTGGAGCTGTAGCATCAGCCAAAGCCAAATACTGATCTCAGTTAAAAAAAAAACCCAAAACAATGTGGTTGGTTCTGGAGATAAACCGTGAAAGGAACTAGGAACTTAACCTGATTCATCTAAATATAGCCTTAACGAAGGAAGGAACGTAGGAATGAGGATGGAGGACTGGATTTGGTGGTAGCTGATTAATGTTGGACTATCAGATAAAGGGTTGGGAGTTTGAGCATCAGCTCCACCAATATAGCACAGGGAGAACTTTACCTTACTGCTTTAGGGCTGCAAATTACAACCTACACAATGACCTTAACTCAAATTTATAAAGATTTTTGTGAACTACACACCATCCTTGGCTTATTGGTCAGCACGTTTGGTCAGCTTAGTGGTCAGTTCTGGGGATTTAGGTTTGAATCCGAATCTGTGTGGAGTTTTCATGTTCTCATCGTGTCTCTGTGCGGTTCCATCAGGTACTCCAGGTTTACTTCCAGTCCAAAACCGTGGATTCAAGGTAAATTTGCTGCTTGAAATTGCTCCTGTATAGTGTGTGTGTGTGAGTGAGTGGCCTTAGTACAGGATTAAAATAAAGATAATTGATGGATTCCATCATTTTTACATTCTACCACAACCTGTACTTTTAAGTGTAAACTTAAAAGGTTCTAATTAACACATTTACCACAGCATCATAAAATTTTTGTCTAATACAACAAACAATCAAAGTTTTTGATTGTATTAAATTGTAAAACATTCGTTGCAGCCATGCTGATGTTGAAAACCAACTGATGATGAGCAGAAGAGTCAAAAAGCTTCTAAAACCTTCACATGCATGACTTGTCTATATAAAGATCCACATTCTTCACACTGTGGTCTTTTCTGTGGTTTTTCCTCACCATGAAGACTGGACGATTAAAAGTGGGGCACAAAAAATATTGATGCGTTTGACCTTTGATGCTGGGAAAGACATTCAAGAGTGCTTTGAACAAGGAAAACCAATGGATCCTACAAAATCAATCCTCATTTTTCTTTTGAAGGCCGGTTTACTAAAGTGAGTCTTAACTCTTTTTAGTCATCACTGAATCAATAAAAAAAAAAAAGTTATGCTCAGAGAAGTTCAAGTTGGAGATTTAAACTTGGCAGCTTTTTACAATACTGTTTAAAAAACACAATATCACATTACAGTTAGTCTTTTAGCAAACTTTTTTCCACAAGTCCCTACTTAAGGAAAAACCAGCAACACTGTAGAATTAACAAACCTGATCACAATCAGACGCTCCCACCCCCCCCCCCCCCCAAAAAAAAAAAAAAAGATTATATCAGGTGTTATATAAGTAAATAAGTATATAAGGTGAATATAAGTTTCCAATACAGTATCAATTCCAAACACAAAATATATAGTAATGATGTAGATACTTAACTGAAGGTAAACCAAGAAAAAACAACTTACAAAATACAAAAAAATGTGTGTGTATGTGTGTTTGAGAATAAGTTTGGGTCCAGCAAAGGATTGATGCTCTATTCTAAGTGTATCTGCCCAGAGCCTGAAATGTTCTCCACTGGATTAGCATGTAGAAACCCCCCCCCCCCCCCATAGTAGAGGATTAGGTGGAGAATAATAAAATGAGAAATTAAGTTCTGCTTTTTTTATTGCCATTTAAAATAATCAGTATTTATATGGTGGGTTCTCATGACCAACTGTTCCTTTAATCTTAATTGACATAAAAACAAAGATTTTTTTTCCACAACTCTTATTTCAACAGTGTGGAGTGGAGTTCGCCGCAGTCAGTCATCCACACGGTCAATGTGAATGAGTCATGTGTCTTATTTACTTCTCTGAGAACATCGATCGGGAGCTTTCACATACTGACTCCCGCTTTCATTTCAGCATGACAGAATGGAACCACCATGCAACACATAGCAGCTCTTTATCCCATCACACGATGATGCCCATTTCCAATTAACAGCCGGCGGTTGCAGCACTGCGGTTATGACTGCCGCGAGAGCAGACATTTTTCAAAAATGCCCTTATGTCACACCTAAAAGGCCTCTTGGGTAAAGCAAAGAGCATAAGCCTCTTCACTAGCAGATCATTGATTAAAGAAGCCAATGAACTTTCATTTGTGCCATGAGGGGAAAAAAAGGACATTCAGGGTCTCCTTCACTGAAAGCATCCGTCTGTTTTCGGTCTGTCCTTTACTTGTCACTCGTTTTTTTTTTTTAGTTGTGAAGTGTCAGCTGTTTTCTCCAGAGAAACACCAGGCTAAAGGGTATGATGATTAAATAGAGATAGCAAAGTTTTCCTTTAGCTGGCTGCAAGCTGTATAGTGTCATCGCACAAGATGAATTTTACTTGCAAGTCCGCCGCAGTGTAACAGTCCCCGGGGGAAAGCAAGCAGAGGCGAGTGTCTGTTCATACATGCACATAATTTAGGCTATGTAAAACTAAGAGAAAAAGGAAAACGGAAAGATAAAGTGAGACTGGGTCTGGAATTAATTACCTCACCCTTCTCCTGACTGTCAGCATTGATTTTTTGTTGACTAAGGTCTTCGAATTAACCAGCTGACTCTCACCTGCTAATTATACATCTTCAATCATAAATCCCCCTCTTGTTTACCTTCGGTTAAACTTATCCTGGTCACAGTTATACAGGAAAGGTTGTATAAACTTAATTACTAAAAATTATAATAAAATAATAAAATACAGATTATTAAATATTATCCTCTTCATTGCTGATCTCAATGTACGGAATAAAACCTAAAGTGTGCGGACTTGATCGTTCCAAAATTGAGCCTCTTGGTGTAAGAACGTTCAGATCTACATCCCATTTTAACTATATTTTTTTACTGCCATGCATACAATGAGGTTATGAACAAGGCAAGAATGGTCAGTATTCAGTTCTAGGATTGTGGTTAAGGAACCAGCCTTGGGACCTGAGTCATGGTCTCACCAAGTACTATGGCTAATGTGACCTTGAACAAGGCACCTATTTCCATTTGCTCCCTGGGCACCATAACAAAGTTTTTAATAAGCTTTAACTAGAAGTATCTGTACACATATACTTCATAATTGAGGATTTATTCAGTGATTTTCAAACGCACAATAATTTTTGTTGGTGATTTTAGTGTCCATGAAATTTCAGTAGTGCATCTATTTTGTATAAAATTGGAGCATTCTGTTAGTATGTGGAAACCCCCCCCTCTCACCCCAATAAGTGGTGCATAGATGAGTCTAGTGCAGGAGTGACAAACTCAAATGCACCGGGGGTCAAAACTCAAAGCACACATTAGGTGGTGGGCTGAAGAGGATAAATGTTTATTGAACACACTAAAAGTAAAGGTTTTCTGAACATAATTAGGAATAAAAACAGACAGGAATATTCTTCCACAATAAACTTACTTCATACTTTCATTTATTCATTCATTATCTTCCGCTTTTATCCTCTATTAGGGTCCCGGGGGGGTTCCCCATGCCCATCCAGGGGAGAACGTTTCTGGCTCTGGGCGGATACACCCAGGACAGGCGCCAATCTATCGCTGGGCACACACTCACTCACACAAACACCCTCTACATGGGGCAATTTGGAGAACTCAATTGACTTGATCCATGTTTTTGGACTGTGGGAGGAAACCGGAGAACCCGGAGGAAACCCACGCAGACACGGGGAGAACATGGAAACTCCACCCAGATGGGGATACGAACCAGGAAACCCTAGCACTTCATACTTTGCTCTCTATAAAATATCCTAATGTAAAAGTTACAACTGTAAGCATGCTGCAAAAAAATGATGCTTTTTCCACAAATCAAAACATTCAGTTTTCTTTGCTCTTGGGCCATTTTAGAAAAATTAATTAAACTTTAAATATTTCTGCTCTCCATAAAAATGTTCCTGTCAAAATCATACAAATTTAAAATACGGGCCAAAAAAACATATCGCTGAGCCAATAGTAACAATAATAATATATCAATGTAAAATGATCTCAGGGATCTGAAATAATATTACGGGCCGAATATAGCCTGCGGGCCTTGAGTTTGACACCCATGATATAGTGTGTCCAATACGACATCTGGCGATGGTGACCTGATCTATTCTATGCTCGGACCATGGTTTCCGAAGACAATGCATTTCCCTTCTTCACTTATTTCAGTTTTTATCCATTTACAATATTTAATAAACCATCATCTCCACCTCTGAATTACTTCAAAATACATTCAGAAAATGAACTGCATTATAAATTTGAGCTAAACTTGTTAGTAGGTGCAGCACATCTTACTCTCCAAAGCATCTGCATCTATTCACGCCTCAGCTGACATGCTAATCACTATCTATTGTTAGTTAGATTTTTGAGGCACGAGGCATTCATTAATTTTTCAAGCTGCTTATCCTAATTAGGGTTAGGGGGTTTGTTGGGTGCTGGAACCTGCTCCAGCTCTTCTTGGATGAAAAATAGGGAGAGGACCTGGACGGGTTGCCAGTTTACCGCAGGGTGACAAACAAACAAAAAAAATTATTCTTAAAAATCAAATAACAGCGCTCACGAACACGGGGAGAACATAAATATCTACAGAGACTCAAAACCAGGACTTCTTGGTGTATAGTTATAGTGGTAGCCATCATACCACCAGGTGTAGACATAAGAGATTTGATCATAAATACTGTATAACATCACAGAAGATGGCGATAGATGATGTTTTAGTGTTAAAATTGTAAATTATAGACTCAATACTAGAGCCCTACAAAATAAAGTTGACTCATTTTTGTATTTATATTTTTACATAATCATTATAAAATTATGTTAAGGTTCAAATCTGGCTACTGGAAAATGCTAGCTAAGGTATTGTTATTAACAAGTACAAGTAACTGTTAATAAGGATACACTGATCTGAAGATCACGCTTAGTTCGTTAGAGGGAGGAATGTTTTCACAGGTCATTTCACCCTGCAGCTAATACACTGACCATCGCTGCACCATAATGAATTAAATACCTCTGCATCATTCTATCCATGTTAGGAAAAACATCATACTTCTTGATGTAACAACCTGTCACTGAGGAACAGTGCATCACTGTTAACAATACATTTTAAATAAATTCTACACTACATATGTACATTAAACAGTGCACACAGTTTAAACATTTCTACTGTATTACTGGGATCTTCAGCTATAAGGCACGTTCTCACAAAGGGATTCAGGATTGCTATAGGATCTGGAAATAATTGCAGTTATTAGAATGCTATTTAAGAAACGTTTTTAGGCACTTTCTTCACACAAGGAAACTGAGTGAAGTGAGTGATTGGTGATTAGCCCGGTAATGATCCAGACTCCAACCACTATTTTAAAAATCATTAAGAAGTCCACAAAAAAATCCACTGAAAGAACTAATCATCAAGACATCTACATATGACACCTACATTTTATTCCACCCTGCTACTCTCCGTGTTTGCAGCATTAACAGCCTTCATTTCTCTAAAACGTTTTTTCTACAAAAGTAGTGATATGATTAAGATGATAAAGTGATCCATTTTTGCCTACTGTACTTACACACAGAGGAATTTGTCCTACACATTTAACCCATCTGTGCAGTGCAACACACACATACACAGTATGCACACTAAGCGAAGTGAGCATGTGGACAGCCCCGTGCATGGCGTCTGGGGAGCAGTTGGGGTTAGGTGCCTTGTCCAAAGGGAACTTAAGTAATTGTAGATGGTGGGACCGGGAATCAAACCGGGGGACCTTCAGGTCGCAAGGCTGGTTCCTTAACTACAACCAACGACTTCCCGACTGATTATGGAGCATGTCTGAGGGGAATTTTTGCTTCAGACTTCACATCTCTGTTCATCCTGTTCTCAAAGTGTTTGATAGGATTCAGGTTCTTTCATATCTAACAATGCAATTACGCATCTCTAAACCTAGCTTTGTGCACTGGGGCCATATAATACAACAGAAAATGACCTTCCCTAAACTGTTTTCACAAAGTTGGAGGTATACATGTGTCCTGAATGTATGGGTGGGTGCTTGATTTATACATTTGTAACAATGGAACTGAAAAAAAAAAATAAAATTCAGTGATTAAGAAGTTTGTCCCAGAACTTCTTCCACATAATGTGTTTCACATTTTCTCAGGAATGCGGTTCCCCTTTTGACTAAATACAATATCATTAAATTAAACACAGACTCACCCGGTTCCATCCAGGAGCTGTTTCGGTAGTCTGGCGTGGTTGAGGTAACTCCCTCTCCACTGCTGGGTGACGGCTTATTTCCAGGATCTGATGACTCTGCTTTCTGCTCGGGGGTTGTCTCACTGTCTGGAGCGGTTACCTGAAGCATACTAACTGTCGTCTCGGGTGAAATACTGGTAACGGTAGAAACCAGGGGTGGTTCTTTAGTGTCTTCTTGAACCACTGGCAGCAACAACAATAAAGCAGGGTCAGTGGTGGACGCAATGTCACTAGCTGTCATGGCATCTGTAGTTTGAACCTGATCAGTCACTGAGATGCTGCTCTGCATTTGTTCTGTTGCTTGGGCAGTGTTTGGGTTGAGCTCTGCAGTCGTGGAGGCGTACAGAGTGAGAGTTTCAGTCTCCGCTTCAATGCTTTGCTTGCTGTTAACCATCAGATTTTGAGAACCGGTGGATTTTTCTGTAGAGTGCCACAGGTGGAGGATTTCTCCTTGTAACTCCTCAGTGGCAGGTCCATCAGAGACATCTTTCATTAATCCAGAGGCACTGGTTGGGACAGATGGTGGGCTGGTTGACTGATCCACCACATGCCATTGCACTGTTGTTTGCACGTGCACGTTTTGGTCTTCGGCTTGAGAACCTAGTTTTATCTGAGTGTTGCTCATCAGTAAATCAGTTTCTCCACTCGCCTCGGATTCTTTGTCTTCGACCGAACTACCATTCAGTTCATTGGACTGCGTAGGAGAGACCTTGGGCACTGAGTAACTCTCATCGAGTAGGTCCTTGCCTCCCCCAGAGAAATTCTCGTGGTTGTCACTTGATACTGGAAGAGCCATGATCTCCAACACCCCACTTTTGGTCTCCATGGGCCCATGGGTCGAGGTCACCAGAAGTCCATTACCAACTGGGTACCTTTTCAGAGGCTTTGACGTCCATCTGTGCCGGCTGCTCGGCACTGGCACAGAGCCTGAACTGCTCATGGGGCCCGAGGGACTCATCGCAGCGGTGGGATTCGTCCCTTCCATCGGTCCCGGTGCAATAACTCCTAGAAAAACGACAGCTTACTGCAATTAACATTGTCAGAGGGAGGAGATTGCTTTAAATGCATGTTTAATTAGCAAGCCCAACAAGCTGCACATCAAAAAGCTGCAGCTATTAACTTTAATGTATGCAGCCCACTACAGTAGGCTCATTATCTATCCATCAGTTCCCTTAAGAAATCCTGACATTTATACTGCCTCCATTTCAAGATGTGTGTCCTCACTGTATGCATTAACACTCATTGTTTAGCACAGTGTTAGTTTTTCACACACTGTTTCTTTACCATATTGTTTTTTTTTTACACAAAACCAACATCTTTAACATATAACAACAATAAAAAATGAAAGTTAAAAAGCATTTTTCTAAATTATTCACTGTCCACAATAAACTCCTTACTAAATAGTGCGCTCATACTGAGCGTCTGAATTAAGATACGCAAAGGTATGTTTATGGTCAGTGTAACTCCCTGATTGTGATCAAACACATCTTCCAAGTACAAGATTTAGCAAACACAGTAAATGAAAAATGTTCTAGTTTCAGGATTATTTAACTTAAGCACAGGTATGACAAGCTGAGGTTGAAAGCAGCATGGTTCAGAAACATCTCCAACATAATCACAGAGCCCATATTTCATAATCCCTATGAAATATTTAAGCAACAATAAATTATTCAGGGTTCTGCAGTTACAGTCACATAATCGTGGTGCAATTTCCATATCGAAGTAACTACCTAATTAATTATACGATTAAGGAACAGATCCTTAAATAGGTGGAGATAACATGCATTTTAATAACTACAGCCATCAATTTTTTTTATTTCTATGAAATAAATATGAGAAACGTGTTGGTTTATCCAGAAAGCAGAAAAAGTGTATGTACAATTATGCTTCATGCTTTTAGTAGCGCTGATTCAGTATGATGTTAGAAATAAAACTAAACACATATCCAGTTACAGATTGTTAAGGAACAACTTTATTGATCTTCACAAGGGACCTGACCTCGACCCCATTAAATTCTTTCAAGTGAAACAATATCTAGCTTTTGACAAAGTATATGCTGGTCAGACACTTCTTTTTTCATTTGTTATTAGTTTTAAATAATTTTTAAAGACATGCTATGGTGTATTGATTCGCATAACCTGGCTTACTCTACTAATGTAGGTTTCCTCACATCGGCATGCTTCCAGGTTGTCAGATTATAGTGTCTGATGTAACTGCTCATACTTTGATAACTTTGGATTGGATTCAACACGGATGTGCTTACAATAAGACATTTGATTTCTCCCAAATTACAGAGTCAGATATCAGTCCCACTGTGGCTCATAAGCAGAACCTTGGCTTAAAAAAATAAATAAATAAAGTCATGTAATGATGATGCAACAAAAGCTGAAGCTAAAGTTTTAGAGATTTTTTAAAATAATCAGTGCATGATGCATGTCTCATACTTTGTTTAATCTGAAAGCAAATGGTTCAGTTAGATTCCCCGCATTGAGCTGAAATCGGTGAAGTATTTTGGTACATGGTTCTACTCACGAGGGCATTAATATACTTCTCCCGCAGGCCACATTCAATGAAGGGCATTAAAGTTTAATGCTGGGTAAAATTTTGGGTTTAGTCAGCATGCATTATTTACAGCAGAATCTAATTAATGCACCATGGCCAAACCATCAGTTCAGCCACAGCTTTCCAAGTCTCTTCCAATTAGAGTCCCTGTGTGCAGACTCTCTCTCTCTCTCTCTCTCTCTCGCTCTTTCTTTCTCTCTCTCTATGCACACACGCATGCACGCACATACAGTATATATACCTATATCTATATATAAATAATACAGATTACATGCACATACATGAACAGAAAGAGAAAGAGAAAAAAGTAAGCGAGAGAGAGTGAGCTGGCAAAACCTCGCCATAGTGACAATTACAGTGAGAGCTTTTTTACGTTTGTTTGTCCATTAAGGTGAACTGTGCTTTAGGTGGCTATTTTATCCTTCAATAGGTTCAGTTCTGTCTTCTGGCTTATTTTCCGATTTGATTGTATGGAGACCTTGAAGAATTTCCACTTTACTATGAGACTAAGCTACATGTTTTGAAATTTGTCTTTGACCTTAAAATTTCAAAGTGAATCATTTTACATCGATCTATGTATTTACACATGTTTGCATTGTCCATATTGTATATATTTTATATATATATGTGTGTTTAGTAGTAAGGTGCATAAACCTAATACAGACTTACCATTTAATGGCACTGGTTGTGATACAACAGGCTGAGTTTGTGATGTACTGGAACTCTGAAGCTCATATCCGTCACCTGGTTGAACCACTTCTTTCTCCTGTTGTAGAAGCTCTTCTTCGGCATATGGTAATGGATTATTTGAAGGTTTGATACTTGCAGGCTCCAAGATAGCATTATCCAAACTTCCTTTAGGCCCATCAGTGAACTTTAGCTGGATTTCCTCTGATGTTTCCATCAATAGACTTGATTCCGTTGAAGAAGCCTCAGACTTCTCAGAAGCCTCCCTGTGGGCAGTCCAGTATTTCCAGGGCTTCAAAATGGAATTGACAAAGTTATAGAGCATGTTACCAGGGGTTTGAGCCTGTACAGGTGACGATGAAGTAAATGAAGTGGGTTCAGTGGAGAAGACCTGGCCCACGGTTTGCATCTCGCCGGGTTCCTCTGTTGTTGTACTCTCCTGTACCTCTAACTTTTTCTCTAAAGCGAGGGATTCATTTTGGGAGGCATCGTCTTTCCAGATTAATGACCTTTCAACTGGCTGAAGGTGGATTACCACATGCTCGTCTGGGATCTCGGAGGATCCGTTGCCTGAGATAGAGCTGAACTCCTGTTTATCTATGTCTACCAAGCCTGTCCAGGTGGAGGGCTTTGGAAAAGCTTCGTTCTGTTGGGGATGTTCCCAATTATCAGTCGAGTTTTCACTGGAGGTCTGTGACTGCTGCATAAGTGCACTTGCTTCTGGCTGTATCTCTAAAATTAATAGAAAAAAACGAAAGTTGTTTAATTTAGTTCAACATCATTGCATCTTACAGTTCCAGGTCATAAACAAATCTCTTTTTTATGACTATACGTAATTAATTTGATGAATAGTCTCCTGCTAGTGTTGATTATTGATGTTCTGATGCAGGTTTCTTTACAAAGTATAATAAATAATAAAATATAAGAGAATTTAGCATTAACTCTTCTGAAAAAATGTGAGAATGATCTATGTGTGACTTTGGTCTAACAGCAAATCCATTACACCAGAAGATTAGGGCATTAATGAACTCACTAACGCCTTAGAGAGCAGCATACCTTTGTAGCAGTAAGCATCAAAAAGGCTGGTGGTGTCTGGAAAGCCGGTGCGGTTGGGGTTGTGGTAGAGAGTGCGCACCCCTGGCTCTTCCCCTCCACAGTTGCGACGGGGCTGATTGATAGGGTAGCGTACACTTCCATCGGCAAGCCAACCTGGGTCACAGCGGTCAAGTCCTGCCTGCCAGGCGAGGAATAGTTGCCCCACTGTGGCCAGTTGAGCCCCGAGGGTGTGGCAGTGGATGGATGCTGTTGCCAGACTCAATTTTTCTGGTACACTGGAGTAAAATACCTCACCTACAACAAAACAATTAAGACACTGATTTATTTGAACTTTTTGGATACTTCATTTCATATTACACATCATATTGGCACCAGCAACCTGGCCTGGCTTGCAAACATGTTTTAACTCTCAGCAAAGGTGATGAGAGGGTTGGGAGAAGAAGATTGCAAGTTTCAATGATTCATTGCAAAAACCCAAGCATGGCATGTTCTCTTCCTCTTCAATTACAGATAACAGACTAACCAATCATGAGCATCTGTGAGCCTGTGTGTCTGTGTGTCTGATAAGCGTGATGGTGATCCATTTT
Organism: Corydoras sp. C115; assembly: GCA_019802505.1. NCBI lineage: Eukaryota > Metazoa > Chordata > Actinopteri > Siluriformes > Callichthyidae > Corydoras > Corydoras sp. C115. The sequence goes on from JAFMOC010000020.1 coordinate 1,654,055, forward strand.
GCCTACTGAGTTTACACACAGGAATCTGTCCTCCACATTTAAACCGTCCGTACAGTAAAACACACACATATACACACTGATAAAGTGTGACGCCTGGGAAGCAATTGAGCTTATGTGCCTTTTCCCATTTGGTGGTACCTGGAATCGAACCGGGAACTTTTAGGCTGGTTCCTCAACCACAAGTGTATGACTATATCATGCAGCAGCTCATACAGAAAGTAATGTATGAATAGCATTTCAAATAATTGTGTTAAGTGGCTTCACATGTTTTATTCTTTTGGTAGGAAGTATGGGGTTGTCATAAAAAGAAAGATGACAGAGATGGAATCTCTAGACTTCTAATCAGAGAAAAAAAAGAGGTGGAGGTTAGGGGGTTTTGGCCTTATCATATTATTAAAACCATTTTTGTGGGGCTTAAGATGAGGCACATTCAAAGTGGAGCACTGCCACAAAGTTTAAAGCATCCCAGCTTAGATCTTAACCAAATCCAATCACATTCAGACATCAATAAGACTTATTTTATATATTAGGCCCTTTATATAGCAGACACTATAAGGATCCTCAGGGGCTTTTTGGTAACCTGCCATAGGACAAGCTTGTTTAAATGTACTAGCAGAAATAGTAGAGCATAGAATACATGGTGACCTAGTTTGATGTACTGTACAGTGCAGGTTGCTGGAAGAGAAACAGGTGCAATGGAATGTCTGTGTCTGGGTCATGACTCACATTTGTTCTTCAGAGCAGAGATTTAAAGAACCGTTCTCATGCATGACTAAACTGTACAAGATGACCCACTGTACCTCGCAGACTCTCAGCAAAGCAATAGACATCAAAAAGCTCGTCAGAATCACGAACGCCATAGTTTCTCACGCCCGGGAATTCTTCCCTGTCGCCATAGCAGCCAGGTCGAGGAGACTGGATAGGATACCTGTAGAAAAGGGTTCAAATAATATAATAATAAGGTCTGAGATAACTTAAAATGTGTAACGGCAAACAAAATAAACACTGCAATAAGTTACAATTCTGTTAATATTCAGTTGAGACCAAAATGCAAGCAATAATTAGATTACGAAATATTCTTAGACCCATTTAGGTTTTAAAAAGTGAGCAAAAGGAAGATTTTATATTTTCCAGCTATTGCAGTAAGTTTCAACAACTCATAATTACGACCCAGGTTTGATTTCACACTCCGAACCTTTGTTGATATCACTACCAACAATGCATAATTATTTACCCATAAGAGAAACTGCTGCACATCTCTGCAGCTTATTTCCAGCTGTTTATGAAATACAGTAGTTCATTATTTCAAAGTGTTGTTTTCAATTAAATTACACACCAACAGCCAAAACTCATCTCATCATCTTGACCTATAATAGGGTTGCGAGGGGGAAGGGGGGGGGGGGGCTTCCCCATGCCCATCCAGGGTGGGAATGTTTTGAGCATTGGGCAGACACGCTTGTTCATATATATATATATATATATATATATATATATATATATATATATATATATATATATATATATATACTGTATGTATGTGTGTGTGTGTGTGTGTGTATATACATACATACATACATACACACACACACACACACTATACACATGTATATATAAATAATTTTTTATATTTTCCAGAAGGTCATTCAAACAGTTTTACATACTCTTTTGGGATAAATCATGTTTTTCAATCTTGCTATCAAACCTCTTTTATTTATTAAATAATCCATTAATTAAATAAATGTAATAGCTTTAGCAGAAAAAAAGAAAAGCACCAACGTAAGCATCACATCCACTGATGCCACTGACAGCCACTCACCTCACTGTCTGGTCTGAGAGCCAGCCTGCATCACAATTGTCATAACCATCATCAAAGGTGACTTGCAACTGGTCAGGTGTTGCAATCACTGCTGAGTTTTCCACACATGCCAGTTTAGCCTCGGGGAATGATAAAGCGTAGCGGTCATGTGGGGCACGGTAGTGAAACACCACACCTGAGAAGGGAAATAGCAATACATAGAATCATTTTTAAACCACTTCATGACCTTTATGGTTGCAAGTATGAACATTTTCCATATATATTTCCTTAATATAAAGTATGACTTCCCCCCACCCCATCACTGTGAAATACAGTCTTAAGAAGATGATGCTGATTCTGATGTGATTCTGAAAAGACAACGATGACCAGAATGCTAAATCAATTCATAAAACACTGAGCATGAGTCATGAGTCAAAATCCACTGCACTAAACCTTAGTTATTGATAAATCAGAATACAAGCCTAACAAACAATTCAAATACAATGCATAATCATTACAATAAGGACTATTTGACATTTTAATGCTTCAAATTGGCCCATATAGAATGTGTTTATGTGTGTCTGTGTGTGCCCAGCGATTGATTGGGGCCCTGTCCTGGGTGTATCTGCCTGGGGTCTGAAACGTTCTTCCCTGGATGGGCATGGGCATTGGCATGGGCATTGACATGGGGACCCCCCCACCCCACCCCAAGTAGAAGCTTAAGTGGAAGAAGATGTAAATGTTGATGTAAATGTAAAAGTCAAAATTAAGGTGACATAGATCATGCAACGAAGGAATTCTTAATATGCTGGGTCTTGATTTGATTTGAAAAAGAGAATGCATGATTCAAACTGAGTTAAATAATCAAGTGTAGCTTCCTGCACTGATAATAAAAATCATAAATATAAAATTCAAATAATAAAAAGTTCAAACAAGCAGACAATTGTTGAAAACATGAATATGAAAATTAAATAAAATGATATTGTGCTCAAACCAAAACAGAATATACAAAAGAAAATACATTAATATGATAAAATATTAATAATTAATTAATAAAATAACATTATAGCTGATAAATCTGATACACCAACGTGGATTGCTGTCGACAATAAGACAAAGGAAGAGAGAGAGAATGAGAGAGAGAGAGAGAGAGAGAGAGAGAGAGAGCTAGGTGAGGAGGCAAAATTAAGTAGGAGGGGTTAGCCAGGCATCCCTGTGGTCGTGGATGACCTGCGAGTGGAGGGGCTTCAATACCGCTGTGCAGAGAAATGAGAACTGGGATTGTTTTTTGAAGTGTCCATCTGCTATTCTCATCCTGCACCAGCGAGGTACATTACCAGTCCCTCCTCCCTCCATGACTCGTGTACAAATTACCCCTTTCAGCCATCCTTCTAGCAAATTCCACCTCGGTTCCCGGTAGAATACACACACACACACAGATGAAAGTGATAAGGATAAAAGGGCAGGGCCTGCATCTTCTAAATAGGTCCTTCATCTTCAGTACCTCAACACAGGAACTATGAAGGAATTCTCTTGGTGAATGGGGGTTGGCATACAGGCGGTGCTATTTCAGGGAGAGAAAAAAAACTTGGGGCGATTTTATACACAATAGAGATAAGGACATCCTAACTCCCACTCTTTTTTTTTCAGGCACGTTTAAATAACAGAATATTTAAAAAAAAATAAGACGAATGAAACTATTGCACATCCTCTCATTAAAATATATTCTTCACTTTGTAACCTTGACTATTAAGGGTCTGTTAAATGTTTTTATGGCATTTTGAGCCACAGAATGCTTAATCCTAAAAAAAAAAATACATGGATAGTCATTTTTAATTGATGAAACGTCTCAGAACAAAACCAGAATAATTTATTTTATTGTTTATTTAACATCATCCAGAGCACTAGTATTAAACATAATAATACTTTTTAGTTTAGCTAAATGGTTAGCACATTATCCTCCCAGTGCTGGGGATCCAGGTTGGAATCCCAATCTGGTTGGAGTTTCCATGTTGTCCATGTGGATTTTCTCTACATTTACATTTACATTTAGTCATTTAGCAGACGCTTTTATCCAAAGAAACTTACAAATCTCTAGGTTCTCCAGTTTCCTCCCACAGTCCAAAAACATGGATTTAGGGAAATTGAATGCGCCAAATTACCTCATATAGTGTGTGTTTTAGGGCGGCACGGTGGCTTAGTGGTTAGCACATTCGCCTCTCAGCGCTAGGGATTCCCGGTTCGAATCCCCATCTGGGTGGAGTTTCCATGTTCTCCCCGTGTCCGCGTGGGTTTCCTCCGGGTTCTCCGGTTTCCTCCCACAGTCCAAAAACATGGATCAAGTCAATTCAGTTCTCCAAATTCCCCCATATAGAGTGTGTCTGTGTGAGTGAGTGTGTGCCCAGCGATGGATTGGCGCCCTGTCCTGGGTCTATCTGCCCAGCGACTGAAACGTTCTCCCCTGGATGGGCATGGGGAACCCCACCGCAACCCTAATAGAGGATAAAGTGGGAGATAATGTATGAATGAATGAATGAATGAGTGTGTGTTTTGTTTGTGTGTGTGAGTGTGTGTGTCTGTGTGAGTGTATTTCCACCCTGCGCCCTGTCCTGGGATTGGCGCCCTGTCCTGGGTGTATTGTCCTAGCACCTGAAAGTTCTCCCCTGGATGGGCATGGGCAGCCTAGTAGAGGCTTAAGCAGAAAATAATAAATGAATAAAAGAATGAATAAACCATTAAAGATGGGTGGCATGTTGGCATAGTGGCTACTGTTGATCCTGGTCCAAAACCCAATCTGGGTGGAGCATATTCTCCCCGTGTCTGCATGGGTTTCCTCCCATAGTCCAAAAACCTGGATTTAAGGTAAATTGACTGCCCTAAATTGTCCTCATATAGTGTGTGTGTCCAGCGATAGATTGGCATCCTGTCCTGGGTGTATCTAACATGTAACACTGGCATAGATGCAGAAGCAACTAATCCGAAATAATGATCTTGTGCCAAGTGGTATTTAGGTGTACTGTTCACAGCGCGCTGGTTTTCTTTCTAAAGACTGTCTTTACGCATCAAGCTAACAAAATGCCGCACAATGGGAGTCACCCTGCATTGGTTGAAATTTCCTGTGGTTTGGTGTAAATATGTCAGATCATTCAACCATCAGCTGGATTCCCGAAGTGGACTAAGATGTGGCTTACAAATAGCTTTTCCCAAAGATATGTGATTTGAGAGTTTCATGCTGGCTCAACGCTGATCAGCACTGGGATGTGACAGAGTGGGTCACATGATTGTCAGCTGCTGGTGAGGTGAACAGAAGCGAGAAAAAAAAGGTTTTAGAAAGTGAAATTGAGCAGGGAGTGGCGCGGTGGCTTAGTGGTTAACCAGTAAGCCTCTCAGCACTGGGGATCTGGGTTGGAATCCCGATCTGGGTGGAGTTTCCTCCAGGTTCTGTTTCTCCCACTGTCCGGAAACATGGCTTTAAGGTGAATTGGCTTCTCTAAATTGCCCTTTATAATATGTCCTTGGGAGTGAGTGATCTAGTGTATGCCCAGCGACAGACTGCCCAGAAGAGAGCAGTAATCTAGTAAAGGATTAAGTGGAAGATAATGATGGAATGCAGCAACTGCATAAAGTATACTTCACAATATGAGTAAGATACTTCACTTGTGGGCAGCAGTTGTGTGGGCAGCAAAGTCAGAAGGTTCCTCATAGTTTAAGCAAGCATTGCTTAGTTTTTGATGTTAAGATTGGTAGAGACCCCTGTCCTCTGAGGTATAGTTGTTGCACATAGCATGGTGTTTTGTGGTTTGTTGGGGTGCATGGACCCCGAGCTATAAATAACGCAGCTGATGCAGTGTAGGAGTGACTTTCACTATGAAGTATTTTACTTGTTTCATGTTTTTTCTTTGTTTAAATAAATATTTAGCTATTTTAGTTCTTACTTTTGTGGAGTTCCACCTCGAGGGATTGGGTCTGTTATGTTCTAGGACCCATCCATCCTCGCCTGCACATTACATTTCCAGCTTTGATACTCTCTTATTGTAGTACATTGTAGAAAATCATCAAATGATTACTTTGGTGTGAAGGAAATCCAGAGTCTTACACCGAGTCCTGACCTCAACCCCAGTGAACCTGGAACACTGATTGGGATTCAGCCAGTACTCCAGCTATGGGGCATGATCTCATAACCATTTTTTCTTCACGTGGAAGAATACAGATTTCCACAAACATATTGTATTCAGGCGGCACGTTCGCCTCTCAGCGCTAGGGATTCCCGGTTCGAATCCCCATCTGGGTGAAGTTTCCATGTTCTCCCCGTGTCCGCGTGGGTTTCCTCCGGGTTCTCCGGTTTCCTCCCACAATCCAAAAACATGGATCAAATCAATTGAATTCTCAAAATTGCCCCATATAGAGTGTGTCTGTGTGAGAGAGTGTGTGCCCAGCGATGGATTGGCGCCCTGTCCTGGGTGTATATGCCCAGCACCCGAGACGTTCTCCCCTGGATGGGCATGGGGAACCCCATCGCGACCCTAATAAAGGACAAAGCGGGAGATAATGAATGAATGAATATTGTATTCATTTTGAAAGTTTCTCCCGTCAGGTCCATGGTATCTCTTCTCCCCGCGGCATATGATATCACAGCTTATAAAGCTGCACATGCCATCAGAGAGAGATCAGGTGCACTAATCAATCTCCCTGATTAGTGCATTGGCTCCACCTCTCCTCCCCACCTCCCAGCACCACCACAAATATATAGGAGCCATTTAGAGCAGCCACCTTGAACCCATGTTTTTGGATCGTGGACGGAAACTGGAGAACCAGGAGGAAACCTACACAGACACGTGAAGAACATATATTTCCCATATAGATATTTCAAATTCTAGACCTCGCCACAGCCTTTTTGAACAACACTTGTAGCATGCTGCTTAAATCACTGCCCTATTGCTCAGCTGCTGAGAGGTTTAACTACCAGGCTTGAAAATGTTGATGCTAATTTGAGCTCCTGTGTGAGGTTGGATCTCCGTGTCTTGACACCAAAATTATTACACCCTGTTGTTTTATAGCCCTCTCGACACACAGTAGTACATAAACACAAAAGTGCATTTGCCAATCTGTCAAAAAATATAATTGCCTAATACATCTTTCTATTACTGGAATCGAGGGCTTACCCTGAAGTACAGTCAGCGGGAGAGATGATTACAAAGTTTTGACCACATAATGAAGATGTCAAAAGCTTCAAAATACAAATAAATGGACTTTTAATAGACAACAATTAAGTTAAAGTAAACGGAAGAAGGCAAATTCTTAATGCAGCCTCTGGTGCTTAAATTACAATAATGACATAGATAGAATAATGAATAGTGGCCACAGCAAAAGTGACAAGTTTATTACCTCGAGGACATACTTAACAAACGTTAATTGCATGGCTGTTAGGCTAAAAGCATGCCTACTTGTCCAATCAGCTGAGGACCGAATAAAGTAGGTCAGAAATATCAGTTTTATGAAGACCAGCTGCAATAACTTATTTAATTCATTAATTAGAGGCACCCTGTAGCGATGCTCACAAACCTTCCTGAATAAAGACATTAGCAGTTCCCAGTGCTAACTCACCTGTGACCTGCAGGGGCACTATGTCTTGTTCGTCATTCAGGCCCACTACCACCTCGCAGCGGTACATCCCCGAGTCACTGGATCGCAAGCCAGTCAGGGCCAGACTGGCATTGTAGTTGTCCACTGTGTAGCCGGGCAGGCTAACGCGCCCGTGGAAGGCCTTCTTCACTTTCACCACGTTGCCTTTTGCCACCAGTACGGACTGTTCCCGCTGCAGACCATCGAGCCCACGGTGGCCCCAAATTTTGGTCCACTTGATTCGAGGCAACTCTTGAGTCGGGCTGGGATGCAGGGCGAAGATGCAAGGCAGCACAGCTGTGCTAGACAACGGCATCTGCACCACCTGGTGAGTCACCTTCCGCATGTGCACTACAGTTTCACCCCATGATACATCTGAGGAGGAAGAAAAAGTGAAGGTTTAATTGTATTATTATTATTATTATTTTATTTTATTTTAATGTGATTGGCTGAGCCATTTGTCCTGTTGTGACATCACTGACAATAATGCATACCTCTTCATATTCACATGCTGGATATATACATTATTTTAAATCATACAGAATAATATTAACAACATCATGACGATCAGAGATTTCTTAACTGAACAAGCTACTTAGTTGTTAGTTCAATCCCTCATCCTATCCCGGCTCGGCTACTGTACCGCATCACTTGCTGGTCTCCCAGCTTGCACAATCAGGCCTCTACAACTGATTCAAAACTCTGCAGACACACTTGTGTTCAACCAATGTCACTCCACTACAGCGGTAAAAATAAATAAAGATAAAGCAGAAGATAATGGATGGATGGATGATTGTTGAAATACACTGGCGATACACTGCCTGGCGATTCCACCTCTAATTGGAGCCAATTCTCACTCCTAATTCTCACGTGTGGCGTTCACCACTGCAAAATGGTGGAACGATCTTCCCAACTCTGTCCATAAGGCAGAGTCACTAGGGAGTTTTAAGAAACAACTGAAGACACATCTTTTTAACAAATACCTGTTGTGATGTTCTCATTTGTATAAAAGTCTCTTTGGATAAAAGCATCTGCTTAATGGCTAAATGTAAATGTAATGTAAATGATTGGATAATGATATGGTTTAATAATTCTACAGTGTAGCTGTTTCTCCTTAAAAGCTGATTTTGCTGTACACCATGTAACTGATATGAATGAAACCCAGCACTTCCGCTCAGGTAATGCTTTACTGAACAAATCTCACGTGAGAATAACCGCGCACAGGCCTGCAGCTGTTGCACATCTGCTGCTGGATGACCTGAATAGTTTCTGTTGTTGCTGTGTGGTTTGAAAGTTTCGTAAGCTATATATAGAAATCACCAGGTCACCACTTATTGTCTTTTGTACGAATACGAACGTCAAACGGATGATATCTAAATAAAAAAAAAAGACATTGGACATGAAGCTGCTCTTATAAAAAAGATGCACAAAGGCAATTTTCAGAGATCAATGAGACTTGATGAATTATGTATAATGTATTTTTTCCATCAGTGTTTGGATCCATAGGGCACGGTGTAACTTCTCTGTACAGAATTGACTGCTGCTTTATACGCTCTGGTGCTGAAGTGAAATACCGGCCTGATCCAATGCTGGCCAAGTAAACTCTATTTTTCGCACCAAAGCATTTGAAATATTTATGTGAATGAAATTCAGTTTCTGATTTATATGTGTTTTTTCTCCCTTTATGGGGGAAACATCTTTAAAAATGTTGAACCTTTGTTCATACAACTTCAACTGTATTTATTTAGGCAAATCTTTAAGACATATGAAGATTGATTTATTTATCACAAGATATAAATTTTTAAAATCTGTAAATAAATATGAAATTTTAAACAAGAAATGTGATAAGACATATCGCCACTAAAATAAACTGAATATTCATAAGTAAATAATAATATTTATAATGATGATTGCTGTCACTATTATTTATAGTCACTGACCATTTTTTATTAGTTCCACCTCCTTATTATCCAATGTACAATTTCCATATACCTTAAATATGCATTTTGTATTATTGTAATTTCTCAGGGGCTGGATGGAGTTTCCATGTCCTCCCTGTGTCTGCATGGGGTTCCTCCGGGTTCCCTCCCACAGTCCAAAAACATGGTTTTAAGGTAAAATGAATGCTTGTGTGTGTGTGTGTGTGGGGGGGGGGGGGTATGAGTGTGCCCGGTGATAGATTGGCACTCTGTCCTGGGTGTCCTAGCTCTTGAAATGTTCTTCCCTTAGATGGGCATGGGGGAACCACCCCCCATGACCCTAGAAGAGGATTAAGTGGAAGATAATGAATGTATGACTAAGTTCAATAATTTATAATTAGAATAAGTTCAATAATTTCTCTGTTCATTTGGTTCTATACACACCTTTTAGTCTCTTTTCTAAATGTTCTTTTATTAGCATCTTCATAGGACCACCACAGTGCAGGAATTAATTGGGAGGCGGATCATTTTTAGCATAACAGCCTCACTGAGACTGAGGTTATGTACTACACTAAGTGTTGTGCGGGTATGATTGGACCACATTGTTTCCACGGTGTCCACTCTTTTAAATCTTCTCAAATCTACTCTATTGTTTTACTTTGTGAATATAACAACTCACTTGTTAGAAAACCGCATCTCTGAGCTCTAACTTGGCATCCAGGTTACCGAATCTGAATTTGAATCCCAATCTGGGTAAAGGTTCCATGTTCCCATTGTGATTTTCTCAAGCTTCTTTGGTTTCCTTTCACAGTCCAATACATGGATTCAAGGTAAATTGGCTGCTCTAAATTGCCTCTGTATGGTGTCCGTGTGAGTAAGTGTGTGCCCAGAAATGAATTGGTGCCCAGTGCTGGGTGAATCTGCCAAGTGCCCAAAACATTCACTGCTGGATGTTCATGGCGAACCCCACCCCCGTGGCTCTAGTAGAGGATTAAGCAGAAGATAATGGGATAAGATGAGATTATTTATGCAATCCTACATCCTTACAGAATGCTGTGTTTAGGTTGCTGGTGGCAGTCCAAAAGTGTCCACTGAGGTGTTTCATTTCAGCAGCACTACCGTGTCTGATTAACTCATATCAGCTCAACACACACCAACACACCACTGCTTCATCACTGTCACCGCAGAACCAAGAATCACAGAAAAACAGATGGACTACAGACTGACTATTTAAAATTAGAACCGGGAAAAAGTGCTTGACGATGTTATCAATGTTTAGACATACAGACGGAAGCCAAGCAATTAAACGATAAAAAAAACAAACATGAGAAACACTTAGCGTTCAGGGTAATATATGGTCTACAGGAAACCATGAACGTTTCAACGCTAATGTCATCCTTGAGCAAAGCATAAGTATTTCTCCTATATCATTATTCATCTCACAAAGTGTTCAAGGTCTAAAGGTAGAGACCAGGCATAGCCAAGCAAACCTCTGGTTATCACTGTGGTAACAGTGCCTTGTACTTATAATTATATGAGGCAGGAATTCATTATCTGTTCATTAGTGGAGTCACTGACGGACTCTGTGCACCTCAGGTCACCTGAGAATCGTGTCCTCTTCCATGAAAGCAAGTCTTATTATCTGTTATTTTTTTATTTGAGCCCATGGCAGAGGGCGGGTGAAGGAATAATTCGCCAACCTGTATGCTTCATCATATCGATAGTCATCCCCCCCTAAAGGAGAGTGGAAATGTAATTTTCCGAGAGAGATGAAGTATTTGAATGATGCCTTATATGAAAAGAAAAAAAAAAAAAAAAAAAAAGTCGAATGGCTGAGGTCTGTCAGTGAGAGTGTGGAAATTCATTCACTGATTTATTTTCATTAGATACGGTTGGAGGGAAGTGTTTTGATTCGAGGCAAACAGCTCAGAGCGAGTATTCTTTCTAATTGTATTTCTGCTTCATATGCACGGGAACATTTTCCTTTCATTCACTTTCATTTGTAGCCATTTTCTTTTAGTTTGCTCAGAATTGGAATTAAATGAGTGAGCTGTGGTCAGATGTTAAATCAAGACCAAACATGAGAGTGTGGAGAGATGTGGTCTGTTTAAAGACATTGATTCATTATCAATGCCGAAACTAAGAGACCTATATGCAAAAGTTTATCAAAGTAGAAAAGATACACTATATTACTAAAAGGTTGATGCAGGGCAAAAAAACGTGGATTTAAAGTAAATTAGCTGCTCTAAATTGTCCCTATCTAAATTGCCCCTAGAGAGTGTGTGTGTCTGTGTGAGTGTGTACCCAGCAGTGGATTGGCACCCTTATTGTTTTAAGTAATAATGTGTAAACATCAAAAGTTTTAATAAGATCATATTATAATGCATGTCACTTTTTTGTTGTAAAAATGTATCACAATGAATATGAACATCTATGTACATTAACAAAGGCTTATCAGAAATGTTATGAAACAATATAAATATTTTATAAAGCTCTATAAATGCACTTATAATGCATTATAAATACCAGATTCATAAAAATTGTTAGTTTTTTTTTTTCTTTATTCTGAAAGAGTCTTGAATCTGTGTAAAAATTCCAGAGCAGTTATAGAATTTCTCAAAATCATGCCACCCTCATAACCGATTTATATATAAGCTATACAATCTTTATGACCAGTGCATTATAAACATATCATTTGACTGGCTGTTGATTGCAGGAATAAGTAGATTTATTCATTAATTCATTCTCTTCCTCTTAATCCTCTACTAGGGTTGTGTGGGGTGGGGGGGTTTCTCATGCCCATCCAGCGGAGAACATTTCAATGGCTGGGCAGATACACCCAGGACAGGGCACCAATCTATCACTGGACACACTCACTAACTCACTCACTCACACAAACGCACGCTATATGGGGCAATTTAGAGCATTCAATTTACCTTGAATCCATGTTTTTCGACTGTGGAAAGAAAACTGGACTGTGGAAAGAAAACCCGGATGAAACCCACATGGACACAGGGAGAACATGGAAACTCCACCCAGATTGGATTCGAACCTGGATCCCCAATACTGAGAGGCGAACATGCTATCCACTACGCCACCGTGCTGCCCGGCATAAGTAGATGTTAAGTTAAATTACTCAGTGAGCTAAAATCCTAATTAGATCGCTGAATGGTGGCTGCTAAAGTAAAAAAATAAATAAATAAACGTGAAATCAAAGGAGACGGAGTTCAACTAATAATTACAATTTAATCTCATGGATAAAAGCAAAAAGCGGTCGCAAAACGTACAGCGATGCAAATGGCAGAGCGTGAAAATTAGCCTGCAGAGGTACGTGTGGCTCTTTAATAGCATCCGTGATGACATTTCACCAAAGCATGACAGATAATGTGTTTTGAGGCACACAGCACTCGTGGGGATAATGGCCCAGCTCATCGTGGGGTAGATGATGGCTACCCACTGCTCTAAGAGAGGCTGAAGTACAGCACTCATCTCTTTACAGAAAGCAATAGGATGTACTGTCAGATGAAAAGCGCGGAGGCTCATGCAGTGATCAAATCTGACACACCATCGCCGTGCTTCATCATTCTACTGTTTCCTCAGCCCACATCAGGTGGGGCGTCACATGCCCGGGTAGCCAAGCATATTCAGCAGGATTCCGATGATGGAATTATTTCCGAATGCGTCACTGTAAATGATTACAGATAATAAACGGTATGTGGGCAAAAGTATACGGAAAGCCATTTTGTTTTCCAGGATTTGGAATAGAAATCACAGATGCATGCCAACACATCTGAAACAATTACATGCATCTAGCCATAAGGCACCAATCTGCGTGTTCCTGTATCACTGCGCCTCACAGGATTTGATTAGTTTTTCATTACGGTGTATATGAATAATATCAAAGTCCTGTTTGCAACCACGTTTCAAGAAATACATTTTTAAATATTTAAAATACTAAGACGGTGCGGTGGAGTAGTGATAAGCATGTCCGCCCCTCTCTGCGCTGGGGATTCAGGTTCGAATCCCAATCTGGGTGGAGTTTCCATGTTTTTCCCATGTCCGTGTGGGTTTCCTCCAGGTTCTCCAGTTTTCTCCCACAGTCCAAAAACATGGATTCAAGGTAAATTTAATGCTATACGTTGTCCCATATAAAGTCTGTTTGTGTGTGCATCTGTGTGAGTGAGTGTTTGCCCAGTGATAGATTAGTGCCCTGTCCTGGGTGTATCTGCCCAGCGCCTGAAATATTCTCCCTTGGATGGGCATGGGGAACCCCCCGCGACCCTAGTAGAGGATTAAGTGAAAGCTAATGAATAAATGAATACTTATATGAGAAAGCTTCGGAAGCTGGGCAGATACCCAGGACAGGGCGCCAATCCATTGCTGGGTACATACTCACTTTAGAGGAACCAATTTACCAGGAATCCATGTTTTTGGACTGTGGGAGGAAACCGGAGAACCCGGAGGTAACCCACATGGACACGGGGAGAACATGGAAACTCGGGATCGGGATCTGAACCTGGATCCCCAGTGCTGAGAGGGAGAGTTGCAACAATGCCATCATGCCGCCCCCAGCAGTTTTGGATTTCAAGCTGTTAATAAAGTTCTTTCCTGTACTCGCCAATTCCTGTCTCTGTGTGCTGACATGACAAACATGAAATGAATTTAAAGCAAATCATTCTGGACAGAACCCCAGAAAAATGAAAATGGAATGAAATGGTGTGACTCAAAGGTAAAAGGCACCTAGACTCCCCTCAAGTCATGTTGAAACACCTCCAGTTTAGGTTCCTTTGAGTCTAGTTTCCTCACTTTCACAAAACATTGCGATAGTTAGAGGGACTTAATTTGCTGAATTTGTGGCTATGAGTTTTTGATGGCCTAAAATATGCTGATGCCTTTATTTTCTATTCTGAATGGGTTCCTGCCGTCATTCCACTCCCTCCAAATAATAGTTCCATAAAAACAAGAAATAAATAAGTAATGAGTTTAGTATTTTTATGTTAGAGAGACTGTTGAAAGCTTCAATTTCACACCGCACAAGGACATATAAATATTCATGTTATGCAAATTAAAAAGACCCCCAGGACCTCCTGCCATCTCAACCCTGTCTCTCCCCCATCACTACTTTGGTTACACTGTGTAATAAAGTATAGCTTTAGTGTAATCTGTAATTACGCAGATGAAACCGGTCTCACTAAGGGAACAGAGCATCCATCGGCTCGGCAGCATCAAGGAACAGTTGCTATATTACAACAGACTTATAGAAACAAGCAAAATTAACCCCCTACAAAGCATTAATACTAAAGTACCCCCTATTTCATGCAGGTAAATCAGCCCTCACCCTTCAGAAAAATGTTTATCACAAGATTGTAACGTGGGAGAATTTGTTGCCTTCTAAAAAAAAATAATAAGTAAAAAAAAACTGTTTTCATTCAACATTTTATTTTTATTCCAGAAAGGTTCACTGCAGTTGAGGTCAGGGCTGTGTACCGGGCAGCGGAGCACTACTCCTAAAATAAGCAGGTTTTAACCTTTTGTAACATAAAGGTCACCGATGAATGTTAAAAAAAAACCAAATCCCTTACAATGAAATCGCAGAAATTGAATCATAATACAAACTAGAAAGCTGCATTTAAGGTAAACTGGCTGCACTAAATTGCCCCTATACATCGTGAGTGTGTTCTCAACAAAGGATTGGTGTCAAGTACTGGGTGTATCTGCCCATCGCCCAAAATGTTCTCCCCTGGATGAGCATGGGGAACAAGGGGAGATTTTATGATGTAACCAAAAATGGCAACATCAGTAATGTAAATACATCATTAATTAACAGAACTCAGTTAATCCTCTTTGAATTTTATTTATAACATCTCAAAAATTAAAGATAAGTGTAGTGTGATTGAAGCTTTGCTAATGTAATGAATAATACATAAATAACACAAACATACATATGCAAAACCTTAATTATTACTCCTATGTTAATTAAATCTATACAGCCAATAGCAGAACTAAGTAGAAACCCGTCCCCTGCGCTTTTGTTTTTTAAATAAAACACAGATCAATTTGCAAATTAAATCAGAAAAAAAAATCAAT
Organism: Corydoras sp. C115; assembly: GCA_019802505.1. Taxonomy (NCBI): domain Eukaryota; kingdom Metazoa; phylum Chordata; class Actinopteri; order Siluriformes; family Callichthyidae; genus Corydoras; species Corydoras sp. C115. Next base: position 1,669,478 of record JAFMOC010000020.1, read on the forward strand.
AACAGACACTTTACAAAAACAAATTATGACTTGCAGGAATCTAGTACGACTGCTTTATTCCCTCATGGTTAGATAATGAATCTGTGTCACAGAACAATTTAACAGCAGATATACCAAATCTGCATTTAGATGGAAATATTTTGGGCACAAACCCCCCGGAGACTCCGGCTTTGTTTGCGAATTTGTTGTTTGTTTGTTGCCTTTCTTCTGTAAATAGAATTCAATCAAAGAATCAGTTTGAAAAACAAATATTGTGGTAACTTTAAATAAAGTGTTACAGGGTCGAGACAAACGAAAGCTCATTGTGTAACTGTTAAATCTCTGAATGGCTTTAAAATAGGAAAGCACGTGTGTGAACACCTTCACTATTTGTTAGAGGATGAGACTTGACAATGTACAATGTACCCAGGTTAAAGGCTGAGAGATTAGGACACTAGGACACTTAGAGATACACACTATACTCTCAAATGCCACACCACACGATAGTACTCTACTGTCCCACTGACCAAAACGCCACAGACAATTATACTCAATAGCCCTGATACTAGTATGGTGCCCCCCCCCCAGACCAATGTCTGGTAAAGCTAGGTCTTGCCGAACATATGTTAAGAGGGCTTTAGTGTTATTTGGACATTTATATTGTCTATAAAATAAAATAAAACAAGCGTGAGGTTTAAGTGGACTACAGAGAGAGTTTATCAGACCATAATGGTCTCACATCCATTAAAACAATATCCGCCATCCTCACAACTGCCTAATCGTTCTTCGTAGCCATCCATACCTGTGTTGCCATGGTAATTATTATGGGATTTGTGAGGTGGGGGTAACATCTGCTCCCAGTTTTGGTGGTCGTGGTCTATTGTGTTTGGAGCCTTTTGTCTGCTTTCTTTAACAAAAGGTCAGCATTTAGAAGGCTGCAAATGTTAATCATTGTATTGATGCTGTCGGCACACTGATGCTACAAGCATTAAATTTGTTTTCTATCATAAGGCTTTTCCGACAAAACATCTTAATCATTGTTGTAAATTGACAATACGTAGGTCTTCAATCGATTAAACTAACTGCCATTAGTCAGCACACCCCAACCAATCTATTCAATAATCACGCTTTAGGCTGATTATTATTCGTAACTGAGCTAATTGGGCATATTATTATGAGACTAGGTATCTTCTTTAAAAATCAAATCAAATTGTATTTGTCACTCGCTCAGTAAACACACGCTGCAAGCAGTGAAATGCCTAAATGACGGTCTGCACACACAAAAGCACTGAAATGTTCAGTTCTCTTTACCTCCTTCTAGAACCTTTATGTTTTTAGGATTTTTTCTTGCAGGATGTTTTAGGTCAGATGTATGTAGAATCTCCTACATTCTACAGGTTTCACAAGCTTTCATTTCATTTTATTTACTGATTTAACCACCACAGCAGGAAGCCATATCCCTTCACTCTTACACATCCACAAAAAAAAAATACAGCTCAAGGGCTGCGTTTGTGACTAATTCCCTCCCATTCAATGTATAATAGCACATTTCTCTCATCTGGCACTGAGCTATATTCTAATTTATTTTGGATTTCTCATCATTCCAGTGTTTTGTGTCATTATTTCCACTTTTATCCATCTTCGTATCCAAGTAGAAGTGCATTTTTAGAAATACTTATGCACCTTACATTGTACACGGGAGCACATTTATAAGCAAACTTTCTCCCCGATGTACATAGTTGTGTAAAATGCATGTTAATTTGCTTAATGTTGTACACCTGTGGCAACTGGATTTAATTAAATACATAAAGTTGATCATTTAGAGGTGTGTCCCAATACCTTTGTCAATGAAATGTATATAACCGTTATGTTGGTTTACCAAAACTTCCTTTTTGTCACCAGAAAGAACATCTCATATCATTATCTTCTGTTTAATCCTCTACTAGGGTCACGGGGGGTTCCCCTATTTCCCTCCAGGGACATTTTGGGCACTGGGGAGATACACCTAGGTCGGGAGGGCCAATCCAGACACACACACACACACACTATATAGGGACAATTTGGATGGGGCAATTAAGAGTAGTTATTTCAATATTTTAATACATTTTTGTAATGTGGGAGAAATCCAGAGAACCTGGAGAGAACCCACGAAAAGAACATTGAAACTCTACCAAAATTAGGATTCAAACCTGGATTCTCAGCACTGAGACGTGAACATGAATGCCCCAGACAGAACATTCATTAATTCATTTATTATCTTCTAATCCTCCTCTCTCCTCTGAGGGTCATGGGCGGGGGCGGGGGGTTCCCCATGTCAATCCAGGGGAGATTATTTTGGGCACTGAACAGATACACCCTGGACAGGGCACCAATCTATCACTGGGCACATACTCACTTAAACACACACACACAAACTATAGAGGGCAATTTAGAGCATTCAATTTAACTTGAATCCATGTTTTTTTGTGGGAGGAAACCGTAGAACCTGGAGAAAACCCACACAGACACAGAGAGAACATAGAAACTCCACCCATATCGGGATTCGAACATGGAACCCCAGCACTAAAAGGCGACCGCTATGCCACTGTGCCGCCAGACAGAACATCTTTTTCACAATTAAAACATTGTATACAAGAAAAAGCACTTTAATTAGAGTATGTTTCTCCATCATTGCCACAGTCGGCTTACTCGCAAAGACACACTTGAGTGAAGGTGGTGTTCTGTAGACGTTACAGTGACTGATGAGAAGTATTTAGATGGCAATGTGAAGAAATTAGCCTTTTACTGAGAAATGCATCCGTTGTGCTTCTTCTGTTGTCTGGCAGAGGTCCCAGAGTGGCTCACAGAGGGAATTTGTTTTATACCATCACTGAAAGAGCTACAATAATTGTTATATCATGAGAAGGCAACACTAAAGCTTCCACAGCAAGCAGGCAAACAGAGGAGTCAGACGCTCAGCAGACTGCAGCAGCAGCACACTGAAGGTGCATCACCCTGAGGATGAGCTATTAGAAAGCCGGGATAGTACATTACTCATAAGAATGAACTCTGGCATCATCCTTCAGATCTTTACTCTGCGGCCAAAAATATCTATAAATTAGTAAACTTAAATGCATCATTCACTCCAATAACATTAAAGTTTGGAGGGGGGTTTATAAAAAGTGTGGACACTATTAGACAGTGAGCCTGACTTTATTCTTACTGTCTGCCTTATGGATGAACTGGAACAGTGAATGTGATTTAACTCTGAATAATAAAATGAATAATCTAATTGTTGTTGACAATAATGCAAGCATCTGAGCACATATCAATGCGTGAAATACAATCACATACCAAGAATGGAAATACAGGTTAATTAGCACTAAGCCGGGATCCTGTTACTCAGCGATTCAGTGTTCACATTGAAAACCATACTAGATTAAGTCGCAGAAGATAATCCATCCATTATCTTCTGCTTTACCCTCTATAAGTGTCATGGGTGGGGGTTCCCTATGCCCATCAGGGGAGAACGTCTCGGGCGCTGGGCAGATACACCCAGGACAGGGCACCAATCTATCACTGGGCACACACTCACACACCTACAGACACACTCTATATGGGACAATTTGCAGAATTCAATTGACCTTGATCCATGTTTTTGGACTGTGGGGGGAAACCGGAGAACCCGGGGGAAGCCACGCAGACACATGGAGAACATGGAAACTACACTCAGATTGGGATTCGAACCAGGAATCCCTAGCGCTGAGAGGCAAACATGCTAACCACTAAGCCACCGTGCTGCCCACGTCACAGAAGATGATTTTTTTTTTTCAGCATAACTTACACCATGTAGACCCGCATTAAATGAGGCCAACCAAATCAAGTCATTTCATTGTGATGAAATAATGGTTTAAACAAAAAAAAAAAAAAAAAAAAAAAACTCACCGTTCTCCAGAGAAAGTAGAACACACAGAGTCAGGAGAGACTTCAACCCCGACACACGTGACACCTCCAACATCCTGAGGAAATTGAAATCGGAATGAGAAACTCACAAAAAAAATAAACATTGTTGATTTTTATACAACACAATGACTGGCCACTCTTTATTTAGCCAGATCCACTACCCATACACTTTTTGTTTTTACAATTTTCTATGTAGTCCGTTAGCCTTATTAATCTATGTTCTTGTTATCAGGACCTTCACATGGCTGTATTTGTAATAAAGTTTCCTCCCTTTGGAGTTCATGGTTAACTCGCCTCAGCGTTTTCACTTAAACTCCAACAACTGCACCAATATACAACCTGGTCTGGGTTGGCCCTGACAATATGAAACCATTGAAAAATACTCTTACAAAGCATGTACAGGAACAGTTGGAACACGTTCTGTAATTGTAGAATAGCAAAGTGCATTTATATGGTAAGCAGAATGTATTCAAATAGACACTAGAGTGTAGAAACAAGCAGATGTGTCTAATAAAGTGGCCCGTGAGGGTACAATGATCCTACAATCATTAAAACATATAAATGAATGCCACAGTGAAGTTTTCTTGGTTTAAGGTTTTAATAGATTGACGGATGGGGAGTGAAATTCTAATTTTGTATGTTTCCCTACACATCAATCAGGCATCAAATATTTGCACGCATTCACCAAAAAGCCTTTAGAAGCAAACAGTGTCAGCACATTGAACATGATGAATACCTTCGGTACCATGGCAATGGTTGGGTATGCCACGTCTTGACATTTTCACAAACCTAAACTAGAGTGACAGGAGGAATATTAGCATTAACCAAGAAAAAGCAACATTTTGGGAAAATAAGAGAGACTGGTCTGATCTGCCATTCTGGAAAGGGGAGTATACAGTGCCAGGCCACAGGCCAGACAATGGAGCTCGGACTGAACCGCTCATGTGGGGCATTCTGTACCTTTCGGCTGAGAGAACACAGACTGACAAATGCCTGACAACTCTATTTCAAACTACAGATATTTAGCAAAAGCTGTGTGCACTGCGACAAAGAACCCTTATTACATTATAGATGTGGGGAGTTCAACAAGCTGCGGCTGAGGCTGAAACCAGAGCTGGAGACTGAGTGATGCGCCGGATGGATGGTGTGAGTTACAGCTGGACCAGCGCAGAAGTGCAAGGACAAAGTGATACAAACTCAGCCAAGTAAACATCAATGAGACAGCAAACATGTTTCCATTAAGACTTTTAGGATCAACATTTAACAAGTCAACTGAGAACAAGCTGAAGTGACAGTGGCAAGAAAAAACTCTGTCACGTTGTTTAATAAGTGATAGTGATCCATTTTGCCTACAGTACTTACACACAGAGGAATTTGTCCTCCACATTTAACCCATTGTTGCAGTGAAACACACACACATTACACACAATAAGTGAAGTGAGCAAACGTCCCAGAGCCGTGGGCAGCCTTGTATATGGAGCCCGGGAAGAAATGGAGGGTTAGGTGCCTTGCTCAAGGGCACTTCACCCATAGTACTTGGTGGGACCAAGAATCAAACAGGGGACATTCAAGACTGGCTTCTGAACCACAAGCCTACAACAGCCCCTTTTGATTTTGATTGCAATTATTAATTAGAACTAGAAATAGTTACGATGATGCCATTATTATGCAAAAATTTACCAAAATAAACCAAAACGGTGCCAAAATTCATAAAATTTTGTATTGCGTATATTGTGTACCAAAGATTGTTACTTCTGGTCGAGTGAATTGAACGAAACTCATTGAATTCTGTAGATTTTTTTAAGGGAAAAAAAGTTGGAAAAAGCTCATTTACCGTTAAAAGTCATTATATCATAGTAAAATGAAAAGCTTATTTCAACAACACACGCTGACCTAAATCTGAACGAGGTATGAGGTCATATCGAAAAAACAAAATGTTAAAACAAATGCTCTGTAACATCAAGCGAACAAGAGTGACGGAATCTCTGAGATTTGTGACAAATGTGGCTCACGTCTGAAGCCTGATCGCTGCGTACGGATGAGACGTTGCTTTCGTCCTTCCAGCTGTCTCGATTTCTCTCTGCTGTCATCCCCGTCTCTCACTCCTCACATTTCAGCACCTCCTTTTATCTTTCCTGTCTGCAGTCCCCATGCTGTCAGGCCACTATCATCTCAGCTGGAAAAGCTTAGACTCTATCTCTTAATTGTATCCCGCAGTTTTTGCAAGCCCTCACAAGTAGGTGACAGCTGAGCGACTGGGCAGACACACGAGTGCAATCGCTTTCACAAAACAAAGAGACGTCTACGATCACTCGCAGCAAATATTTACACTCGCTGAGCAGTTTAGCAACATCTGTACACCTGCTCATTAATGGAACTATCTAATCAGCTCACTGTGGCTCAGTGTGAAGCAGAACATCATGCTGATACATGATGCACACAGTAGTCATTTACATCATTACATTTTTTAACATGAGAAAGATCTCCATGATTACTGCTGCTTAATTGTTAGATTTTTCTCTAATCTCCTTTGATTTACACACATCATTTATTTACACACATCATTTTACTCCTAGATTTCTGTGTTCCATTTCTGGGAGAAACAAACAAAGGTCCATTCCTCTTATGTAACATTCATCCATCCATCAATTATCTTCAGCTTAATCCTCTACTAGGGTTACAGTGGGAGGTTCCCCGTGCCCATCCAGGGGAGAACGTTTCGGCTGCTGGGCAGATAAACTCAGGACAGGGCGCCAATCTATCACTGGGTGCACACTCTCTCACTCACACACAAACACACACTATATAGTGGCAATCAACAATAAAGAGGAGCCAATTCATCTTGAATCCATGTTTTTGGACTGTAGGCGGAAACTGGAGAACCTGGAGGAAAACCATGCGGACACGGCGAGAAGATGGATACTCCACCCAGACATGGTGGTACATTATCTGAGGGGCCTTTCAGTGCTTGGGATCCAGGCTCGAATCCCAATCTTGGTGGAGTTTCCATGTTCCTTACGTGTCTGTGTGGGTTTCCGACCCCAGTCCAAAAACATAGATTCAGGATAAATTGTATGCTCTAGATTATTGTATATTTATGTGTGTGTGTGTGTGAGTGTGTGCCCGGTGATGGATTGGCACCCTGCCCTGGGTGTATGTGCCCAGTGCCCGAAAGGTTGAAACCCCTGGATGGACATGAGGAACCCCCCGCGACCCTAGTAGAGTATTAAGCGGAAGATGATGAATGCATGAAATTAGCTGAGTGCTAAGCGCTAGCAGAAAACAAATCCTACTTACTAAATTGCCCAGTCGGCCTCAAGAAAATAAATATAATTAAATGAACCTGTGCTTTTAATGTCATTTATTTTCACTGTCACTGTTTTCCACTGCATATTTCTTTACTTTTTTAACAGAGCACACACAATATTAAAAAGCTTGCTGTGGCCTAACATCAGTAAACCAGGCAAGTTGAGAATTTAGAGTTTCATCATCCATTTCTCAGAACCGTGGTACCGCCTCTACAGCAGAACAGAACATGATCAAACTCTCTTAACCTGTCTGAACAACACCAAAGTTACCAAGTGCCACTTTAACTGCCCCACACTGCCCCACATCCTCCGCAACTCGCACACACTCGACTGATGCAAGAGAAATCTGTGCTGCTTTCACTCTTTTCTGTACTGTACTGTACTGTACCATAAACATCTCTATCTCCTCACAACCAAAATGTGTTTTTAGATGAAAATCAAAGTGGAACTGACTCCACTAAAAGCTCATAAAGCCTGAATGAGCCAAATGATGAGGTTTCCATCCTCCAATACACACAAAAGCTCGCTTTTATTCTGAGGCACCAACAATGCACAGCAAGTTTCCTATCATTTTATTAAAGCACTACGGAGAGAAAAGGAAAACGGAACAAAATGGGCTTGAAAGCAGCAGAAAATGGAAAAAAGGGAATAAAGCATCAGTCCATGAACGATATTTAAATACATGCACAAGTAACAATCTTCTTAAAGAACACGAACAGGCTTTATTTTAAAATGGAGAGTTTTATAAGCTCAGTCTACATACAATAGTACACTTCATACACATGAGCTTAAATCTTTAGACAGGTTTATTTTGCGTTATGTAATAATTACAGCAAATTATATAGCAATTATAGCAAAGTTTGAAATGAATTTAAAGAAGTACTTATACACTATATACATTTACATTTAGTTATTTAGCAGATGCGTTAGTCCAAAGTGACCTACAAATGAGAGAACAAGTTAGTAGTTAAGGAAAAACCAGCAACAATAGAATTATCAAAAGCTTTTGTTTTTTTGTAGCCGTTTGGTCAGCCTGGGTTTTGAAACCCAACACAAATGAAAACTGAAGGTTTTGATTTGTTATTTTTACTTTTGTGTAAAAAGTCCTTTTTGTTTTATTTTATATTTCATGTTTTTTTGCGGGCGGCATGGTGGCTTAGTGGTTAGCATGTTCGCTTCTCAGCACTAACGATTCCCGGTTCTGAATCCCAATCTGGGTGGAATTTCTAAGTTCTCCTCGCATCCACATTGGTTTCCTCCGGGTTCTCCGGTTTCCTCCCACAGTCCAAAAACATGTATCAAGGTCGATACATGGACCAATCAAGCTAGATACATCATGTATTTCTCAATAGTTGTGCTGTACAATTCACACAACACAAACCCTAAAAAACAGAGGCAGCCGTCCACATACTTCTGCAATATATTGTAGATGTGAACTGGCCATTGGGAATTCAGAAGCTGATATCAGCAGGATGGGATGCCCCCTGACAATACACTCCCCTCCCCCTAAAACAAACCCAGACGTCTCTCTAGCTTTCCATATGGTCTGACAAATGACACTGGGGAGTTCATTGTCCCTGAACAGCTGAGCCAGGAGACATAATGTTTTGTTGTTCAGATTATCCACATTGCGTATTCTACATTGACAAAAGACTCAAAAGTAAATCTGTTCTCTCAGTCACCTGAAGTGCCAGATATCATCTGCTATATTTATAGTGAAATAACAGCAAGCGTAGTTTAAGGTCATGTCATGTATAATTAACTCGAAGTTTGTGTGTATACATCTTCTTGTTTTTTTAAAGGAAAGGCAGACTGTGACATGCTACCATCTCTTTTGGTTAAAATCGGAAATCACTTACTCTCTCTCTCACAGATATAACCCGTTTTTGGTTCTCAATGGGCTCTGATTGCTTTTAATGGAGCAGGATGTGACCAGGGTGTGAATGAGTGCCTGTTTATTCTGGCTGCAAAAATATCTCTTCCCTTCCACAGTTCTTTAAAACATGATGGCGTGAGTCATTCCTTACATCCAACAACAGCAGGGTTAAAAACAACCCTTTATTCTGAACAGTCGAACGAAAGGTGAACTTGTGAAGCACCTCAAGATCTCCAAAAGTCAGTCAGTTTCTTTCATTTATAAAGTGTTAAGATATTGTATCAAGGCAGGTTTACAGAGAGTCAAGCCTAAGGCAACGGCAAAGGTAAGAAACCAGGATTAACATTTAACATTTAGTCATTTCGCAGACATGAGTTTTATTCAAATCATCTGAGCAAACAACACCAGTCAGTAAGATAAAGAGAAACTAGCTGAACTGCAGTATTATCAATACCGATCTGATTTAAAGCATTTTTTAAAATTCAGAATCAAAGACTACAGCAAGCGCTCATGGAAAAGATGTGTCTTGTTTCTTCAAAATGCAAATTTCCCAGGATAACTGTCATAGCTTTGGAAATCATTCTTTCATTTATCCCTAATTTCCAGACGCACTGCAAAATGCTTCAGAAAAACTCAAGAGTTAACACTTACACTCGTAGAAAAGGTAACACTTTTTAAAAATCCAGCATTCATAATGCATAAGTGCTTTCATAAAGCTTAAGTATTCATAACACTTTTCATAAGTCTATGTTAATGTAGATAGATGTTCATAATCACAGTCATAACCACATTCAATATACCAAAATGACGAGGCTTTTTTAGCACAAATTGACATTATGCTTTATAACAAAAATTTGAGTCTTTGGATTTTTAGACATTCTTGTGATTTCACTTCACTTAAAGTCTGCAAAGAGCATTTATAATATTTATTAAGTAATTATGTACTAATATTAATGCAGTCTCTTTCATAAAGGTAATTAATGATGACACTTCTCCTAATGCATTATGCTAAACACTTTTAATGTCCTTTTTAAGTGAAGCATTTGTTAAACACAAATGTTACAAAGCTTTATGCCACTGGTCTCCACAATAAGTTCATGAATAATTAAAATATACAATAATTGCATAAACACAATTTTAAAAACATAATGAAATTATAATGCATTATGTCACTTTGTATTAAGCCAATGGCGGCACGGTGGCTTAGTGGTTAGCACGTTCGCCTCTCAGCGCTAGGGATTTCCGGTTTGAATCCCCATCTGGGTGGAGTTTCCATGTTCTCCCCGTGTCCGCGTGGGTTTCCTCCGGGCTCTCCAGTTTCCTCCCACAGTCCAAAAACATGGATCAAATCAATTGATGTTTGTCCAAATTGCCACATGTAGAGTGTGTTTGTGTGCGTGTCTGTGTGTGTGAGTGTGTGCCCAGCGATAAATTGGCGCCCTGTCCTGGGTGTATCTGCCCAGCGCCTGAAACGTTCTCTCCTGGATGGGCATGGGGAACCCCACCGCGACCCTAATAGAGGATAAAGTGGAAGATAATGAATGAATGAATGAATGTATGTATGAAGCCATGTAGCAAATTCCATTAACACTATGTGTCGATATAAACAGTTACGTACATTACAGTTATGACAAGTGTTAGAAAACATTATGAATACTTTAGATATATCTTCATAAATGTGTTCATGATGCATTAAGGATACTGGATTGACAGAATGTGTTACAGAGTTAAAGCCATTGAAAGCAGCCTACAAAAAAGAGAACAACCTTAGAAATTGATTAAAAAATCTCCTGCAGGGCTAATGTGTATGTGTGTGTTATGTACATACATTTGTTCATAGTGTATATGTGCACAGTAGAAATGTCAGAAGCAGATTATTTAGATGTACCTTTCCGCCAGATAAAAAGAATTAAAAATGTTACCATAGTCAGGCAGAGTGTAAATCACAGTGCCTGAATCGATTTCCATCAAAATAAAAAGAAACAAAAAGAAATGCACTGCTTGCTTTTGCTTCACCCAAACTGTGAAAAAGAGGCCGCTGGATAAAAATCTTATCAAGGTTCAAATCAGTCTGGATTTCGACCACTTTGCTATCTTGGTAATTTAGAGGGCCATCGGACCAATGAAATAAGACTAGCAATCACACCGGAAGCACGTGGAGAATCTCAAACATATTGCTTTAATCCTGCAGCTCTTGCCAGCATCAAGTTTGAGAGTGTGAGGATGCAGCTTGCTTTAAAAAAAATCTATGCAGGCTAGCATTTTTCAAAAAACGGTTCTTCTTTCCCCTTCAATTTATAAGACGCCACAGTCACTGTGCCCATGTGCTGCAGCACATCTGAATCTTTAACTCACTCGCTCATGTATACTGCAGGACTTTGCCTCTGTGAACCTACTGAAGCCCAAAGAAATGAACTCATGTTTTTAGCATGGTGAAAATTCTTGTACCAAGAATTATCATATTAATCCTTAAAAAACATCAATTGGAAAAGATGAACATCACAAATGTATTAAAATATTTATTCATTCATTATCTTCTGCTTTATCCTCTATTAGGTTCGTGGGGGTGTTCCCCATGCCCATCCAGGGGAGAACGTTTCGGGGCAGATAGACCCAGGACAGGGCGCCAATCCATCGCTGGGCACACACTCACTCAAACAGACACACTCTATATGGGGCAATTTGGAGAACTCAATTGACTTGATCCATGTTTTTGGACTGTGGGTGGAAACCGAAGAACCCGGAGGAAACCCACGCGGACACGGGGATGGGGATTCGAACCGGGAATCCCTAGCACTGAGAGGCAAACATGCTAACCACTAAGCCACCGTGCCGCCGTATTAAAATATTATTTCCTTTTATTATATCGAGTGTTCAATCCTCCACTAGGGTCACAGGGGTTCTGTATGCTCATCCAGGAGAGAATGGTTCGGGTGCTGGATAGATACACCCAGGACATGGCAACAATCCATTACTTGGAACATACACTATAAAATACAAGTAAAGATTCTATTCTACTCTATTATATTTTTTTCTATAGTGTATTTAGGGGCAATTTCATCTCATTATATTCTGCTTAATCATATCATAGGGTTGCAGAAGAGGTTCCTCATGCCCATCCAGGGGAGAATGTTTAGGGCACTACACAGGACGGTGTGCCAATCCATCACTGGGCACTCAAGACAGATACATATTTTAGATCGGGAAGAAACCAGGGGGAAAATTAACACTGGCACTGAGAGGCTGATGTGCTAAGCATTACGCCAAGATGCCACCCCAATAAGATATTGCATTTTGCATTTGCATTTGGTCATTTAGCAGACGCTTTATCCAAAGCGACTTATAAGGTGAGCACAGGATTAATCACAACATCCCTGGGGTTAAGGGCCTTGCTCAAGGACCCATATTGGCAACTTCAGTGGACCTGGGATTTGAACCCCCAACCTTTAGATTGATAGCCCAATGCCCTAACCACTGAACTACCGTGCCCTTGTTAAAAAGTTTATAAAAAGGAGAGACTAAACTTTCTGCAAAGCAGAAAACCTTCTGTACTGTTGGCCCCATGGTTGCCATTCAGAATCAGAATCACTTTATTTCGCTAAGTATGTTACACGTAGGCGGCTTAGTGGTTAGCACTTTCGCCTCTCAGCGCTAGGGATTCCCGGTTCGAATCCCCATCTGGGTGGAGTTTCCATGTTCTCCCTGTGTCTGTGTGGGTTTCCTCCGGGTTCTCCGGTTTCCTCCCACAGTCCAAAAACATGGATCAAGTCAATTGAATTCTCAAAATTGCCCCATATAGAGTGTGTCTGTGTGAGTGAGTGTGTGTGTGCCCAGCAATGGATTGGTGCCCTGTCCTGTATCTGCCCAGCGCCCGAGATGTTCTCCCCTGGATCGGCATGGGGAACCCCTCTGCGACCCTAATAGAGGATAAAGCGGAAGATAATGAATGAATTAATGAATGTTACACATATAAGGAATGTCTTTGTGAGGGCACACATGTATGACATGTAACTCAACAGGACTGCACACAGACTATACAAAAGGAATAAACAGAAATGATTGTATCTTTTGTTCATATGTTGTGAATGTGACAAGCAGAGCAGCACAAAGACCAATCCATACTTATGATGTGGTGAGTATTCAAGCATCTATTTAAGATTTATGTAAAGAGTTGAGCTTGGCCTCAGTGGTTGAATTATGCCTGTACTGCCTTTAATTGAAAAAGCCTTGAGAATGAATGCTTCACACAAAAAGAAAAACAACCTCTCGCAGCCAGCAGGCAGCCAGAACTACGAGGAAATCATAGTAGAAAGGCAGCAGTAACTTTTCTCGGCTAATAAGCAGCCTAGAATGAGAATCTCATTTATACAGAGAACCCGAAGGGCTGGCTCCTTTCCGGGGTGCCTGGCTACAAGGTACTGTTTAATTATTGGCCTGCATCATGCCACCTTTGGCTGCTACATTTCAGACAGGCTCCCCTCCCCTGACTGCTTCAGCATCTCAGCAAATGATCTATCCAGGTAAAGGTAAATGTAATCTCTGCTGACTGGGAACTCTTAAAACACCCGTCCCACTTAATCAAAGTTCCCTGCTTGCTGGCTTTGGTGTGATGTGCTTTGGGGCGGCGTTGTAAAACCAGACCTGATCTCATGTAGTGCCCTGGGATCGAGGACGTCTAAAATAAACCAGGACGGATGACTAGAGGAACACAGACCGATGGCACTACCTTGCTAAGATGCTTTGGGGACAACAGAAAACCCACAATTTCAAAAAGAACCTCAGGTAATGTCTAGCCAAATCTGAACAAATCTCAGATCTTTGGCCGGGGGCCCTTCGGTGACTCATTAAGGCTGGATCTGCTGAATGGGTGATCTGGCCGTTGTGTGGGGGCCTGTCCCAAAAAGGGAGGAAGACAGGTGGAAGAGGAAAGAACATAATGCGGGAGTCGCACTAGGCTGGGCAGAAAAGATACAACATTCTGCCAACAGCCATATTTTAATAAGGCTGTCCACCCTCAATGTTTCCTCGTATCATTTAGGGAATCAGCAAAGCTTCATCATGCACCGACTGTCAAAGCCAGGCTTTGTCATGCTGAAGCTGTGCATTATGCAAACTAATATAGACAAAGCATGGTCTGGTGCCATCCGGCGAAGTGTATGACCACAGAAAAATATGCTAATATCTTAAAGTCTCAGACCAGATGTCAGCACAGCCTCTGGTGCTCAGTCCCGACCCGCTGCCTCTAATCCCTTTATGAAAACACAGCTAGCTCAATTATTCCTCGAACATTATCCAAATTGTGAAGTGTGAAGCATATGCTGTACAGACAACACATACACACACACACACACAAACACACGAGTAACACAACCTCACCAGCCAATCCATCCTCACACTCAGATTAGGAATTAGATTAGAGAGATGTATTGCTGTTTGCACAGGCAAAGAGCAGGAATATTGGAATTCTTGTGCGCTTCTCACAGCTTTGTAAACTAAGAAAAAATAAATCCCTTCTAGAAAATGTGAGGCGAGATATAAAAAGCCCATAAATTGCACATTAGGGTTCCTTATATGCACATACCCAAATTTACAGCCTCTCCAACATTTATCAGATAAATTATTTAAATATCCCTTTTTGCAGACTGACAAGAATCTAAATTAAACAGACAGATTTTAAACCCAATTTCTTGACAAATGATTGTCAAACACATTGAGCAAAGCTTCCTCACATGCAACACACAGATATATTATAATCTCAGGCCAATAGGGCTTAAATATTCAAAATATTTAAGCCCATGATTTTGCAAAAGAGGCGGCACGGTGGGTTACGGGTTAGCATGTCTGCTTCTTAGTGCTGGGGATCCAGGTTTGAATCCCGATCTGGGTGGAGTTTCCATGTTCCCATGGGGCATGGGAGCTCAGTGGTCAGGGTGTTGATCTATCAATGTGAAGATTGTGGGTTCAAATCTTAGTTTATTAATGTTACCAATATGGCTCATTGAGCAAGGCCCTTGACCTTCATTGCTTCAGGGAGGCTGTGGCCAACCCTATTCTTACTTTGTAAGTCACTTTGGATAAAAGCGTCTGCTAAAAGACCAAATATAAATGGACATGTAATGTCCGTGTGGCTTTTCTCCAGGTTCTCCGGTTTCCTTCCACAGTCCAAAAACAAGAGTTCCAGGTAAATTGGTTGCTCCAAGTTGCCCTATATAAATTGCCCCCATATAGTGTGTGTCTATGTGAGTGAGTGAGTGCCCAGTGATGGATTGGCACCCTGTCCTGGATGTATCTTCCCAGGACCCAAAACATTCTCCCCTGATAGGAATGAGGAACCCTCTGCGACCCTGGTCCCTAGTATAGGATTGAGATGTCCTCATCGCTTGCATCAGCGAGTTTGCCATTTAAAAAAACTTTTTGGTTTCAATCCATGCATCTCTTCATTAGGTCATTCTGCTCGAAGTCTGCAGATGTTTTACATTTAGTCATTTAGCAGACACTTTTAATCAGCTCACACTTTGTCTATATAAATATTTTTATTTTGTCTATATAAATATGCCATAGTGTTTCTTCAGCCATTGAGGTGTTAATTTAGAGAAAGTGAGCCAGTGAAAAAAGAAAAGGTAGGGGGGAGGGGTGGAGAAAAGAAAAACTGGGTAGACAGAATGAAACACTGAACAAGCGAAACATTGTTTCTTTGTCTGATTCAGGCATAATGGAACCCTGCTGGCATATTGATTCAGCACTCTGGATAAGAAAATACAATGCAAGCTTAAGCATGCTCTATTTGTGATTTCAGTTCACTTATCCACCTCCTGTGGCTAAATGTAAATAGATTTTTAAAAATGGCATTATGTTTACATTTTTAATAATATAAGCAAAAAAAAAGACCTTACTGTAAGGTATCTACCAACAGCACTGATTCTGCACTGACCTTTACTTCCATTGCTGTGGGATAAATGCAGATTGATATGAACGTGGTAAACAATCATTTTCTAAGCTGCATACTTGAGTCAAAAAGAGTCATGTTGCTTACAATATAGCTCACTGGGTAAAAGACAGGAAAAGACACCAGGCAGTTTGCTAGTCCATTGTAGAACATGCAAAGATAAACATTATCACACCAAGCCAAATGTGGGAGAACATGCAAATGCCATAAACAATTCCAACATCCCAACAAAGCACTGGCCATGAATAAATCCAAGAACCTCTCCACTGTGAAAATGCAAAGCTAACCAATGAGCCGCTACAATGTGCAGCAACATCAAATATTAAAATAAATGCGTGGTCACTCATACTATTGTTTTAGCTGTGTCGTGCTTTAAGATAAGATATGTCTTTGTTGGTCCCATATTGGGGAAATTTACATTCAAACCAGCAAAGTGAGAGTAATTGGGGAAGTTATAATGATATGTCTAATATTAAGAGAAGTAATTATAAAGAAAAACAAAATAGAATAGAAATCATTATATACAAAATAAAATAAACTGCTCAATTATGTACATAACATAATATGGAGAGAAGACAACAGAAAAACTCTATAAAAGACAACAGAAGCACAGCAACAATGTAGAGCACATGTGATGAATGAAGTAGTTATTGCAAAAAACAACAGATTGCTCAGCAATAATGTATTGCACATATAATGATTGAATAGCTATTGCACAGTGTTGTTGTCAGTTTGTCAGTGAGTGGTTACTGAGAGCAGTGCTGGTTGTGCAGTAACACTCCTTAACACACTTCAGATAATGCAGCCCATCACTGAAAGTGCTGCCCAGTGCGAAGTCTCTTACATGGGGTCGGATTCATTTTCTATAGGAGTTGCTAGTTTGTTTTTGTGCTTTGCATAAAGGTAGGAATATGTTCCCTACATTGCATTGAACCACCTTCCATTACTACAGCTTATGTTAACAGAGAAGAAAGTGGTTACAAAATGAAGATAAACCTATGAATAGCCACCTCTTGCTTCATGATGTACCTAAGTGTAATCAATAAAAATCACAAAGTGGTGCAGTGGGGTTGAGTTCATGGTTCTGTGAAGCAGTTCTCTTAAATGGCATTGAATTCTCAAGTATTATTATTAAATTTAAGTGGAACTGGATCTAGACTAAACACTGAATATAGGTCG
The DNA here is from genome assembly GCA_019802505.1 of Corydoras sp. C115. Taxonomy (NCBI): domain Eukaryota; kingdom Metazoa; phylum Chordata; class Actinopteri; order Siluriformes; family Callichthyidae; genus Corydoras; species Corydoras sp. C115. The sequence goes on from JAFMOC010000020.1 coordinate 1,686,708, forward strand.
GGGCTGGGCGTTGTACTTGGTTTGTGAATTGTAGATTTGTTCAGATGGATTCTCTCTCGTCAGTTTGGACTGACGTGTGTTCTTACTAAACGAATTGAAATATACAATGTGAATCGATGAAACCACAAACCGAGCAAAGCATTTCTGGTTCATGGGAGCATCTTCACTGCTCAGTCAAAGACTCTGAGAGGCAATTTCAGCAAAACACTTCCCAACCACTTATGCCAATGAGGTTTTTTTCTTCTTTTTTAAAACCGTGAAACTTTGTTGCTTTCTGTTTCCAGTATTAAGAATTAATTTCCTGTCTTTCTTCCTTCACTGGCTCCATGTTTTAAGAAACTCAAGTGCCCTCGTAATTGGATTTCAACATAGTTCAAAATGTCAGGACCGAATAATTAAAGATAGAAAAACCCTTCATGCAAAATCCCATTCATTAATCAAGCTTGTGCTGGTTCTAATAGGGCAGAAACAAAACAAAGTGCTAAAGTTATGTTAAAACTACAGAACATGTGGCTGCATCTCATTAGTCTTCAAATCAATTGAAACTATTTTACATTTATTTTATTCTATTGTTAAAGCTTCCTCAAATTAGTAAAACTCATGTCTCACAAACTTTGTTAGTACTACGATATATTTGCTTCCTCGTATAATAAAACAAATGTGGATATATAATAAGTGTCCCATGTTACCTTATTGTTGTCCTAAATGAAGCAATAAGGCACAAGTGGATGTGCAATATTGTGAAAACATAATAATCATTTTTGGTTATTTTTAATAGTGAACATCTTCTTAAACATCTCAAACTTCTCCACCATCTGGTCCTGCTTCCTGCCTCCTCCTAGGGCATGAACTTAAGGCCTGTTTCTGTTGACTGTCCCATTGTTCCTATTTTGCATGTTCAGTTGAACCATTAAAACACATAGATTACATACATTCAAACAGTTAGGATAAATTAATGCAATGTATGTCTTTTATGTTCTATAAATTCCAACAGTTTGATTAGTTTTAAATATATATATATATATGATTTGTTTTTGTGATCTACATAATTTTACATGCTTACATATATGTCTATTATGATAATTTCATTGACTACTTTACAAATCCTGTTCTACAATGTCGTGTTTCATCACTTTGTTACAAATTCATTAAAAATTTAATTATACAAAAGTACTTTCTGAGAACCTAAATGAATTAACCTACTTACAAACAAAACTTCTCCAAGTTTAATGCAGACAGATAAAGCTGGATGAACAGAGGACTTCACACCTGCTTCTCTGATTTAATTAAAGCAAAAATGGCCACAATGATCATGTGACTTATAATCATGTGACTTAACATCCAATAAGAAAATTAAGCACAGAAATAACAAAGAAAATGAAAGTGGCCTATTGATGGTGCAATTATTACTAAACAAAATGAAACCATAACATAACTGACATATCAGTACTGTTACATCTTTTCTGTCATTTATTCACAATAATACACAAGCTCCAGAGCCTTACTGCTTTCATTAAACGGTTCCTAACACATTCATAAATGCATTTGCTAAAAACTAAATAATTAACAGACTGGTCTTCCATGGGCAGCATGGTGGCTTAGTGGTTGGCCTCTCTGTGCTGGGGATCATGGTATGCAAAAGTTCCCAGCACTTAGAAAACAAAAAACAGAGTTGTCAGGTCATTAACAAGCACAATGCAAAACGAATACTCACACATTTACACATAACGTCTATAATAATCAGTCAGTTCTTCAGTTTCCTTGTTACTTGTTTTTAAACTGTACTGTTGTTTGGACTGGATTCCTGAAAAACTGATGGGTCAAACACATACTTCTGGCTACGTAGTGTATTTTTAATGAGTTCTCCAGGAGATGGTCCTTTATTAATCCAAAGTGGTCATTATGATTTAATATGGGATGGATTGATAGCTGACATATAATCATAAAAACCAGCAATAAAACTGCAATTCAGATTAATTATGCAGAAAGCCGACAATAGTGGAAAATGAAGATGGACTCTGGTACCAGCAGCGGCACTGAAAATTATGTTTAAAAGCCAAAAAAGGCATAATTTTTCTGTTTTTATATATTCAGTGAGTTTTAAAAATTCATAAAAATGCCCTTCAGCAGAAGTGAATCAAGCCTGCTGAAATGTAAATGCAAAACAGGTTCACACTACTACTGGCTCTTTAGTCTTGAAAAATATTAAAGAGAGCTATAATTGCACTTCCTTTATAAGTACCGTCAATTACCAGTATAAGCCCCGCACTTCCACAAGCACTACAAGAAGACTGTATATCAACTCTCAACCATAAAGAACATACCAGAGTTAGATGACATGTTGAATTATTCTAGTGTGTATAGAAGACATCACACACACATTGAGGTAATTCATTCCATACATCCTGCTTACACTGGGTCTGGCACCGGTCTTGGTAAAATAATATGTCTATGAATATTAATCAGGGACATGAAACCATTCCACCACAGAGCTTCTCAGCGATAGTTTAAAGTAGGTAATGAACATACTGGCATGCTTTTGTTTGGGTGGTTGGCAGATATCCAGAGGAAACTGAACAACGCGATGCTAAGCTATTCGGTGTGCACTGTACACTTACTCTGCAGTTTTTCAGGAACACTTCACTATTGGGGGGGGTCTCCATGTTTCGTTCACTGGGCAGAAACATTCATTGCCAATATATTGCTGGGCACTCGCTCACTTGCACACTCTATAGGGGCCATTTAAAGCAGTTAATTCCCCTTGAGGTGGCACGGTGGCTTAGTGGTTAGCACGTTCGCTTCTCAGCGCTAGGGATTCCCAGTTCGAATCCCAATCTGGGTGGAGTTTCCATGTTCTCCTCGTGTCTGCGTGGGTTTCCTCCAGGTTCTCCGGTTTCCTCCCACAGTCCAAAAACATGGATTAAGGTTAATTGAATTCTCCAAATTGCCCCATATAGAGTGTGTGTGTGAGTAAGTAATAGAATAGAGTAGAATAGAATCTTTACTTGTATTCTATAGTGTATGTGCCCAGCGATAGATTGGCGCCCTGTCCTGGGTGTATCTGCCCAGTGCCGGAAACGTTCTCTCCTGGATGGGCATGGGGAACCCCACCGCGACCCTAATAGAGGATAAAGCAGAAGATAATGAATGGATGGAATTCCCCTTGAGTCCATGTTTTTGTACTGTGGGAGGAAACCAGAGAACAAACAATAAACCCACGCAGACTCTGGGAGAAAATGCAAACTCCACACAGATTAGAACCTTGATTTTTTTGAAAATTTTTATTTAGTTCTACTGTTAAAAAATATGCAAGTTTGTAGTTATTAACATATTCAAAACCAGCCGACCTGGCACAAACAATCTCGCCATAGTCAACATCACAGGATTATGCTTCTCTTGCTTTTTCACTCAACCAAGCTGAACAGTATTTCCACATGACTTGCCGATTAGACACCTGCATGAATAAAAAAGTGGCAGTTGTTTCGGAGCGATTTGTATACAATAAGTTTAATATGATAAATTACACCATATGCCCAAAACAGTGTAAACACCTGATTATAACACCTACATTAGCAAGATAGACAGCTAATTACAAAAACATCTTTTGAAATTACAGTGTACTAATTGCGGGGTAATTCTCTGGAAATGACAGACTTAATATTATATAATTATGATATGAGAAAATGTAAATACAGCATAGAAACGGAAAACTACAAAGCAAATATATGCCTACTGCACTGAAAGGGTAATTACCTTATAAAGCCATAATTGAAATGAAATAATGCATAAGTAAAATGGAATTAAAGGGTAAATTCTTTACTTTGTGTATGTATAATATAATCAGCATACAAATACATTGCAGTAAGGCATATTATTTGATTGGCAAGTTTCTTAATGGTGTTTTGTGGGTTTTTTTGGTCAAGTGCAAACATCTATATTAATGTTTGTTGTTCTCAGCTTCTTTTGCTTTTCATGCATAACGGGAGAGAAAACAAAAGAATGATGTAAAAAATCTGTGGGTGTTCTCATCCATTGTTTATATATTTGATTTATCTCATAATATTTCCCCTAACTCTGTATAAAAATAAAATGCTATGTTTAATGCATAAAGCACTATCATTGTAGAATCAAAAATAATATATGAGATTTAATATATGTAAGGAGAATGTGTTTGTAAGCAGCACTCTTCACACTTTACTGTATTCAGGGCTGCTGTGTTGCTACGGTCAGCTGGGTACCAGGAGCCAGCAGTTTCAGGACTAACCTAATTAACGTGAAACTGAATGTGCTGTATAACCCAAAATGACACACACATAAATTCAGAGAGCTTTCAGTGGGACAGTGTTATTAATGACAAGGGAAATAAGAGTTCCACTCATATTAGCACTACTGTATGCATTTAAAAATGTGGTGATAAGCTTTACGCCTATTGTAAATGAAATTCTTCTATCTGCTTTCTACCCGAGCTGATCAGCAATATCTCTTCATGCATCAGTGAAAAACATGCGGTGTTGTTTACATGTCAATACTAATGGAAAATGTATGTGTTTTCAGGCAGCATCCTTGATATGTTTAAACATAGAATAACAGTGAAGGATAGATCTTAGATCAAATGCTGTATGACCTGTAGACACCTAACTGTTACACTTTCATTCTCTCTCTAAAGTGACCATACGTTTTACACATTTTACACTTTATACACAACATAAACATGATTTAATGCAAACATACTGTTTATCCATCCATTATCTTCCACTTTATCCTCTACTAAAGTCATGGGGGGGGGGGGGGGGGGGAGTTACCCATGCCCATCAAGCGGAAAACGTTTCGGGCGCTGGGCAGATACACCCAGGACAGGGCGCCAATCTATCACTGGGCACACAAACACACTCTATATGGGGTGATTTGGAGAATCCAATTGATCTTTATCCGTGTTTTTGGAATATGGGAGGAAACCGGAGAACCCGGAGGAAACCCACATGGACATGGGGAGAACAGGGTTGCGAGGGGGTTAACCATGCCCATACAGGGGAGAATGTTTCAGGTGCTGGGCAGATACTCCCAGGACAGGGTACCAATCCATCACTGGGAACACATTCACTTACACAGACACACAATATAATAGGGACAATTTAGAGCATTCAATTCACCTTGGATTCATGTTTTTGGACTGTAGGAGGAAACTGGAGAACCTGGAGGAAACCCACGAGGACACGGGAAGAACAAAAAAAATCTCCTCCCAGATCGAGATTCAATCTTGGATCCCCAGTGCTGAGAGGAGAACATGCTAACTTTGCCATCGTGCTGCCCATTTGTAGAAAAATCTCATATTTAAATATGTTTCCAGTAGATGTTTATACTTATTGATGCTTACAATATGCATATAGATCAACTGAACTTTATAAACAGCCAGGTCCAAAGCCACAGACACAAAAACAAAGTATTTCTTGTGAGCTTAAGGAATATAGTTACGCTCAAACAGCACTTCAATTGATCCCTGATCTTCAAACACAGGAGTAGAGAGCTTCCTCCAAACTTTTGAGGAACATACAACAATGGTGGTGAATAAAAGAGATGGTCTGAAGTTCAGCCTAAAGCTTTTCTTTGAAAAACTAAACCATTACTGAAACTTCTCTCCTGAAAGCCTCTCCTGGAGTTAATGAATAAAAAAGTATGACCGCATACTCAGGGCAGCATGGTGGTGTAGTGGCTAGCACATCTGCCGCAGTACTGAAACATGGAGTCCAGGTGAATTGGATGGTGTAAATTGCCCCTATTTAGCGTGTGTATGTAAATGAGTATGAAATATGTAAATGTGTTCCCAGTGATGAATTGATGCCATGTCCTGGTTTTATCTGCCCAGTGCACAAACTGTGCACGGATGGCCATGGCTGCACCCCCCCACCCCCACCTCCGCAACCCTAAAAGAAAATTAAGTGCAAAATAATGATATGAGATGAGATAAGATTGCATACTTTTGGTCAAATAAACTATAATATGTCCTATTAACGTATATGGCAACAAATATTACCCCTGAAATAATTCTAATTCTTTTTAACGTCTGTGCTTTCACCATATTTCTTTCTCTAATGCTCTTTCTTGGTTTCTATTTATCCCCCACTGGTTCTCTGTCTGTGGCAACTTATTAGATAAACAGCACGAGGTTCACTCCAGGGCCTTTTACGCTAGGCTACTTTTCAGTCTGCACTTCAGTTTCTGGGCTTCCTTGGCGGGTGTGTGTGTGTGTGAGAGAGAGAGAGAGAGAGGGAGAGAGAGAGAGAGAGAGAGAGAGCTTACCTTAAAAGAAATGCTTTCCACATAAACAAGGACGTATACTTACAGAGAAAGAGAAATCAAAGGAGAAAGAGATGCATATCAAATGAGAGCTACACATCTCCTCCTCACTATCACAGAAGCTGTATGATCGACTTCATCATCCTCTCACATTTAGAGATATCACTTAGTCATCAGTCACACGATACGAATCTCAGATATTGCAAAACTCTTGAACGAAGCAGCCGCATGTGACTTTTACAGTGTAGATTATACATCACTGGTGAAAGGCTAGTTTTAACGCAAAAGAAAAAGAGATAACAAGAAGCCAAATATCATGTAATGGTGAGAGCAGAATAACATGCTTCAAACAGTGAGAACTGTCCGGACACAACTATGAAGTAGATTATTCTATCTTTACTATTTATCCTATTTAAATACAGCATCCATCTATCCAGCTATTAGCTTCTGCTTAATGTTCTGCTAGGGTCACAGGGGCGTTCCCAATGGGGCATTCCAAGGGCAGAATGTAGTAGGTGTTGGGCAAATAAACCAGAGAACCCGGAGGAAACCCACAAGGACACGAGGAGAACATGGAAACCACCCAGATTGGGATTCGAACCGTGAATCCCTAGGGCTGAGAGGTGAACGTGCTAACCTACATAGTTTACATCTAAATTTAATTTTGGACCTTTTCATTACTTCAAATTTATTTTTCTTCTATTTACATTTCCATATCTTAAAATGTTATAATTCAGTTAATCATTCATTCATTATCTTCTGCTTAATCCTTTACTAGGGTCAGAAATTGAACAGTGTTGGGATGAACCAGAACAGAAACTGTGAGGCAGATCTTCTCATGGAATATTATCGTCTGACATCACATAATCTTTTCTGGATGCAGAGGCTAAATTATCCACCCCCACATACCAAAAGCCTTCATGGAACAGTGGAAACTACGATACATGTAAATATGAACGAGGGGGCATAGAATGGGATGTAATGAAAGCTCCAGTGTGTGTAATGTGTATTTGTTTTCTTAGCCCAGATATTTAATATTGCTGCTTCAGGGATCAGATTAGATTATCACTCCCAAATCAGATCCAGCCAATATTGATTTCAGATCAGCGGGCCTGTTAATTATTACAGCTGTAGTGCAATTGATAAGACAATAATAAATAATAAGGACATGGTAGCTCAGTGGTTAGGGTGTTGGGCTATCAATGTTGTAGGTTGTGGGTTCAAATCCCAGGTTCACTGAAGTTACCAATGTGGGTCCTTGAGCAAGGCCCTTAACCCTCATTGCTCCAGGGATGCTGTGGTCAACACTGTGCTCGCTTTGAAACTCGCTTTGAATAAAAGCATCTTCTAAATCCATCCATCCATTATCTTCTGCTTTATCCTCTATTAGGGTCGTGGTAAGGTTCCCCATGCCCATCCAGGGGAGAACGTTTTGGGCGCTAGGCAGATACACCCAGGACAGGGCGCCAATCTATAGCTGGGCACACACACACACAAACACACTCTATATGGGGTGATTTGGAGAATTCAATTGACCTTGATCCATGTTTTTGGACTGTGGGAGGAAACCGGAGAACCCGGAGGAAACCCACGTGGACATCTTCTAAATGACCAAATGTAAACGTAATAAAATTTGAATTACTATTAAAACAAAGATACTGGGGCACCCCTGCTGTTCATATATGTTTAATACTGAATTTTAGTTGCAATATTTTTTGTTTGTTGAACTGTAACTTTCAAAGTCACATTTTTCCTTCATATTTTATTATGACCTTTACCCCCCAAAGTCTGACTTCACTGTCTACTATTCAAGATTTTTCATCCACCTGCTTCAAAGTGCCTCAACCATCTTTCACAACTCCGTCTTTTACCTCCAACCCCCTGAAGCATCTCACACGAGAACTGACAGCATGATTTGTCTTTTATTCCGCTGAACCAGTGAGAATTCGGCACAAACGGGTCTGATGAATGCCATCCAGCCAGATATGCCAACTGTTCCAGTCTCTTATGGGAGTTGAGCCATTAATTTTATTGATGCCTTAAAACTGCTTAATTAATTCCTTTAATGTTGCTTCCCTCACTTTTTGCTACTCACAACGCGGTGCTTAAAAACTGTAACAGAAAATGAGACAATCGATAAGAAACGTGATCAACCATGATTTAATATGTTTAATGGTTTTAAAGGTTTTAATGTTGTTGCATATTGGTGTTATTTCTAATTAGATTAGATCATCTGATTTGTCATTGTACAGAGTGCAGGTACAGTGCCAATGAAAGGAAGTGTAAAATTACAGTGTCGCACCCATTATTCTGTACAGTTATTAAAGTGCAGTGATTAATATGGAAGAGAGTATTATAAAAATATATGAGCATCCATACAGGAAAAATGTTTAAGAATATGGGTAATACTCTACAAATCTGTAATACTCATAATGCATTATAAACACATCTTTAAACTTTTATAAAACTATTCATAATTCTTTTGAACACCTGTCATAAGCCTCTGTCAATGTACATAGATGTTCATAACCATACTCATAAACTGTTCTAAGAATATGTCATGTCTTTATAACACAACGTGACATAATGCATTATTAAATGTATATTTTATCTGTTAATTAACTTATTGTAAAAACTTATAGTAACTTATTGTAGTATCATAAAGCTTAATAACTTTTGTGTTTATTTGATGCCCACTTTGAAAATGACTTTATGACTGCTTATAACTGCTAATGAACACTAACTGCTAATAATGTGCTAATAAACTCTCTTTGTGTGCATTAGGTAAAGTGTTATTATTTATTAGCTCATTCACAAATGCTCTTTAAAAACTTTAAAGTTTAAAATGAACTTGTATTAAATAAGAATGACTAAAAAATTAAATTAATCCAAATTTTTTAAATATATAATGTGTTATGTCAATAGATTATGTATCTATAATATGTTGTCAATATGTGATATAAAGCCTTTTGTCATATTGTTATAACACGTTATGACTGTTAATGTACATAGATATTCATAATCACAGAGGCTAATGACAAAATTTATAAAGCGTTATGTATACTTTACGTATACTTAAAAATTTTATGAATGTACATATAATGCATTATGAATACTGTATTCATAGATAGTCTTAACAGAATATTCAAACATGTATATAGGTCAATGTATATACATAATATGTACAGGGTGATTGAGTGAATAATACAGATGTGTTATAGCAGCTAAACAGTATTGACATTGTGCAAGTAGTAATAGTGCAGTATTAGCCCGTGTGAATATACAGACATGACGATATGGCAAAAATAAAATGTGTCTTATAAAGTGATGCAATTAATGTGACTGTCATGAGTTTCTTATGGTTTCAGTCCCTGCATCTCAAGTATGTAATGCTCTTATTTTGTAAATTATTCTCTACCAAATTCATTCAAGGCAGAAATCATAAAAAGCAGAAGGGGATTGAAGAAGGCTGCTGGTACAGACTGTGTAACAGTCATTTTATTTGGAAGCTAATAATCCACCCAGACTTCCCGGCTGAGTTTAGCGTATGATGTGTAAACAGTGGGATGTTCACCTAAGTGTTCATAAAAATGAAACCCAGCATCTATTAACTGGCAGCGCACAGCAAGCCGCTGAGAGGAGAGTCAGAAGCCGGCCGTGTGAGTGACGGCACTCATCGCTGTTTCATGAGCTCATAACAAAGCTGTTATTTATTTATCAGGCCATTCGCTGGACTCGGGTATACAGTGGATAATTAATGAAGGGAGAACTCTTCTCCTTATGCCGGGACATGAGCCTGGTTACAGTATGGAGAAAGCGGTTACTCCCTGTAGTCTAATTAAACCTGCAGAGCTGCTGAGTCCTTCGGTAAGGGGCTGAGGTATGTCATGGAAAGAGAACGGCATGGGCAGATGAGGACACAGATTTGAGTTCTATCTCACTGATGGCATCCAGCTCTGAGGAATCGGAGCCAGATAATAAAAAATGAGCCTTCATGGCTAAATGTGTTTGGATACTTCCTGATTATTAATATGACATTATAATTAGTTGCAGCAAAGGTTAATGGTAATAATACACCATAACAATTCATTACAGTGTTCTTCAGGTTTTGCTTTATAGCTACTCTTCCCAACCCCTTTATCAGGTACACCGCATTGTTTCTGTACTTGCTCTGTCACTTGCTCTGACTATAAAGGTTTATTTTGTTGTTAAACATGTAACATGATGGAGGCTTTTTTCCCCTCAAGCCATGAATTGTGTTCTGTGGTTCGCATGGCACAGGTTCATCTAAAGCCGAAAATGAGCCCCAGCATTTTACTGTTTAAATGCTCCGTCAAGTGGGGGACATGATAATGCATGGCTTTTCGTCACACTCCTCCTAGCATTAATTTAACCATGCAGTTATTGACTTGGCTTGATGGCTGTTTCATTTTTAAAAGGTTAGCGCATGGCGCACTGACTGTTTTGTTTTTAGTTTTTTTATATTGTGCTGGCTGACCTGTAATTAGAGACTGGGCGAGCATGGCGCAAGTGGTCTAGGTGTCCATAGGTGGCACCGTGCATTTGGTCTTATACCAAATAATTTTCTCTTGTTTGGTTCTAGCCAAAAATTTCCATTTTGGTGTGACACAAATATGTCCTTTGCAACACCAAACCTGCCTCCTCATGAAAACACAATAATATAACACACAGAATACATAAAAAATCTATTTTAGAGAATGGACCAGCCAGACACAGAGTTTTAGGTGCTTAGAGCTCTATATCTATTTATTGTTTTGTTCTTATGGCGGCACGGTGGCTTAGTGGTTAGCACGTTCGCCTCTCAGCACTAGGGATTCCCGGTTCGAATCCCAATCTGGGTGGAGTGTCCATGGTCTCCCCGTGTCTGTGTGGGTTTCCTCCGGGTTCCTCCCACAGTCCAAAAACATGGATCAAGTCAATTGAATTCTCCAAATTGCCCCATATAGAGTGTGTCTGTGTGAGTGAGTGTGTGCCCAGCGATGGATTGGCGCCCTGTCCTGGGTCTATCTGCCCAGCGCTCAAAACGTTCTCCCCTGGATGGGCATGGGGAACCCCACCGCGACCCTAATAGAGGATAAAGCGGGAGATAATGAATGAATGAATGAATGAATGTTTTGTTCTTAGTAGAATATTTAGTCTGGGTGTACACTTTACTACAGGAGTCATAAATCAATCAAACTCTTAACCTTTGTCAATGGCTAAGTTTAAGGAAGGGATTAGTTAAAAAGCACACGGTGTTATACGTTACTAACAACAAGTACAGACACAAAAGAACACTATTTTAAAAGAGAAGTGCTGATATTTTAAAATGGTGTCAGTCTATACAAAGAGCTTATCCAAGAACATCCGAAAGTGTGTGGAATTTGTTTCCCAGTAGTGTGGCTCTTACACCCATGTCGTTGGAACAGTATGTCGTCGACGAGGGGAAGGTGATGACTGAATGTGATGGCCAGGTTAGAACCACCCCCTCATATCACAGATCTGCAATGACCTTTTCATCATGCTCACCCGGCAAATTAAGTTTGCCTGTCATTTTTTTCAACCAAATTACCTCATTCCTTCCAAATCCCCAGCAGAGCCACCATTACGAACTAGAGTTAGACAAGAGTCAACCGGCCGAGTTACGAATGGGTAGTTATAAGCTCATGCTGTTAGAGTTTACACATTTCTTTCCTTATAAATGGCTTCTAGCTGTGGTACTAATTACAATTAGCAATATTTATGACACTTGATGACTGAGCGAGTATAACACAAGTGCAACTGCTTTGTTTCCAGGGAGCCACTACTGAGGACTGCAGTGTATAATTCCTGATGCCGGTGTAATCAAGCAGCATGATTGCATTTCCAACACTAAACACGGCTTTAAGTGCTTCGTTGACACTCAAATCTAAAATGCAGTATTGTGTTGGGGAGGAGGTGCTTTTGCTTTTGCCGATGTAATCAAACCAATTAAGAGAAACTGTGCCCAAAATCTCCATTATTACGTGATTAGATAAATGTCTTCAAGTATTCATACTGTTTTGAGTCACTCAATAATACTGTTCTCACTGGATGTTTAGAAGTGTACCATTACACACACTCGTCTGAATGTTATATGAGAATGATAAACACCCCAGTTAACAGCTATCAGCATTAACAGGGACTCACTCCATCCTTTTACTTCATTCCTATAACTGCCTCCACTTTTTTTTCACAATTTGGCTTTTTCAGGGACCTTCCAATTCATTTATACCAGATGAGCTTTGGGTTTTGTGGTCTGTGTCAACAAGTGTTACTTCAAAATGATCATGTTCTTATGAATCTCATTTTTCAGAAAAGCAAAGAACAAAAGACGAGACGAAAACATGCTCACAAGTTAAAAGCACATGATGAATATAACCAACACATTCATTCATTATCTTACGTCTCGTGAGGGATCCCCTTACCCATACAGAGAAGAATATTTCAGGCGCTGGGCAGATACATCCAGGACAGGGTGCCAATCTATCACTGGACACACACAAAATAGTGTATATGGGGCATTTAGTGCATTTAATTTACCTTGTAATTTACCTTGAGAAAACCAGAAACCTATGCAGATGCGGGGAGAACATGGAAACTTCATGCAGATCGGGATTTGAAACTAGATCCCCAGCGCACAGATGTGAACATGCCAACTACTAAGCCACTGTTCCATTCATTTACCATTAAAACAAATACATTCACCTATGTGAACTCATCACTTTTCTTCATGAACATCTAAACATTTAAACAACCTAAAGTTGTTATTATTATAATAAAGAGTAATTGATGGTAGAATGGCAGGATAGAACTTCAGATGTCTCTTTTTTTCTGCTAAATTCCTTTGCTTTAATGGCTCAGACCGCCACAGGACCAATACAAAGCAGTCATTATATACAGTGGATGCTGGATGATTCTCTGCACTATATTAACTTTGTGTGCAGGACATGCATTTTATTTTGGTTTGGCCCCATATAACTGCCCCAGCTTTTTGTGTGGCCTCTTGAGAAAATGATTTGCCCCATTCTGGACTAATTCTTAAACTTAAGATTGCAGTTCTAAAGACTACAGTTCTACTTTGGTCATGGCAGAACTCTGTAAACTCTACAAATAATATATATAAATTCATATGGTATAGCATAATTCAAATACCATATATAGAACACGGAATAACACGATTTATTGTACCATGCTCAGACAGACACCCTAATTACTCTTCATTAAAGTCCACTCAGTAGCTACTGAGGATTAAGGTACAAGCACATGTCATATCCGTCTGATATGTTTCTGTCAAAACAAGGAAAAAGTAGAATCATGAGACTGACTGCTCGGGACACTGCAATGAAAAGGTTACGCTTAGTCAGTTTCCTGTATTTCTATAATTCTTTAAAGGTCAAGAGAGACAGGAGAGGGGTGCAGTGGTCTCTACAGACACATAAGTCATGTACCAGCACTGCCTGGAAAGCTGCTTCACTTTGTTCACTTTTGTGTGATAGGATTTCAAAAGACAGATAAATGAGCATCTAACATCTGACTGCTCTGTTCTCAACCAAACACATCGGAGCAACCATGAGACTACACAAATGACTGTCTGTTGAAAATAAAATAAATCCACCTTTTGTATCAAAATACAATATTACACCTTTCAAATTTAAAGTATTGCTGTTGGTTGACTTGTTCTCTATAAAATTAAAAACTAAACTAAGATGAGAACAATTTAGACAACATTGTGCTTTTAAATGTGTGGCAGCAGTTTAGTGAGTCTGATCACACATGGGTAGATAATGCTTAGTGCTTAGCAAATTCACCAAGTTTTCGCTGGGTTCTCCATAGTTCTAGTCTGTGTGAGTGAGTGTGTGCCCAGTGATGGGTTTGCGCCCTGAGTGTATCTGCCCAAAATGTGGCTGGGACCCTATTCCCTAGACCCTCACAACCCTACAGCTGATCATCACACAATCTGAACATGGCTGTCCTACACTATTGATGCTGTCCAGATGCACAAGGAGGATGAGTCCCCCACTGATGCTCAGTTCTCCCAAGGTTTCTTCCTGAAAAAACAACAGAACATTTTTTTTTCTTGCCACTGTCGTGTCGGCTTTCTCTATGGGGATTTCAGGCTTATAATCACAGTATAGTTGCTTTGTGATGATTTTCTGTCAAAAACGCTATATAAATAAACTACTTGAACTTGAAATAAGCATAGGATTAAGCGGAATATAATGAGAAGAGGTTACTGTACTGTAACTACTTGTCTCCTAAACATTAGTCTTTCATCCTTTACATTATAATGAATCTCCAATGATTGTGTCTGCTCTACAAACTGTTACCTGTAAAAAAACATGCATAAATGACATAACATACAGAGGACAAGATTTTCCCCAAATAATAATGATATTAATAATAATAATAATAATAATAATATGTTGAGGTTAAGCTTGTTCAAAACATCTCATTATATTTCGCTTAATCCTATACTAGGGGCACTAAGGTTGTGGGGGGAGGGGACCCTACTGGGACCAGAGGGAAGAATGTTTATGGTGCTAGACGATAAAGGCATGGTTGAGTGAGTTTGGTTTAGAAGAACCTGAGCGACCTCATCCCTATGAAACATCTTTTGAATGGACTAGGTTAGAGCCAGACTCTTTCTTAACCTCAGTATCTAAATTTTCAAGCGCTCTTCTGGATGTAAATTCACAAAAATGGCCACAGACAGGAAAATCTTGTAGAAAGCCTCCTCAAAAGAGTGAATGCTGTTATGACTGCAGAGGTGAGGGGGAGACCAATGTAGAATAAGATGCTATAAAAGCTCATGTAGGTGAAATATGTAGGTGTTTCTTTTGTCTGTATGGTGTATGTGTAGTTGCCGTAGCAACGTGTCGGCGAGTGCTTAGTAGCATCTTTGAACAGTTCACATAAAGTGATCAAGACAACTCCAAGCCAACACTGATTTTCCTCTGATTTGGAGCTTTGTTCTGCTCTCCAAATAATTGACTGAAAAACATGGCTGAAATTGTGTAGTGTGAAAAGCCCATGCTCCCAACCCTATGTACCACCACAGGGATTGAATTAAAACTTCCACTATGTGCCAGATATTCATTATCAACCTCATTACGGTATTCCCACAGATACAATATAAACACTTGTTGAACACGGTTCTAAAATGCAACAGGTCATAATATCTACAAAGGGAATGGAATTTTCTATTAAAGCCTGTAGTTATGAAGCAGTATGTCCAAAAAGTTACATTTAGTCATTTAGCTGACACTTTTATCTAAAGTGATTTACAAATTAGAGAACAACCCTGTAGTGCACTGTAGTTATCAAACCTGATCATTATCCAATCTGGCTTTCAAGTCAATTTCTTCCACATACAGTAGTTTACCATCTGAAGCAGGCAGGGTCATCATACTAATTAACCAGGACCAAACTGCAGTACAACACCAACGCTACATCTTAAATAATCTTCCATTTTATCCTAATCCTATACTAAAGACTAGGGTAGTGACGGGGGAGGGGTGCCCATCCAGGGGATAACGTTTCTGGTGATGATACTCCCAGGTCAGGGCACCAAACCATTAGTGGGTGCACTCACTCATGTGTGCCCATGAGGCAGCCAATTTACCTCGATGCCCAGCAATAGATTGGCATCCTGTCCTGGGTGCATCTGCCCAGCACCCAAAACGTCCCCCCCTGGATGGGCATGGGGAACCCCTCTGGACCCTAGTAGAGGATTAAACGGATGATAACGTATGAATAATTGGAATGAATTTACCATTAATCTATGTTTTTGGACTGTTGGAGGAACCTAGAAAAAAAAAAAAAACACATCGACAGAGGAGATCATGTAAACTCCTGAATCCTCAGTGCTGAGAGGCGGACATATTAAGCACTAATCCCCGATTAAATAATTATAAAGAACATATATAGACTGGTATCAAACCCATATATAGAACAGGAAAAACCTCCCCACACAGAGAATGACATAAAAGCCCACATACTGTGTAATATGTGAGTGTTTCAATACTTTAATCATCGAAGTTTTTTGTTTTAAAACTAAATGTAAAAGTACTTAATATGCTACAGTCCCAGCAACCACCCAGAGATACCCCTAAAGAGACATTGTGGTAATTAACTTTCTCAAAGGCTTATAAGGCATGGACCTTCACTAGCATTACTATATACTGAGAACTGCACTATGTTAATTGATTGTTGTTAATGAGAAGAGTCTGCCAAGATTTAGAGGTGCATGAATCCGTCTTCATTATATAAGTGACATTAGGAACTAAAATACTTGGCTTAAGGCCAGTTATTTTTCTCTACATTACCCACAACACATTTTAGCCCCTGAAGCTTATTCTGAGTCTCTAATTACCACTTATCACAGATAGCTAAGCCTCAAGCCTAATTTCGAAGTGTAAACTGTCGTTCATTTTGTTTTTTTGCACTTTCTATTTCCACTATATTTATTCCACAGGATGCCACTTAATTGAGGAGGGGAATTGGTTACAACCCCACCTGTTATGCCTTAATCTGTTAGACAAAATGGAAAGGCAATTTCAAATCACAGAGGGAAATAAGCTAGCAGAGCTTCTTCGGCTAGCTGCTGCATGCTAATGGTTAAATGGACTGCACCCCAAGATGTGCAAATGTTTACTGATACATCCCACCCATCGAGGTGCATCTCATTAACATGTCAAAATTACCCCCTGTCTTACAAAACCGAATGTATTGCCATTAAATCATGAGAATACGTTCATTTTGGTCAGCTGATGAGTGAAAGACCAATTAGTTAGAAATCAGACACTTATATTTAAATGCAATATATACAATCTACAACACACACTCCTTACATCATCCCTAAAGTGCAGATCTCCTTCAATCCCACCGTCCTGTTTGTACGTCGTGCTCAGCCGTTCAACACTCTTCCCTTTGTCTGTTTGTTATCTATGGGAGCGAGGGCATTAAGCCACTCTGCCTCTTCTCACTGGAACGCCCTTCCAATTTATATTAGTACTACTGACTGTTCACATACTTGTAATTACTGTACCGTTCTGTTTTATTATACTTTATGTTTTCATTTTGACGTTTTTTTTTCTGTACACCTTCAGTCTACCACCATTCTGTCCTGTTACATACACTATACTTACATTTTAGTAGATACCCACCACATATTTCTTTTTATATAGATGTGTGTACACCTTAATATAGACAGCAGAAATACTCTGACCGTGTTTCGAGACTTAATTGCATTCATTTTGAAATGAAACTGGAACTTAGATACCGTATGTGCTGTGAAAGAAGCAGGTACGGTTGCTTTTTCATTGCTTACATCAAAATACCATCAGTGTGGCAATAACATTTCATTACATGCTATAGATCAGCCGAGACAAAAGTGTTCAGCAAGGACATCTGACCTGTGATGCACTGGGGCAAATGGAGAGACACACAAATTAAATCAATAGAGTGTTTGCTCTCAGAATGGCAGCTTGGTTCAAGGAGGTCATGCTGATCCAGGTAAAACTCTGTGGTGATCCAGTTCAGCGGAAAGGTACAGAGCCTTAAACATCAAGCTTCTCACCTGTCAGGTCTCTTTCAGAAGGTCTTAGTGCTGCACAACAGCTTCTTATAACAGGACGAGCCGGAATAAAGTGACAGGCACTTTACACAATGCCTGGGGATTTTTACTGGTGTCACCTTCCAGAGCAAAATCTACTGCATTGCTTAAAAGTCCCAACATCTTGGCTTATATATATGTGATCAAACTTGGCTTCTTTCAAGCAACCATGCTTATAATCTTCTAAAATTTTCCAAATAATGTAATGTAATGAGAGCAGCATCACCTGATGTGATTGGTTATATAACATTCGCAAAGACAGTGACAGGAAAGTGAAATATGTTCCAGTGAAAAACTGAGGGATCTGAAGCACGAATTCCATTATGTCAACCCCCCCTGAGCCCTTATAAACCCTAGTGAGTCTTTCCTCGGCTCTGTGGATATGGATGGTGGTTATACGATTAGCGGAGGTGGTTTTTAATACCCATCACACTGAACAGAGGATTAATGAGGAGGCACTTTCTTAGGGGATTTGGTTTGATAGAGAGGGGTAGGAATTGTGGGAAGTAATTTGCACAAGATGTGATTCTGTTTCTGACCCTCCTTGTGAGCCTACTGCAGACATACCTTTAAAAGGTGTAGTGTACATGTAATTGCTTATTAAATTCTTCTGCATCCTTATATCATCATATAACTGGTTTAAAGGCCACTTACAAAGGCAATACAATAAAAAATAGCCAAATAAAACCTATGAAAGCTGATGGACCAGAGTTTAATACACAAACAGCAACTCTGCTTTTTTGGAATCATTATTCAAATTATTACATTATTAGGAAACCTATACTAATACTGGTAAGGGTGTGCCTATTCATGCTGTGCTCTTTGAATCCAGGGGAGAACGTCTCGGGCGCTGGGCAGATAGACCCAGGACAGGGCGCCAATCCATCGCTGGGCACACACTCACTCACACAGACACACTCTATATGGGGCAATTTTGAGAATTCAATTGACTTGATCCATGTTTTTGGACTGTGGGAGGAAACCGGAGAACCCGGAGGAAACCCACGCAGACACGGGGAGAACATGGAAACTCCACCCAGATGGGGATTCGAACCGGGAATCCCTAGCGCTGAGAGGCGAACGTGCTAACCACTAAGCCAGTTTTTGGATTGTGGGAGGAAAATGGAAAACCCAAAGGAAACCCACACAGATACAAGAAGAACATGGAAACTCCACCCAGATTGGGATTCAAATCTATTTATATACCATAAACATATACAACTCTCAGATTATTACAGTGCGTTTTCACAAATTTCAAGGGTGTATTTCTCAAATTTGTCATCCAGCAAAAATATTATCGTCATTCAGTCATCAATAATGAACATCAAGCTTAGTTTATAATAAGTAATTAGTTATAAATGGGATAGGACTCTATAAAGTTCTTTCACAGCAATCTTAAGAACAAGAAAGCCTTGTACTTGGCTCCAAACTCGGCAAACTTTACATGTTTATTCTATAGCTGTGTGTAACATTTTTATCAATGGCATGACAGAAGAGTTCAGGGTGTTTACTCAGCATTTTGCCTAATGACCACTGGGATAGACTCCAGCACCCCCTGCAACCCTAATTAGGATACGTGGCTGAGAAAATAAATGAATTAAGATAAGCAGTCTAGTCATACTATAAATATTAGAGGATAGGTGTTCATATACATTCAGGATGTAAATGTTAATGCAAAACTTAACAAAAAAAGTGGTTCATCCTTCAGCAGTGAAGTGATGCAAGTAAATAAATGATGCCATTGTTCATTCTACCCACCAAAAAAATGTGATTTCAGTTATTACAACTCAAGCCTAATTGTTAATGCAAAACGAGATGGATTGATTATTTCAGCTGCTGATGTGCCAGGATTTTTACACACAATACAGTTAAGTGTGCTGAAATGAAAGGAACTGGTTCGAGCTGACAACAGGAATTTCAGTCTTTACAAATGTTGGTAAATAGAATCCCATAATGCATGACACCTCAAAGCGAATGGCTTGCAATATCCGAGGACGGTGTCAGTAATACATTTCTCATCTCATTCTCGTGGACCTGCCTGACACCCGGGTGGGAACTGTCCGGTGCTGAAACCAGCTCTGGTTACCTGTAGTGTTTTCCATTGCCACGTTTGTCTGTGTCATGCAGTGTGGTGCGATCCAATTTGCATTTCTAGTACAAATTGAAGCTCTCAGCCATACATCCTGCTGTGCTTATTTTGGCACTTTCTCCTGAGCTTCGTGTCTCATAGGTTTAAAACAAACCTTTAAGACAACAGCACATGTAATAAGGAATGCAAAACACACTATGCGGGGTGAGTCACATGACTCCACCGTGCTGGGCGTCTGTCTTGCTGTGTCTATGAAACAATGTGCTACGAAATGTTTTAAAAGATGCATTGGAAACTGACATCTTTATTATATGCTGGCTGTAATTAAATGTGCAAGAGATGGAATAACAAACGACTAATGTTTCCAAATATAACATATTAATAATTCAGTACAATATAAAGCAGGTGTTGTAATTCATGTCTGTTTTTAACAGGAATACTTCCTCTTTAGAATGATGACACCAAGCCTGGCCTCCAATGAATATTCATGCATGGAATAAAGAGCCACTCAGAGCCAGGCTGATTTGTGTGCAATCCAGAAGACCTGGCTCCAGGAACACAAAGAGAATTGGGTACAGGCCCAAATGTTAAAGCAAAGCAGTCTGGTCATTCTGTATTGAACCCTCTCATCAGCAAGACATTTTGGTTCTGTGGGCAAATGGCGTGGGCCACACCATTCTGAGTCATTTCAAAAACTACATTGTGTTAACTTTTAAACAGTTATAAAAATATACTCATATCAGCCCATCTGGCATTTTTAAATAGGCTGATGTGATAATTAATTATTGCATCTGGCTTAAGGGTTGTTTCAAAGCTAATCTGAAGCTGCTTATTGATAAGTGCAGGGTTTTATTTATTGTTCTACTGCCTCACTATTCCTGTTGCTAAAATATTGCAATAAATCTTTCACATTTTCACATACAGGAAACATGTCTGAACACAGTACTGGATTAGTCTTATCTGTATGTAAGGTATGAGACCATATAAGGCATGATGTCTAAAAATGACTCCCTGAGGTCCCTAAATTAAAATAATATATAGAATCTGAAACAAGGAAGGTTGCATTATATGACCGAATTAGTCAAATCTTTTACTGGGAACAGTAACAAGTGTTATTAGTACTTAGGATATTCGCTTCGTTAACCTCTTTTTATGATAACAAGGACACATCCTTTAGAATGCAAAGACATTGGGATATTTGGATACTTTTCAAGTGCAAATGTAATTCCACCTGTCAGTGTTGGTAGTGCAACCAAGCAGAAACGCTGAAATACAGGAAAATCAATCTGACTAAAAAAAGCACTCTATATAGCACAGCAATTCCCTCCTCTTCCCTAATGACATAAGGTCACCCTTTTGGCATTTATGCATGCTGATAAAGTGATTGAGTTATAAAGCGGGTGAACAAGCTGCACTGGTAAAAGCCAAGTCACGAGGCAATTTGAGGCCCTGAACCAAGAAACTGGAAGTCACGCTACATTTTGTTACTTATTCTGCCTGGAGAACAGGTGTTGTTTATCAGAGGGAAGATGGGTGACAACCAGATCGGCTTCGTATTACACATAAGGCTCAGTGACAATGACTTTACAGTCACTCACATGTTTATTCAAGCAACGTCAGAAAAGTACACATCATCAAACTAAGGATGAATAATGCAGATGCTGGGAGGTGTTTGATCTTGGCAGCATGGGGACAAAAATGACACAGAGACAGACAGAGTTGGAAAGAGACAGTGAGTGGTATGAAACAGCTAGAAAGGAAGTGAATGACAGAAACAAAGAGGGTAAGTGACTGCTTATGTCACAAGATGGTGAAAACCAGAACAAGCGAACCTAAAGGCAGGTGTGGTAGGAGAACGATGAAGAAAAAGCAAATAAAAAAAAAAAGACAGGAGGAACATTAAAACAAGCAACGGCCAATTTGCTGCAAACAGTTGTTTGAAATTTCCCCAGGGCTCCTAGAAACACAATGCACTGCCACTCTCTATTCCACATGCTCTTTGACAAATAACAACAGAGAAAATAGAGAGAGAAAAGGACGGGATAGAGACAAAGAGAGGGAGACCCCAGCATGCATGGAGCGACTGGACAGATTATTCTGTACACAAGCGCTTTCTGAGCTATTTAAACATGTTGCAGACTGAAAGCTCCTAGAACCTGCTGTGAGCGTTTTTTTCATCAGCTCAGAGGAGTCAGACGGAGTCAACACACACACACACGACATGACATGACAGAAGACCATCACACATGAGCTCGGTGTCCTGCCCCTACTAGCGGGATACTGCTGTCACAATAAGCTTAAGAGTGACACTGCTCAGCACCTGCCAAATCTGCCCTGACCCAAAGCATCACAAAGCTGGTATCATGCCAAGACGATGTAAAGCAAGCAAGTTGCAAGGGGGTCTTCTGCTTGTCAGGGGGACTAAGCTAGGATTTAAAAAGTAATCATTCCCATGGCTGAATTGTCCTTAAATGTGTGAGACTTCGCAAATTAAACAGCACAGCAGCCAATCAGATTTCATCAAAATAGCAACATAATAGAACATGTTTTAGCAACATAAAAGAATGTGGCACCTTCAATCGAAAATAAAAGTCTGCGTGATCTAGGAAATCTTAATTATATATAACTGATATATACATATATAAATGATTTTATACATATTACATTTTGTTTAATTAAATAAAACCTTTTATTTTATTCAAACCCAAGCTTTGAAAACCACGTTTATTACTATATTACATACACACACTATTGCATACCATTTCCCAGTATTAATTTCTATAGTACCTGTGGGTTCGAAAGCTCAAAGCTTTTTGCAACTATCCCACAAAAAGCATATTTTGTAACCATAAAGTGCTTTGGTTTAAATATGCACATAGGTTTTAGTACATTAAAGGAAGATTCAGGACATGCCGGAGGTCCAAATCTTCATCCATGATAATCAGGGAGTCTAAATCCCATTCCAAATCAGAGACCCCATCCCCCACGGACTTTACACGCTACTACATTCACATTTTAGCTGCAACTAAGCTTGAAGTATTTTTCACGACAACCCAGTTCCATCATCGTTTCAAGTCAAGTCAAAGCTACATCTCCATTTCCAAAATCCACCCACCTACCACGAGAAACACCACCAGTTTGGTTTGGTCACATCATCTGAACCGAACACGCAACTTAGAAAATAAGCTCAGTGGGTAATGAGTTGGAGTTAAAACATCATGTTTACTTTATGTGATTTATATCGAGTTGACAAAGTGATTTATGCACTGGGAATAAATGTATGCACTCAGTGTGATGCTACTGTTTTCTTTATCCTGCTGAATTTTTTATTTATTGCCTGTTTATTTTAAAGCTGTAGAACATTTTAAAGGAGAACATCCACTCACCTTACAGGAGGTCTGTGCGTGTGCGGAGTGCGGAGGAATGAGAGCTGAGCGCGGAGCGATGCTGATGCTGAGGCTGAGGATGAGGATGATGCTGAGGATGAGGATGAGGATGAGGCGCCGCGGCTCCTCGGAGCAGGTGTTCCGTCGCTGCTCCGCTAATGAGCCGGAGCGCATCAAAGCGCCGCCGCTTTCCGCACAAACTGCAACTTCAGGTCGATTAATGACGCAAAACACTTTCCACTCGCACCTCCTTATCCTCCACGTTCCGTTTGGAGGGCAGCGGGAAAGAGTGGCTGAAGATAAAAACCAAGAAAAGGATGGAGAGAGAGAGAGAGAGAGAGAGAGAGAGAGACACTCGAGTCGGTCGCAGGAGACCGAACTGAACAAAAGCGCGCGTTGAGGCTCCGCTTCTTTCCTGCAACCGCCTCCAGCCCCCCCCCCCCCAGCGCACACTACAGCCCCCGTTACACCTTCATCCACGAAACTCCAATAGTTCATTAACAAGTAAATTACTGGAGACCAGTTGGGGACAGGCAGCACGGTGTCTTAGTGTTTAGCATACGTTCGCCTCTCAGCACTAGGGATTCCCGGTTCGAATCCCCATCTGGGTGGAGTTTCCTTGTTCTCCCCGTGTCTGCGTGGGTTTCCTCCAGGTTCTCCGGTTTCCGGGTTCTCCCACAGTCCAAAAACATGGATCAATTCAATTGAATTCTCAAAATTGCCCCATATAGAGTGTGTTTGTGTGAGTGAGTGTGCCCAACGATAGACTGGGATAGACCCTGTTCTGGGTGTATCTGCCCAGCACCCGAAATGTTCTCTCCTGGACGTTCCCCCCCACCCCCCCCCCGGAAGATCAAGGATGAATGGACAGTTGCATCGATTATACCCAAAATTATGTGGACACCCATCACAAATCACAATTCCATCCATTCATCATCTTCTGCTTTATCCTCTATTAGGGTCGCGTGCCATGCCATCTATCGCTGGGCACACAATCACTCACACAGACACACACACTCTATATGGGGCAATTTGTAGAATTCGATTGACCTTGATCCATGTTTTTGGACTGTTGGAGGAAACCGGAGAACCCGCAGGAAATCAACGCAGACATGGGGAGAACATGGAAACTTCACCCAGAGAGCTGAGAGGAGAACGTGCTAACCATTAAACCACTGTGCCGCCCCACAATCCCAATTCAATCCAAATTATTATTATATTACCTGATCTGCAGTTAAAACAACCCAGGAGTCTTTTAGAACATATATACATAAACTTACATTTGGTCATTTAGCACAAGGACCCACAATGGTAACTTCAATAGACCTGAGATTTGAACCCACAACCTTCAGATTAATAGCCCAACACCTTAAAAACACCCAATGAATGCACACAAATTCTGTTTACATTACTTTTGGTCATTTAGCAGACGCTCTTATCCAAAGTGCCTTACAAGGTGAGCACAAGGTTAATCACAACATCCCTGGCGCAATGAGGGTTAAAGGTCTTGCTCAAGGACCCACAGTGGTAACTTCAGTGGACCTGAGATTTGAACCCACAACCTTCAGCCAATGAATGCACACAAATTTTGTTTACATTTATATTTGATCACTTAGCAGACGCTTTAATACAAAACGAATTACAAGTATCCCAATTTGGTTGGGGTCAGAACACAGGGTTGATACAGCGCCCCTGGAGCAATTAGGGTTAAAGGCCCTAACCACTGAGCTACCATGCCCCATAAAAAAACTCTATTAGGGCACGATAGCTCAGTGACCAAATGTAATAGAAATAGAAACAGAATTTGTGTGCATTTATCGCATTCTTATCTCATTATCTTCCGCTTAATCCCCTACTAGGGTAGCAGGGTGGGTTCCTATAAACGTTCAGGGGGAACATTTGCTAACCCTTCACTGGGCTGGACACAGACAGGGGTTGATATTTAAACCAACGTATTTAGAAGAAAAGTAGCAGGTGGCGTAGCATCCCTTTCTCAGCACTAGGGGTTCGAAATTTCCCCTTAATGCCCTGTCCTTAATGTACATAGGACAGGGCATTAAGTTATCGCACTTATATATATATATATATATATATATAAAATTGCGATAACTTAATGCCCTGTCCTATGTGCATCTGCCTGTGGCATGTGGAACCCCCTCCCCCCATGACCCTGGCTCAGGATTAATTTAAAGATAATGAGATGAGATGAGATTAAACTCTGAAAATGATAGTGAAAAAGTCAACCATACAGCTGTGTTTACACATGATAACTCTATCCATGAAAAGAAAAAAAGAAAAAAGTGCAATTTCAAGTGTAATTAGTAAAATTGCTGTTCAGCATAAGTAATCAGTCCCTTAAAGTAGTCATTAGAGACTCACTCCAATACAACCAATCACAATCCAGATCAAACAGGATCTTATTGACCTCTACCTGACATCATCTGTAGTGATTTAGCATAAAACAAATATTTTAACAATACTACATTAAGATGTGTATTAGAACAAAAATTGCATTAGTTAATTAAACTTATCTTTAAATGAATACATTAAGACCTTGTCACCGCCTTTTGTTAATTCTGTCGATAATGGGTTTTAACTCCATTCAAAAACCCTCTGTAATCAGTAGTGTTTCTAAAGTCCTGTGTTTATTCACTGCCTGTGCTCTCACGCTCTCTTTACTGGTTAGATTGAATGACTCACAAAATGTTAGGAAAAGTATTCTCAATAAAGAAATACTGTGTTATAAAGTAACAGACATGAACCCACTGCCAGTCCCCCCACTACTATACATTTGTCCTTCAGTGAAGTGTTACATAGGATGTTTATTTATAATGCAAAGCCCATAATAATACCATACATAAAACCTGTCCCAAACGCACAGTGTGCACAATGGGACTGTAAGTTGAACGGGGTTACAATCCATCATAGTTACATGTGTGGATGATTTATAACACGTTGCCTTCATGCTCATAAAAAAAAAAAAAACACAGAAAAACATGTGTACTCTGAATAACCCGATGTCAGTCGTGAGAGTATTGAATTATTACAATTTAAGTGTTGTAACCAGCACAGTCATCACTTTTCACACAATATGTATTTGAAATTATTTGATTTCAAACAATGGATGGATGAGTTTGTATTAACGGTCTGTAGGTCCTTTATAAAGGTATATATCAGTGTTAACATATATGCTCACCAGCAACAATAGTTCTGAGTTAAGTGCAGAAGAACTTTTACATAGCATTTAGTCATTCAACATTTAACAAATTACAGAACACAAGTCAGAGTTACAGAAAAACCAGCTACACTGTAGAATTTTCAAATCTTTGACCAAATTATTTGAGCTGGCATTATATATAGATAAATATATCTGTCAAGTGTTTGTGCAATTGTGTTCTTCCAGTGTCTGAATGGCTTTTCCCTGGGTTCTATGACTTCCTCACACCCCATGGGGAATTGTTTTTTTTTTAACTAAATTGTAGCACAATAATCTAGATGATTTTAATAAAGTGCAAAGTGTCATAAACCTGCCACCCATGCGCCACGAAAACCAAGTCTAACGTTCAGTAGCAGTAGGGTTTAAATGCAGGACCTTTCAGTGGATTGAACCCAAAACCTCTAATTAAAAGCCCAACACCCTAACCACTGAGCTATTACACCATATAGTCTGCTCCTTACACACAGTATTTACATACTCGGCAGCACTGCTGTGTCTGATCCACTCATATAATACAACAGAGCACTACATCAAAGTCACTTTGATGCTGAAAATCACACACCACCCAAATAGTAATGGCTCTGTGGGGGTTCTGTGGTGTCCTGACCATTAGACCATTAGAACAGAAGGGAAGGAACTAACAAAGACTGCAGAAATAGCAGATGGACAGCAGTTTGTTATCATAAAAGAACAAGGTGCATCTATGCCGTTAAACGGACTCAATTAAATGGAAAACAAGTGTAGAAACAAGAATGTGTAACTATTAAAATAGTGCATTTTTACATTGTTATTGTTAATAATTTTATGTGGCAGCATGGTGGCTTAGTGGTCGACTCTCAGCACTGGGTATCCAGTTTTGAATCCTGATCTGGGTGGAGTTTCCATGTTCTCCCTGTGCCCGTGTGGGTTACCTCTGGGTTCTCCAGTTTCCCACAGTCCAAAAACATGGATTTAAGGTTAATTGGCTGCTCTAAATTGCCCCATATAGTGTGTGTGTGTTTGTGTGAGTGAATATGCACAGTGATAGATTGGCACCCTGTCCTGGGTGTACTGCCCAGTGCTTGAAATGTTCTCTGTGGATGGGCATGGGAAACCAACCCTAGTAGAGGATTAAGCAGAAGATAATGAATGAATAATTTTATGTGTTGTGTAATTATAATATCCAGCTTCACCTGACTGTCCATTTATTCCTATGGATTACAAACTAGTACTCCTTTGAGATAAATCAAATAAAAGTAGCCTCATATTTATCCTCATTTTTGATTTAGGTTCTATGAAATACTGTGGGTCCTGGTAGGGTTGGTTTAATAATTCTCTGAATTTTCCTGCTATCCAAATAAATGATATCCACAGCGGTAGATTCCCCACAGGCTCGGTGGCTGACCTGCCACTTTCTCTACTGCAGAATAATGATGTCCCTGGAGATGCAGAGGGGAAGCAATATGGCCCACTGACACACATTTCATCTGACACATAACCGCCTACCTCCGTCGCCTTCATTCATTTATAGCCACACATGTTAATCCTCCTGCTTCTCTCAGTAGAGTAACTAATTTCTCCCCGGGCTCAAGCTTTTTCCCTGTCCCGTCTCACTCAAATAAAACAGTTCAATAAAGGACTGTCTGGGTCAGTTTTTCTTCCGTATTAAACGCCATCATATGAAGCTGGACTGATTGTATGCAAGTCAATTAAAAATAATCTTAAGTTTTCAAAAAAATGGAATTCATTTTTAAAAGTGTGATCAGGCAAAATAAATATACTAATTAAACAATCCATAGGGTGTTGTGGGTTCAAATCCCAAGTTCGTTAATGTTACCAATGTGGGTCCTTTAGCAAGGCCCCTGACCCTTGTTGCTCAAGAGGTACTGAATCATGGTCTGACTCAGATATCTGGGATTTGATTTCAGTGCAAGTTACGAAACTCCAATAGAGACACTTTTGTAAAATGCCTTTGGAAAAAATGCATTTATTTAAATTTTAAAGGTTTAAAGCTGACACACACCTGATGGTTATACAACCAAAGGTCGTACCTGTTTATGATTAAAATGTGGTTTAGTGTGTTTGTGGGTGTATTATGGAAATGAAATAATTCTTGCATTGCACTGAATTTAACGAAGACTCATTAATGTGCAACATGATGGCTTTTGTGCTAGCTCTGTCCATGGTGCTGAAATGTTCCTGTATTCCAACCTACTGACATTTAACCAGTTTGAGCTTCAGATGGTAATTACCCGTGCTCATTAAGGAGACAGACAATTCTGACTATAATTGCCTGCTCATAACTTCCACAGTAAAATATATACACGAGCTGTAATCTCTGAACACTTACACACCAGACAGTGCAACACTGGAGAGGGATCTGAGGCAATACCACAACAGCAATAAACAAAAACTTTGTATTGAATTAATAAAATTCTTGATTCTTTGAGTGATTACAAGACTGTCAAATTATAGTATAGCTCATATAAGTACATATGCTGTTACAGATAGACAGTGCCATCAGGTATGTGGACTCACTGGGCAGGAGTGCTTCAAAATAACACACTGCCAAGGTACATTAACCATGGAGCCATAAATGCTCTTCCACATATCCATTACCCTGGATGATGACAAAGTGAACGATTAAACATCAATGAACTGTCCCATAAATGGACATCCTCATAAATAGGAGAAGAACACAAAGGACGTTTGCTGTGTCTGCACATTTTTGTGTCTAAGTTTTTCTATTTGTTGCTATTCACAAAATGAAATGAGAACAAGAAGAATTTTTTCTCAGTGGCTGCACTGATGTTTGAGCCAATAATTTATAAACACAAATATCTTACACAAGGGAGTCCAGGCTTATCAAAATTTTATGAGGTGCAGGGTGGATATACACCGAATATATTTATTTGAACAACAATGAACATATTTTTACTTTTATCTAGGGAAAAGCAGCTTTGATTACACGGTGTGCTTAGTTTTTTTAATGACACAATTCAGAGTCATGTGGTACTGTGTAATGGAACAATCAACACATTACACGGTTATAAACTTGTAACTAAAAAAAAACCTGTGCACTCATATAACAGTTGGATGTCACGCATGCCTGACTGCTTTAACTTACAGAAATAAAAACAAACACTACATAATAAAGCACTTGATGGGAACACACTTTATCTTCCTTGAATTCCCACTATTGCAATGTACCACAAACCGGGCCAAGATCCGGGCCAAACACGCTTGCAACAAGCTTGTACTGCTTACTGCCCCAAAAACGACTGACAAGCATTTAAAGAAAATTGGCTATCTTGACTGCGTATGTGTGAGTGGAGAGTGGAATAATGCAAGAAAAGATAATGACAGAACCAACAAAGAGAAGGTGATGATGGCATGTTGGTTAAAAGGATCTCAGGATCAACAGGGGTAAAAGAAGCTGCAGGGGGAAATACAAAAATAAAATTTAGCTTTATATCATGATACTGATTTAGAGGTGGGATTTGTATTTATTACCAGAACAGGCAGGTGAGATAATGGAGCTCACCTTTGACTCGTCTGTGTTAATTGTCTGTGCATCTGTACATAGAAGCTAAACAGAGCTAAGGCTTAAGCAAGCATGACAAAAGAAAAAGTCTTAGATGTACCACAAGAGACAGCAAGACAGCATACTTAAAATTTGTGGAGTTTAATATCTAGTGTCTGCAATCCATTTTTCTCTGAAGTGTAGTATTAAAGCATTATTTGGCATTTAGTACTTTTTTTGCTATAAAATTTCATGTGTACAAAAACAAATGTGTATTTCTTAGTTTGTTGTTCAGAGTTTTTGGATTTTAACCTTTTTTTCTCACAATGTCTAATTAATTAAAACTCATGTTTACAAACCATGTACTAATTATAGTTGGCCAGTGTCCTGTGTGGAGCACTGTGCGAAGGTTTTCTCTGAAATGTAGTTTCCTCAAATACCCCCAGCTAGTTAAATTTAGTAAAGCTAATTAGAGTTATTCAATTGACCCCCCCGCCCCCCGTGTGTGAATGCATGCATGAATATCATTTTCTGTGTATGTGATATACTGCCAACTTGTCCAGGGAGAGTGTTAGAGAAGGGATCCAGCATCCCTGCAACCCTAATTATTATTAAAGGCCTGAAAATGAATGAACAATCTTGATGGGTAATAAAGCAGGATATGAGGCTCATAGGCAGACCTCGCTGAAGACAGATGTTGGCGCTCAGGTGAGGGTGTCGGTCCATAATGAAGACTGATGCTGAAGTTTTTTTGTTTGCACTGCATTTAGGGAGTGATTGTGCTGCAGTATGTGTACTGAATACCAGGTCTAATCTGATCTCAGAGAGTGGAATACTACAAGGCACTGAAGTAGCATTTATAATATACTTATTAATATATGTAGTATATAGTATATAAAGTATACATACAATGATTAACTATAAATAAGTTTACTGACTGAGTATGCACTATAAACTCGATCCTCACCATAGCTTCAGGCGAACATGAAGTTAGGATGAAAGAGTGTCTTGAGGCAGGGTTGTATTACAAAACACACACGCATTTATATATATATATATATATATATATATATATATATATATATATATATATATATATATATATATATATATATATATATATATATATCTCAAGAGAAAGAAAGGTGCACCCTCACCATCAAAGACAAATACTTCAACCAATGAAACTGGCCATTTTATTAGGAAATGTTTTCATATGATGCCAGATATGTACAGGAGTGTCACACACAGCAGGACAGTAAGTAAACAACCCGATCACCCCCCCCCCACACACAAATAATCCCAAAACCCATCACCAACCACACACAAATCTCCCTCTCCAACTCCACACACACTATATTTATTAAATTATTTATTTATTACTACTCTTTTACCACATTATCATAAGTATATGTATGTACGTGTGAATAGTGAGTATATGCATGTATATATAATTTATTCATTATCTCCCGCTTTATCCTCTATTAGGGTGACGGTGGGGTTCCCCATGCCCATCCAAGGGAAAACATCTCGGGCGCAGGGAAGATGGACCCAGGACAGGGCGCCAATCCATCGCTGGGCACACACTCACTCACACAATCACACTCTATATGGGGCAGTTTTGAGAATTCAATTGACTTGATCCATGTTTTTGGACTGTGGGAGGAACCGGAGAACCTGGAGGAAACCCACGCGAACACGGGGAGAACATGGAAACTCCACCCAGATGGGGATTCGAACCGGGAATCCCTAGTGCTGAGAGGCGAACGTGCTAACCACTAAGCCACCGTGCCGCCTGCATGTATATATTGTATTTTGAATTAAATTTCTCTATGTATATAATTATATATATATATATATATATATATATATATATATATATATATATATATATATATATATATATATATATATCTTCTGCTTTATCCTCTATTAGGGTCCCCATCCAGGGGAGAACGTTTCTGGCGCTGGGCAGATAGACCCAGGACAGGGCGCCAATCTATCGCTGGGCTATATATATATATATATATATATATATATAAAAAATGCTTTAACAATACAAACCATCCCTGAGAGAGAGAGAGAGAGAGAGAGAGAGAGAGAGAGAGAGAGAGAGAGAGAGCATTTTAATTTTCTGTGAATGATTTTTGGGGGGTTGGGGTCAGCGAGTTGACGAACTAGAACAGAAAGTGCAAAGTCCCCCTCATCTCATCTCAGCAAAGTGTTTGCCCTCACAAATGTTATTTTGGATGAAAAAGCAAAAGAAATCCACAAAAATGCGAATTACAATCTGGAACACTCCTCTAAAACAGAGAAAAGTATAACAGCAAGAATGGAATAGCCAACAAAGATTATGATGTCATAAAACCTATTAAATTTGCGTGCAGGTGTGTCAGTGTAGATGTGTCATTGTGGCTTTTGTGATGCCTGCACACTGGAACTGAAGTGATTTGACTATGTAAAAGCCACATAAGCTAAATGCTATCTGTTTATTTGCATGCCATTCATTTTGATTGCTTTGCTAATGAGGGATTATGTGTGGAATATTGTTCTAGCACTGCGATCAAACAACACTAAATGCTAATTGATACTGTCAATATGCAATGACAGGGAGAAAATGAATTACCTAATCATGACTCATTGAGCCGAGTTGTTACACGAATAGCAAAATGGACGGAAAAACAAAATGCACCATTGAATGCTGTGAATATTCATTAGCGCTGCAGGAAATTCTTTAGCATGCCTTCCAACTACAGCGTTGTCTGCCAGACCAGCTTAACATTTAAACTGCAGAGATCAGCCCTATATTACTTTCAGCGTTAATTATAATTACTGACTGCAACCAATTAAACTCAGGGAATCACCTTCCAAAATGCTGTATGCTAAATTCATAAAAAGAAACAGCAACATAAATCCAAATGAACAGGAAATTACTGGAGGCAAACATTCGGTGTAATTGCTGCATTGTTTACAGCGATACTCTCTCGTTTGAAAGATTGTACTAAAGCTCTGTGCAGTAGTGAGCACTGCAGCATGACCTTACATTTTCTAAGATTATTTATTTATTTTTTCAAAGCAATTATGAGGTTTTTAGGAACGATGATTAAGCAGAGGAATATATTACTTGCATGGTCTTGCTGGGCGAGTGTGCGCTTTGGTTTCGAACTAATCAAAAGAATCCGAATGGCAAAGGGAGCCCTTAGTTTTTGGGGATTTATTTATTCCTTAATTGCATGAAACACAGACATCGAATAGCGTTTGGTCCAAATTGTGTTTCTGAGTCCAAATACAGTTCATCCTTTCAAAGACCACAGCCATGTACTCCTCCTTTAATTAAAAGCTTGGGTTTGAAGGATGGCTTGTCTTCAGGTCTGAACCATTATCCACAAAGTCGTGGTTATACTTGTCAAAAAAGTTCAAACGGGTGGCATTTACAGGCTTGACCTCTTTCTAATTTGCACTCTGTGCACAAGCTAAGGAACTGAACACTGAAACTGATGTGCTCTGCTATAGTAATGCATTCTTGTTCATTCTACGGGTCATGAAAAAAAGAATACATTCTGAAAAAGGATGGTTTTTAAAATATATTGAAGTGTACCACTTACTAGTCCAAAACATTATATTTCAAATCACGCAGGCTTTTTTTTTGTATAATACAGGACAAGCCAAAGTCAGATAATTAGAATGGGGTGAAATAATAGTACCCTATTTTCAAGTTGTAATATTCTGTGCAGTAAAATTACCACGGACTTTGTGAATAGATGGGTAGATTTACATTCAGCAAATGTCTGACACGTTTGCCAGTCACCTCTATATGAATGCAGTAAGACACCTTATTTCTCATTATGCATTTAAAATCAAATATGCATTCAAAATCCGTTCTGATCTTCACTGTAAACTCTGTATGAAGTTTAATAATGAAGTCATAGGCACATTGTAGCTGGCACAACATCATGGACCATGAGATCAGATCATATTAAGCCACATATGCCATATTAGTTAATATTTGGAGAAAAAAAAGGACTTGGTTGTACATTACAATTCATCGAGTGTACTCATTGAGGTTAGGAACAGGACTCTATTTAAAACACAGCACACTTTTGCACCCATATGATTTAAACATATGATTATAAAAAACTGTTTTTATTATTCTTTATTAGAATTATAAGGCAAAGTCATAAGTTTATTAAGACATTATGTTTAGACATTACTTTAAATGCTATCTTTTCCAAAGGTGATGACAAGACTTATGTTCAGTTTTTGTATTTATTTATATTTTAAAACTGGCTTTCAGTTTTGCTTTTGTAATTAATTTTTTTTTTTTTTTTTTTTTTTTTTTGGTTTTGTGTGATTACTGCTGCAATTGCATTCACATCAGGACCTAATTTCTGGACAAACGTGTCTCTGCAAACCCCCTCTGATACCTATTCAAAGACAAAATGACTTTTTGTAGTAGATGAAATCGTCTTTGTAAGATTATATTATTTTTTGCAAGCTTGGTTTTTATAATTATTCTAAGACATTTCAAAACATCTATATATTTGCGAAACAAACAATTTCATTTCTTTATGCCATGGAAATGCAGTTCAAACATTATACTCTACTGGTAAGCAGAAGAGGCAGCAAAGAAAAAAGCAAGCTACCTCCAGAGA
The DNA here is from genome assembly GCA_019802505.1 of Corydoras sp. C115. Lineage (NCBI taxonomy): Eukaryota > Metazoa > Chordata > Actinopteri > Siluriformes > Callichthyidae > Corydoras > Corydoras sp. C115. The sequence goes on from JAFMOC010000020.1 coordinate 1,721,483, forward strand.
CAGAATGGCACCCTGAGGCACAGACTGAGAGGCTTTCTGAAATTAATTACCAAGACAAAGAACGTGAAAATCATGGGTTGTCTGAAAGACAGAAAAAAACACAAAAGGGAGAGACAGAGGGACAGAGATTATGAGATGGACTGATCATTCTCTTTTCTATGTATGGCAAGAATCCAACAAGTGACATTTCCACACCGATGATTAATCCAGGTTATCCCAAATGTCAGCAGCAGTTTAAATGCCTCAGCTTCCAGAGGGATTTGGTTTATATGCTGTTATTAAAAGCAAAAATGTGGGTAAAGCATAAGGGCATAAATGGTGCATAGCAAAGAATTTTACACCTTTTCAAAAGATTTGAGTTTAAACTTTAAGAACAGTGGTTGCAAAGTCTTCAGTCTTGTCCAAAATGCAGATGTGCAGCTAAGATTATTTTGGTGAGCAGAGGTTTGTTTACAATCCTGCCACTGTAGACTAAAGTTGTTCAGTGTTTTCATCATGGTGAACACAAACATTATGTCAAAGTAAGGTTCCCCATGCCCATTCAGAGGAGAACAATCCAGGCTCTAGGCAGAGACACCCAGGACAGAATGCCAATCCACCAATTTAGATAGGGCAATTGTTTTATATTCTATTCTATGTCTACATCTCTATTCAAGTCCATTGGCAGATTTTCTAATCCAGCTTACCTTGACTCTGTCTTTGGCACTCAAAGACAATTTGCAAACGTTTCCACAGACTCACTTTGATATCTTGTAGAAGGCTTTCTTTCCTACAAGTGTTACAGCTCATATATCTAAAAAGAGACAAACAAACCTAGAACAGAATGTCTTAAAGGTTCCTAGACTCTAGGTGTAATGCATAGGTGTCTCAATACTTTTGACCAGACAACGAATTGAAATGATTTCTTTTTAATCTCTGAAAAATTGTCACTCATTCCACACTTCGGAATCTTAGTGCATTGTGCTTGTGATCAGTTCTCAGGGACTTTCTCAAGCAGCAGCATTATATTGTTTTGCTGTGTGGATTTGTTCTTTTGTAGATTCAGTATAAAAGCCACTGTATGGCCACTAGAAGAAAAAAATGTACTTATAATGCCATGAATGTGTGGTCGCTGTTTGCATTGTGGTTTAAAAGGTGCTGAGTCTGGTGCCTCCTATTAACTGAGGCTAAGTCAGGGAAATTAGATTTAGAGTGAATCTAGGCTTGCATAGTAATTGGATCATTTCTGGGTTGGATTCAGCAGCTATTGAAAGTGAAATCTTCCAGATGAGACAATACTGAAGCAAATACTGTTTAGATTTATTCCCAATGGAACAATATGTCAGCCAAGTGAGTCAACCGAGTGAATGAATGAATCAACTAAAGAAATAGCATGTGGAGTCCTTTCTCTGTCTTACACACACACACCCACACAATCTACCTATTATGACTAGGCACTCAAAACCTAATTATATGGCTGTCAATGCAGCAGGGCTGTAACACAATAATGCACAATTTGACTTTTAACAAAAGTATACCACACACAATCACAGAGAGAGTGAGAGAGAGGGGGATTGAGAGAGTCAGAGAGAAAAGAGAGAGAGAGAGCATGTTCCCTGCTGTTACAGTTGGTGTAAATGAGCACTAATGAGATTGAACCATTGTAATTAAGGGTGCCATTCTGCCATAAAAGCTGTAAATGTAATTTACAGGGTTAAACTGGTGATCACAGTCAGGAATCTAGACAGCTGGAGACTTAAACCTGTTTTCATCTCTGTCTCTACCTTGCACACCTGACCCTGGACAAGCAACCTTCATAACCCTCAGCTGAGAATCCTGAACAGACTTTTCATACATAAAGATGGAAAAGGACATCTGAAAAACGTAAAAATGTTTTTTGTTCAATAATTTTCAGTCCGGCGGCACGGTGGTTTAGTGGTTAGCACGTTCACCTCTCAGCACTAGGGATTCCCGGTTCGAATCCCCATCTGGGTGGAGTTTCCATGTTCTCCCCGTGTCTGCGTGGGTTTCCTCTGGGTTCTCCGGTTTCCTCACACAGTCCAAAAACATGGATCAAGTCAAGTGAATTCTCAAAATTGCCCCATATAGAGTGTGTGTCTGTGTGAGTGAGTGTGTGCCCAGCGATGGATTGGCGCCCTGTCCTGGGTCTATCTGCCTAATGAATGAATGAATGAATTTTCAGTCCAGTAATGTTGTATAAATGTTCATTCATTCATTCATTCATTCATTCATTATCTCCCGCTTTATCCTCTATTAGGGTGACGGTGGGGTTCCCCATGCTCATCCAGGGGAGAACGTCTCAGGCGCTGGGCAGATGGTGCCAATCCATCGCTGGGCACACACTCACTCACACAGACACACTCTATATGGGGAAATTTGGAGAATTCAATTGACTTGATCCATGTTTTTGGACTGTGGGAGGAAACCGGAGAACCCAGAGGAAACCCACGCAGACACGGGGAGAACATGGAAACTCCACCCCATATAAATGTATACAACATAAAAATAGTTTTAATGTATGAGCATATGTAAATGCATTCTTTATTCTCATTTAGATTAAATTTACAGTTTGTTACTAGTAAGTGGGTATTTCTCATGTTTTTCTCAGAGCATGCATCATATTTAACACATCAAATTCAAATGTCTGTTTGATCTGACTGTGCTTTTAACTTTTAAGTTCTTACTGGGGTGACGCGGTGGCGTAGTGGTTAGCACATCCACCTTTCAGCACAGGGGATCCAGGTTCAAATCCCAATCTGTATAGAGTTCCATGTTCTCCCTGTGTGAGTTTTCTCTGGTTTCCTTCCACGGTGGAAAAAAAATGGATTCAAGGTAAATTGGCTGCTTTATATTACCCCTATATAGTGTGTGTTTGTATGTGAGTGAGTGTGTGCCCAGTAATAGATTGGCACCCTGTAATGGGTGTATTTGCCCTGCGCCCAAAAAGGATTTTGTTTGTAGAAAAAGTTTGGTAATTAAAGAGGGCATAAAACAAAGGGTTAATAAAACTGACACAATATTAGATTAGACCATGGCTCACCTCTGTAATGTACAGGCAGTTACGCTGACTTGGACCCCTGTCTGACATCACTCTGCCAATCTTGTGATCTTTAAGTTAAATCAAGCAAGAACTATAAGGGTGTTTTGTCAGTATGTTTTACAAGCACTATAAATGAAAGTCAAGAGCCCAAGAGTTACATGGAAAATAAGACCACGTTAATAAACTTTTGTAAAGTTTTGCATTAGCATGATTCATAGTAACTGTGTACTTTCAGGACTTAAACTGTGTAACTGTATAGCTGCAGGATCATAAACAGTCCGTTTTTTTTGCCCAAGGAGGTCAGTTGGCAATTTGCCTCTTGGGTAGTTTCAGAGTCACTCTGGTGTGCTTCTAAGTGGGACCAGTCACACCTCATAAACTCCACTGATGCATGTACCTTTCACTTTGAAGAACCAATAGCCAGAGGGAATCATAGTTCACAGCACAGTGTGATGACAAAGATGCTGTGAAATGGAATCCTGTCAACACGATTGAGATGCTCAGGTCAGCTGCATAGCAACCTGCAGTCTAAACCCCTGTGGCTCATTTCAAAAATACTATTAGGTCAAAAACTGGGCTTGCGGCATCCAGGTGGAAGTAGTGATCCCTCGAGGGTAAATACTCTTTCAAAAATGTTTTAAGAAGTGACCAAAAATGTCTCGAAGACCTTAATAAGTACACCTTTCTAAACAGCAGGTACACCAACTATTACACAACAGGGATCTTTCATCTTGCGATCAGTCTGTCGCACTCTGTCCATCACCTCAGGCACAAATTTTGGGGGCTAGCTAAAACGTCCTCCTTGCTTTTCATTAAACAGCTTAATGGGAAGTTGCTCCAAAACCATAAGCTTGCGAAAAAGCAGGAAAGCCAAAATCCATTTCTTGCTGTTGTAAACGAATAAATTACAACTGATTGTGCTCTGTAATGGAGGCAGCCGAGCATATTGTGCAAACGCTTTGCTTCTTAATGGCTTAATTAGCAAGCTCATTCAAACTGAAGCAGAAAATTGCAGTGCCAGGGCCATACAAGTGGCATACCAGAGAGATGTGAGCAGATGTGCCTTTATCGTAAAGCTCACAAAATGCATTTCGGAAAAACCTGTGAACAAGCACCCTGCACACTCGATGATATCTTCGCCCCGATAAAGGTGATTTGAAACAAGCTTTGCTGTTAGCACGAGCAAAAATCGCCGGACGGTAAAATTGTGTTATTCCTTTATCCATTTATTTGCAGAAACATATTGCAGCAGCCCATATGGTCAGAGTTTACTACTGATAATGACCCAATACAAGGTTCCAGCTGGTCAGTGGTAATGAACTTTGGGATTTAGAGGAACACTAGCCAGACATTTTAGTTTTTTTATATATATATATATATATATATATATATATATATATATATATATATATATATATATAAAAACATACACAGTGCAAAGAAGTGTATGTATCTGTTGCCAATACTACTAACATACAAATATCCAGGAAAGTGTTTTTAAAAAGTTGTTAATGTTGAACTATATACAAGTAAACAATCTCATCTCATCGTCTTCCGCTTAATCCTATACTAGGGCCACGAGGGGGTTCTACATGCCCATCTAGAGACGTTTAGGGCACTGGACAGACACCCAGGACAGAGCGCCAATCTAGCGTTGGGTACACAATCACTCACAGACACACATACATACACTACATTAGGCAATTTATTCATTCATTGATTATCTTTCGCTTAATCCTCCACTAGGGTCACAGGGGGAAGACCGTTTCGGGCGCTGGGCAGATACACCTTAAATCCATGTTTTTGGACGGTGAGATGAAGCCAGAGAACCCAGAGCAAACCCACGCGGACACGGGGAGTACATGAAAACTCTACTCAGATTGCTTCCTAACCACCAAGCGCCGATTTACCTTAAATCCATGTTTTTGGACGGTGAGATGAAGCCAGAGAACCCAGAGGAAACCCACACGGACACGGGGAGTACATGGAAACTCTACTCAGATTGCGTACTAACCACCAAGCCACCGTGCCACCCTAGAGGCAATTTAGAGCAGCCAAGCTACCTCAAATCCATGTTTTTGGACTGTGGAAGGAACCCGGAAAACACATGGGGAATGTGGACACTGAGAAAACATGGAAACTCCAGCCAGATCGGGATTTGAACCTGGATCCCCAACACTGAAACGCAACATTCTGACCACCAACCGCTCACTGTAAATACATTATGTTAAAACTGCACCAAGCTGCATAAAACACCAACTAAGAAAAATCTAGTACTATCAATTTACCCAGATAATGACATAATATCATGGAGGAAACCACACATAACAGGAGAACATGCAAACTCCACACCAAAAGGCCTCTGTGTGCCACCATGCCTACAGACAGCCGTGTCTTTTTATATTAAGTGTAAGATGCACTTGGGAGGGGGTTAAAGTGGCTCCAAATTAAACCTCAATTAAAACTTAAAAAGGTGTAATGATCTGTAGCATGAATTAAAATGTTACTTCAACATCTTCAAAGCATTAAGAAGCAATATAGAAGAGGTTTATTTGCATTCATTGTTCAGTCAGTACAGCCTACAGCACTGCTCTTAAGCTACTCAAGCTGAAAATGGAGTCGTCTAAAGTTTCCAAAGACTTCATCAACACATCATCACATCTCAATTCCGCATGAGAAACAGAAAGCAAGGCTTCCCTATACAGCAGGAATCATTAAGATCAGATAGAACCTCAGTCTTAAACACAGGCTCTTTTTCTTACACAACACATTCATTTACATTTCACCTTCTGCTTATTACAGGTGACTTAGTGGTTAGCACGTTTACCTCTCAGTGCTGAGGATCCAGGTTTGAATCCCAATCTGGGTAACATTTCCATGTTTGCCTGGATTTCCTCCCACAGCACAAAGGTTAATTGAATGCTCTAAATTGCCCCATATAGTGTGTATAGCCAGCGCTGGATTGGTGCGCTGTCCTGGGGGTTTGCCTGAAACATCTCTGGATGGGCATGTGGGAACCCCCCCCCCCCCCAGTTCTTCCCACAGTTCAAAAATATGGGTTGAAGGTAAATTGACTGCTCTAAATTGCCCCATATAGAGTGTTTTTGTGTATGTGTCTGAGTGAGTGTGCCCAGCAATAGACTGGCACCCTGTTCTGTGTGTACACCCCTCCTCTTGTGATCCTAGTATAGGATTATGCAGGAGATAATGAATGAATGATCACTCTGCTCATTACAGAGTGCAATCAGTAGTGTTAAAAACACAAACTGGCATTAAACACAAATTCATAAAAGAGAATTAATGTTTCATTAATAACTGCTTAGTGATTGTTACGGATATCATTTTCCACTGACTGAGTACAGCAGAGATAATAAATTAGACACAGCATGAAATGGGTTATAGTGAGTTTTGTAGATCTACCATATGGTCACATAAATTGTGAAGCAGGTGACGTGGGTAATAAACGCAAGTACATCAGCATACAAGCAGAGATGGGATCATTCTAAAAAGCATCTTATGGTTTTAATGCACACTTGGCTTTTTTCCACCTCTCAGTGCTGGGGATCCAGGTTTGAATCCCCATCTGAGTGGAGTTTCAATGTTCTACAGGTTCTCTGTTTTTTTTCCCCACAATCCAAAACCAGGAATTAAAATTGAATTGGCTGCTCTAAATTGCCCCTATATAGTGTGTGTGTTTCTGAGTGTGTGCCCAGTGGCACCCTGTTCTCACCCAGCACCTGAAACGTTCTCCCTGAATAGGCATGGGGAACCCCCTGCAAACCTAGCATAGGATTGAACGGAAGATAAGATGAGATTAGGTTGGATGGGGCTGAAGTCAGAAAGACATTTAACTATGGAGGGAATACTATGGCAACCAGCACTATTTAATTGTTTTTTGGTATTTATTGTCGTAACAAAGGTGTTGACAAGGTGGCTTAGTGGTTACCATGTCCATCTCGCAGCCCTGGGGCTTCAGGTTCAAATCCAGATCTGGGTGCAGTTTCCATATTCTCCCCATTTCCGTGTGGGATTCCTCCAGGTTCTCTGGTTTCCCTCCACAGTCCAAATACATGGATTCAAGGTAAATTGGATGCTTTTATTTGCTTCATATAGTAAGTGAGTGAGTGTGTGTGTGCCCAGCGATGGATTGGCGGCCTGTCCTGTGTCTGCCCAGAGCCCAAAATATTGTCCACTGGATGGGTGTGAGGAAAACCCATCCATCCATCATCTTCCGGTTTTCCATGCCCATCCAGGGGAGAACGCCTCGGAGGAAACCCATGCAGACACGGGGAGAACAAAATGCAGGGTGATAAAAAGTCAGAATTCTGAGATTAAAAGTCAGAATTCTGAGATTAAAAGTCAGAATTCTGAGATTAAAAGTCAGAATTCTATTCCCGGTTCGAATCCCCATCTGGGTGGAGTTTCCATGTTCTCCTCGTGTCCACGTGGGTTTCCTCCGGGTTCTCCGGTTTCCTCCCACAGTCCAAAAACATGGATCAAGTCAATTGAATTCTCCAAATTGCCCCATATAGAGTGTGTTAATTTGACCATGCAGTTATTGAATTGGCTTGATGGCTGTTTCATTTTTAAAAGGTTAGCGCATGGCGCACTGACTGTTTTGTTTTTATTTTTTTTATATTGTGCTGGCTGACCTGTAATTAGAGACTGGGCGAGCATGGTGCAAGTGGTCTCGGTGTCCATAGGTGGCACAGCGCATTTGGTCTTATACCAAATAATTTTCTCTTGTTTGGTTCTATCCAAAAATTTCCATTTTGGTGTGACACAAATATGTCCTTCGCAACACCAAACCAGCCTCCTCATGAAAACACAATAATATAACACACAGAATACATAAAAAATCTATTTTAGAGAATGGACCAGCCAGACACAGAGTTCTAGGTGCTTAGAGCTCAATATCTATTTATTGTTTTGTTCTTATTGCGGCACGGTGGCTTAGTGGTTAGCACGTTCGCCTCTCAGCACTAGGGATTCCCGTTTCGAATCCCCATCTGGGTGGAGTTTCCATGTTCTCCCCGTGTCCGCGTGGGTTTCCTCCGGGTTCTCTGGTTTCCTCCCACAGCCCAAAAAACATGGATCAGGTCAATTGAGTTCTAAAAATTGCCCCATATAGAGTGTGTATGAGTGAGTGTGTGCCCAGCGATAGATTGCCCCCCTGTCCTGGGTGTATCTGCCCAGCGCCCGAAACGTTCTCCCCTGGATGGGCATAGGGAACCCCACCGCGAGCCTAATAGAGGATAAAGCGCAAGATAATGAATGAATGAATGAAAGTCAGAATTCTGAGATAAAAAGTCAGAATTCTGAGATAAAAGTCAGAATTCTGAGATAAAAGTCAGAATTCTGAGATAAAAAGTCAGAATTCTGAGATAAAAGTCAGAATTCTGAGATAAAAAGTTAGAATTCTGAGATTAAAAAGTCAGAATTCTGAGATATCAGTGATGTTCGGTGTGAACACGATCCGGACTCGAGCCTCGTGGAAGTCAGGGTTCGCGAACCAAAAGATGATATCGCCATCTAGCGGTTGCTCTTGATATTGCGCTGATTACCATAATGTCGTAAAATGGCTACGTCGTTTGTCGGCTTTAGTGTGAGTTATATTTATGTGAAACATGGCGGTGCCTCTGATCTGCAGTAACACACAGAGCAGGTGAGTGTAAGCTTACACCGCGTTACAGATCTGATCACGTGTTCTCATGTTCTCCTGTTCTAATGGCAGGGTCAGTTCCGTGCTGAACAGAGATGTGAAACAGTTCGGGAAGAGGTTCCTGTTCGATGGCAGTGAGGAGACATGCTGGAACTCTGATCAGGTACCAGCGGATCGATCGATCGACCACGCGATCAGATCAGTCGATTATCATGCAGCACGTGATCGAGTTGATCCCGTTAGTTCAGCTGTATGAAAATGTTCCTTCATTCACAGAATAACCGAGTGTATGATCCCATAACAACATCCATCATCCATCCATTATCCACAGCTTCATCCTCTACGGGGGGGGGGGGGGGGGGGGTGTCTCCATACCCATCCAGGGGAGAACGTTTCAGGCACTGGGCAGATAGACCCAGGACAGGGTGCCAATCTATCGCTGGGCACACTTTCACTCACATAATCACACTCTATATGGGGCAACTTGGAGAACTCAATTGACTTGATCCATGTTTTTGGACCGTGGAAGGAAAACGGAGAACCCGGAGGAAACCCACGCGGACACGGGGAGAAAATTGAAGCTTTAAAATGGGATTTTACGCGGGCTTAGTGGTTAGCGAACGTTCCACTAAGCACCTGGGACAATCTCCCGGTTCAAATCCCCAACACGGGTGGAGTTTCCATGATGCTCTCAAACCCAAACTGCGTGGGTTTCCTTCAGAGTTCACGGTTCCTTACCAACAGTCAAAACAACTAGAACTTTGGTTCATCTGTCAAGTTAATACCTTCTCAGGTCTAAATGGTGCCCCATATAGATTCAATTTAAAATAACGTCTGTGTGAGTGAGCAGTGTGCCTTAGCGATGGATTGATCACCCTCAGCCCTGGGTCTATCCTGTTTCAGCGCCTGATCTGGGTTTTCCCTGGATTCTCATGGGGAACCCCACCGCGAAAAGATGGTAAATTGGCTGGGAGATAAGTGAGTGAATGAAAAAACATTGATGGTGTCCTGGTGTTCTCAAACCACAACAACAGCATGCGCAAAGTTTATACTTCGAGACGTTCACTTCGCTCCAGTGAGGATTGTCGCCATCGATTCCACATCACTAGGAACTAATTTCATTCTGTGTGCAGTTCATACCCACTGTCAAAATGGTCTGAACGATCTTCACATGAAGGCAGAATCTTAAACAATTTAAAATAACTACTTGTCACGTGGCATCTATTTACCAAATACTGATTAAAAAGCATAAATAAAAAAAATAAACCTCTCAGGGGGCCCTGGGGGCGCAGGTTTCAAAACAATCTGGTTTGATGAATTTACATGTATAGTTGTTTTCTCCACAGCCCAAAAAATTCTAAATTGTGGTGTTCTCATTGCCCCATATAGTCGCTTTGATACCAGCAATAGGTCTGCTAAATGATCTACAATGTAAATGTAACATAAGGACCCCCCAGTTTTGAATCACCATCTGGGTGGAGTTTCCATGTTCTCGTGTCCGCGTGGGTTTCCTCCGGGTTCTGCGTTTTTCTTCCACAGTCCAAAAACATGGATCAAGTCAATTGAGTTCTCCAGGTTGCCCCATATAGAGTGTGATTATGTGAGTGAGTGTGTGCCTAGCGATAGATTGGCACCCTGTCCTTGGTGTATCTGCCCACTGCCTGAAACGTTCTCCCCTGGATGGGCATGGAGACCCTCCCCCCCTCCCGACACTAGTAGAGGATGAAGCAGTGGATAATGGATGGATGTAGATTTTTATGGGATCATACACTCGGTTATTCTGTGAATGAAGGAACATTTTCATACAGCTGAACTAACTGAAGCAACTCGATCTTCTCCCCGTGTTCGCTTGGGTTTTTTCCGGGTTCTCCGGTTTTCTCCCACCGTCCAAAAGCATGAATTTAAGGTGAATTGGGTGCTCTAAATTGCCTATTTGTGTGATTGAGTGCAGAAATGGACCGATGCCCTGCCCTGGAAGCCTGGGGGGGGGGGTTTCCTCCATTTTCAGCCACAGTCCACAGCGCAGGTGTCCCTGTACTCTTGCCCAGTAATTCTATTTTAACTAACGGCTGAAAACGACTAAAAGATCTAATGTTTTCACAGTGTGCTTATCATGCTTCATTTCTCCAATCATCTCCTTCGCTGTTTAACAGGGAGAGACTCAGTGGGTGTTTCTGGAGTTCCCCTCATCTGTCAAACTGCAGGAGCTCAAACTGCAATTCCAGGGAGGATTTTCAGCAAAGATCTGCAAGTTAGAAGGTCACTGTCATTTAAATCTTCCCCATTCCTGAAAGACCATGTACTAACTCCATAACGTTTATTATTAGCTTTAAATAATTGGAGTATAATGACAGTTAATAATTTATTCATTCATTCATTCATTATCTCCCGCTTTATTCTCTATTAGGGTCGCGGGGGGGTTCCCCATGCCCATCCAGGGGAGAACGTCTCGGGCGCTGGGCAGATAGACCTAGGACAGGGCGCCAATCCATCGCTGGGCACACACTCACTTACACAGACACTCTATATGGGGCAATTTTGAAAACGTTAATAATTTAGGCAAAGGAAAATATAGAAAGCTTACAGATATTCAAGTTTAAGTCAATCCAAATTTTACGGTAACAAAATAATGTTACTTGGTGGCACGGTGGCTTAGTGTTTAGCACGTTCGCCTCTCAGCGCTAGGGATTCCCGGTTCGAATCCCCATCTGGGTGGAGTTTCCATGTTCTCCCCGTGTCTGCGTGGGTTTCCTCCGGGTTTCCGGTTTCCTCCACAGTCCAAAAACATGGAGCAAGTCAATTGAATTCTCCAAATTGCCCCATATAGAGTGTGCCTGTGTGAGTGAGTGTGTGCCCAGCGATGGATTGGCACCCTGTCCTGGGTCTATCTGCCCAGCGCCCGAGATGTTCTCCCCTGGATGGGCATGGAGAACCCCACCGCGACCCTAATAGAGGATAAAGCGGGAGATAATGAATGATTTTGTGTTATCAGATCAGAATAACTTTTTTCTTTTCTCTGTAGGCAGCTGTAAAGATGGAGGTCTCAAGCACATCGTAGAATTTTATCCAGAAGATAACAACTGCATACAAATATCCTTTTACCCATTTGAACTAATCAATTATTTTAACAATATTTCTATAGGATGCAGGGTTTCGATACTCAGGTGTGATAGACAACATCCTTAATGTGAAGAATTGGCATGTTCTCCCTCTGTCTGCATAAGTTTTTTTCAGAAGCACAAAAACATGGTACACAAATTGGTGACATCAAATCCACATTATTATTATTATTATTATTCATTTTCCATATAAGTGCTAGACGTCTTCAATGCATTGTAATTATAGTTTTGCATGTTGATAATTTCTGCCAGGTCATAAAAGCAGTGTTTTTCACACCAAAGTCAAACTCTAACCTCAAAGTAGTAATAACATGTCTGAAAAATCTCATTAATGCTGTAAAATTTACATCAACATCACTTAAAGTAAAAAAAAAGTTCATAAATAGCCGAATGTTCATTTACTTTTGACCATATAATGAACTGTATAGATTATTAATAGGCCTTATTTTCTTAAGTTGCCCATTTTTCCACATTTGTTGATGTTATGATCTTAATTCCTCACCCACAGCTTTCCCATTGAGAGCGTTCCATCCATACAGAGGCTTAAAATAGTTTTTGAACACAGCACAGACTTTTTTGGAAGAATCATAGTTTACTCTTTGGCTGTCTTGGGAGAGCAGATTTCATGATGACCACGGCTCTGTGACGGACAGATCGTGTTATTTTATGCCCTTCATGGTTTAAGCACAGGAAAGTGGTTTTGTATTATAGGTTGTACTTCATGGGAAAAAATGTGCTCATGCTCAGCAGTAATAAAAATCATGTTTTATTAATTGTTTCACTTGTTATAAATGTACATGATGGCATTTTTTCATAAATATGCATATAAAAAGGTCTTCCAAGCAGAAAGTAATGAGGTGCGTCTTCACGCTAGCTTCGTAACAGGTTCAGAATGTGATCTTCAAGTAGCTTTTGCACTGAGTAAAGAGGAATTAGTCAGGAGGCAGTCAGATAAAGGCTTAATCAATAAATTCTGAATGCTCAGCATATATTCAACAGTATACAGTCAGCATGTTCCAATCGGGGTGACTTTGGTAACAATGGTATGCAAATCAAATGTGCAAATCAAACTAATTCATCTTATTAATGTAAAGCAGGAGTCAATTCAAATCAATTGTTTTGAATGCATAAATAAATTTTTTTTACATTACATTAATAAATATAACCAGATGCCCTTATTGGGCGGCACGGTGGTTTAGTGGTTAGTACGTTCGCCTCTGAGCGCTAGGGATTCCCGGTTCGAATCCCAATCTGGGTGGAGTTTCTATATTCTCTCCGTGTCCAGGTGGGTTTTCTCTGGGTTCTCCGGTTTCCTCCCACAGTCCCCCATATAGAGTGTGTCTATGTGAGTGAGTGTGTGCCCAGCGATGGGTTGGCGCGCTGTCCTGGGTGTATCTGCCCAGTGCCCAGTGCGACCCTAGTAGAGAATAAAGTGAAAATGGATGGATAGATAGATAGATGTCCTTATTTAGAATGACATGATATGCTAAAATCTGTTTTGTTTTTTTTCATTTGTTCATTATCTCCCGCTTTATCCTCTATTAGGGTCGCGGTGGGGTTCCCCATGCCCATCCAGGGGAGAACGTCTCGGGCGCTGGGCAGATACACCCAAGACAGGGCGCCAATCCATCGCTGGGCACACACTCACTCACACAGACACACTCTATATGGGGCAATTTTTGAGAATTCAATTGACTTGATCCACGTTTTTGGACTGTGGGAGGAAACCGGAGAACCCGGAGGAAACCTACGCGGACACGGGGAGAACATGGAAACTCCACCCAGATGGGGATTCGAACCGGGAATCCCTAGCGCTGAGAGGCGAACGTGCTGACCACTAAGCCACCGGTGCCGCCTGTTTTGTTTTGTTTTTTTTAAATAGATTTTTTGCAGTGTAGTTTTTCCCCCCATAGCCTTACATTATGTTTATTTTGACCATCTATGTTTTATAGAAATACAGATTGCCATAACAATATCTCTTCACTTTATAAGGAATTCATGCTTCTACCAATGTTCTGGTTTTGGGCTTTCCTCATCATTACTTTATTATTGTGAATTTTTTGGAAGCACATGTTGTTTGTTTTCACTCTGAGTGCCAGTGTTTCAGCTGAGCTGTGATAACACTTACTTTTCTTGTAGCCAAGAGCGATTGACAGGGCCACTGGACTGTATCCTGAGTCAGCCTCGAATGTTATATCAGCGCCGTGTCCTAAACACAATATGCTTGATTTATTAAGTATTAAAATGACCTCAGTCTTTATATTTAACAGATTTCAAAATCTTAAAATGTACACATCAACCAAGTTGTAAATACTTCTTGAGCGTTTTACTCTTTACTGTTAACAACAGTATTATTAATTAGTAATATTAATATTAATGCTTTCACCTCACAGCAGGAAGTTCCTGAATTAGGTTCTCAGGCAGGATGGACTAGGTCCATGTGCTCCCCATGCCTGTATGGATTTCCCTTGGAAACTTCCATTGGTTTTCTCTCATGGGGAGAGTGGTAGGTCAGTGGTTAGGGTATCAATCTGAAGGTTGTGGGTTCAAATCCTAGGTCCACTAAAGTTACCAATGTGGCTCCTTTAGCAAGACACTAATTGCTCCAGGGATGCTGTGGCCAACCCTGCACTCGCCTTAGAAGTCATATTGGATAAACGCGGCTGCTGAAATGACCGAAATGTAAATGTAATGTTCCACAACCAGTTAGTAAACTAGTGAATAGTGCAAATGTCTGTGTGTCTGTCTTGTGATAAGCTGGCAACCTGTCCAGGTTATTTCTCCACTTTGTTACCTACTGGGTACTGGGAAAGGCGCTAGCACCCTCCCTTTTAATAAAATAAAATGTACTTCACTGTCTGGAAGAGTGGCCTAACCTCATTGTTCTAGTTTTATGTGTGATTGTGATTTTACCTAATAAAGCTTCCACACATTTCATATGGTTTCCACGGACTGCATAAAGTAACGGCGTTCCTCCATTCTGGTAAAAACAGAACATGTTATACATTTATTCCGAAGTGTACAGGAGCTGTTTACATTAGGATATTATGCTTACCCAATCATACGAGTCCACATTGACATTGTGCTTTAACAGCATGTTGACAATGTCTGCATATCCCCCCGCACTGGCTAAGGACAAGGCACTCTCCCGCTCCCGAGCAAATATCTTTGGATCGGCACCCTGATTACAGAAATCTGTATTACAGATACATCAAACTCTAGCATGTTGGAAATGACTGTTTTTAATGTCATTTTATATTTATTCACCTAAGCAGCATTCGGCTGAGTTAATAGTACTGTTAACACAATAAGCAAATGCTCACAAAATACATTAGAAGCCACTCAAGTTAAACTGCAAAACCTACAGATAAACATTCATTCATTCATTCATTCATTATCTCCCGCTTTATCCTCTATTAGGGTCGTAGTGGGATTCCCCATGCCCATCCAGGGGAGAACATCTCAGGCGCTGGGCAGATAGACCCAGGACAGGGCGCCAATCCATCGCTGGGCACACACTCACTCACACAAACACACTCTATATGGAACAATTTTGAGAATTCAATTGACTTGATCCATGTTTTTGGACTGTGGGAGGAAACCGGAGAACCCGGAGGAAACCCACGCAGACACGGGGAGAACATGGAAACTCCACCCAGATGGGAATTCAAACCGGGAATCCTTAGTGCTGAGAGGCGAACGTGCTAAACACTAAGCCACCCTGCCGCCACAGATAAACATTTTAATGCAAATGCTAATTAGTCATTAGGGACTCAACAAAGAACTGTTTTTCTGTATAGTATGGAATGTTCTCTTAAAAAGCATTTCTTATATAACAAATGTTTGATGACTAAATGATGTCTAATGCTACATACTTGACTTCCAAATTCATATACAAGTTGATATGGTGATCTATTTTGCCTACTTTATTTACACACATAGGAATTTGTCCTCCACATGTAACCCATGAATGCAGTGAAACACACACATACTGTATACACACACTGAGTAAAGTGAGCACACATGCCTATAGCGGCATTTCAGCCATAGTACTTGGTGGTACCAGGAATCGAACTGGAGGCCTTCAGCTCGTAAGGCTGGTTCCTTAAACACAAGCCTGCGACTGCCCCAGTTATATTTATAATATTTATAATGTTTGCAGGTAGACAGAATCATAAAATGAACCTCTATAAGTGTTCAGTAAAGTTAAGCTTATTGCTTTGTAATAGTCACTAAAAACTCATCTTACCCCATCACATGTGGCAAAAACATGGAAACAAAACCAAGAAGGAGCCTTTTTCAAACTATTGCCACCAATGTAGCGTCATATAATTCTCATAGATATTGTTGGAGTCTTTATCATCAAGCCTTAATAAAACCATGTCCCTGTCCGTGGTGCATTTAATCATTCATTTCTTTTCGGAAACGGCTGATTTTTCTTTCTATTTCTTTTTGACACTTAGTACACTGTGTGTGTGATCTCTCTACCCTGTGAAAATGTTTGAGATAGTAGTCATGTATTATATTTGGCAACATTTTTCATGAGCAGTCATCTTTTCCTATGCAGGTATTAACAGTAATGTGAGCAGCTGTTAACACAACTTAAAGGAAACCTTGCCAAATGACATTCAAACCATTTTCTGTCAGAAAAATTGACTCAAGTTTCAAAGTGAAGGTGAGCTTGGTGATTTAATAAAAATCCCGATTGTATTTACATGAGACTGCACACTGCTGAGGCATTGACACGAGGGTTCTCTCACCTTCTCAAGAAGAAACTGGACCATTTCAATCTCTCCAAATGCTGCAGCCCACATCAGCGGTGTGAAGCCTCGCTCATCTTGACTGTTTAAAAGTGAATTGTCTATGGCCACATTATATTTTGGATTAGATTACAAAGCTGTTTGATCTTGACTGTCCTTAAAAGACAAACAGAACTGCTTACCACAAGCTAGATGCATCATCACTGTAGATATTTCTCCATGAGCAGCAAGCTGATAAATGGAAAGATCTGAGAAAATCAAATGAAAATTGATAATTAATTTCAAATAGACACAATAACAGCAAGATCAGGGTGTGGTAAACAAATAAAGTGCCTTGTATAAAGAGCTATCAAAACAAGTCCCACACTTTAAATAATCCTTGTAGAAATTTATTATAAATAATTGGAATGCAAGGCTGTTTGAAAAGTTAGTGCCAGTAATAGGTAAAGGTACAGTGAATACAGCTAAATACAAAGAATATTTATTGCCTACTCTCATAAGTAATTTCATGGATGCCGTAATTCATGCCATCAATAGAATATTTTTTATTACGGGCTTACTGTCCAGAGTAGCGGGAGGAACGGAGACCTCATTCCCACGCTGTTTGTTGGTCAAGGTAGTGGAGTGATGCAGGGCTCCTTCATTATTACTGTTCTCCATTATTGCTTTAATCTCAGCATCTGCTTTAAAATAATCCACAAAATACAGAATTTTATGCACAGATGCACTAAATCATTTGAACATCGGAACCGAGTGGGTGAATAGGTACACTGTAGGCAGGGGTTTATTCTGATTCTGTAACTTGGTGACAATGATAACAAAGCCAGAGATGAGGTAAGTTAGTCAGGACACCACAAACTTTTGCTTCTATAGCATAAAGAATCAGAATACAATCAGTATGTATTATTATTATGTATTATATATATATATATATATCGGCACGGTATCGGCTTAGTGGTTAGCACGATCGCCTCTCAGCGCTAGGGATTCCCGGTTCGAATCCCCATCTGGGCGGAGATTCCATGTTCTCCCCGTGTCTGCGTGGGTTTCCTCCGGGTTCTCGGGTTTCCTCCCATAGTCCAAAAACATGGATCAAGTCAATTGAATTCTCAAAATTGCCCCATATAGAGTGTGTCTGTGTAAGTGAGTGTGTGCCCAGCGATGGATTGGCACCCTGTCCTGGGTCTATCTGCCCGGCGCCTGAGACGTTCCCACCGCGACCCTAATAGAGGATAAAGTGGGAGATAATGAATGAATGAATGAAATATATATATATATATATATATATATATATATATATATATATATATATATATATATATATATATATATATTTTTTTTTTTTTTTTTTTTTTTTTTTATGTATGACTATGTGGAAGAGATGTGTTTTGAGTTGTTTCTTCAAGATGCTAAAAGAATCCGCCTTACGGACAGAGATGGTAAGATTTTCAATCCTGGAGTGATAAGTGTATACAATAAAGATGGAGGAGATGTTTTCATTCAATATCTTCCATCATGCCAATCTAGGGGAGAAGGTTCCAGGCGCAAATCATCACTGGGCACACAATCACACACACACAAACACACACTATAGGGAAATTTGAGCATTCAATTTACCTTGAATACATGTTTTTGGACTGTAGGGGGAAACCAGAGAACCCCAGAGGAAACCCACGCGGACAGGGGGAGAACATGCAAACTCCACCCAGACTGGGATTCGAACCTGAATTCCCAGTGCTGTAAGGAGAACATACTAACCACTAAGCCTCTGTCCCACCCAAAGAGATTCCTTTGATTTGATCTCAAAACCACAGAATAATTTAATCAAATCTAAATATTGTAATTTAAAACTCTATTCTATTATAATGGTATTCAATGTGACAACAAAAGGTTCTGATACAGATTAATCGGTTATTTTACAGCGAGTGTGCTGAAGCAATATTACATTCTGAACCTAAAAGTAAAGGTTAATTAATTTAAATGTGGATTAATTTTATTTTCTTACCAAAACTCCACTGAACACAGCGGGATCCGCGGGGCTCCTGGTTCCTGCTCCTGTATCAAAAGTGAAACTTAGCCACTTCTCTAATCAAACAGCGGCTCGATTTCGACGCATAAAGCGGGTTTCTGACGCTTTTCTCTGATTATAAGGTTTAAAGGCACCGCATATTGGCTCATAATCGGCTTTTAAAGCATAATTCATTAAGCAGCTCGATGTTTTTTCTTGCCATTGCGCCGCGAAAGCGCTCTTTTCAAACCTTTAGGAACTGTTTATGTGAGCGGACGTTGCAATCCGGAGATGATTTCCGGGTACACGCTGAAGGCTGTCGGACTCCTGTGTTTATTTTAAATTCATCTTTGTTTATTTGATCGTGTATAAAATGGAAGACCAGGAAATGCATCTTAAAGTAAAACGAGGTACTGTAGCAGTATATGTTTACAATCTTTTAAGTATATATTCAAATGTCGAATAAAGGTGCTAGTTACAGATGTGAACATCCATCCATTATCTTCCGCTTTATCCTCTATTAGGGTCGCGGTGGGGTTCTCCATGCCCATCCAGGGGAGAACGTTTCGGGCGCTGGGCAGATAGACCCAGGACAGGGCAATATGGGGCAATTTGGAGAACTCAATTGACTTGATCCATGTTTTTTGACTGTGGGAGGAAACCGGAGAACCCGGAGGAAACCCACGCGGACACGGAAACTCCACCCAGATTGGGGTCGAACCGGGAATCCCTAGCGCTGAGAGGAGAACGTGCTAACCCCAAACCACCCTGCCGCCCTGCAGATGTAAACATTCATTCATTCATTATCTTCCGCTTTATCCTCTATTAGGGTCGCGGTGGGGTTCCCCATGCCCATCCAGGGGAGAACATCTCGGGCGCTGGGCAGATACACCCAGGACAGGGCGCCAATCTATCGCTGGGCACACATTCACTCAAACAGGCACACTCTATATGGGGCAATTTGGAGAACTCAATTGACTTGATCCATGTTTTTGGACTGTGGGAGGAAACCGGAGAACCCGGAGGAAAACCACGCAGACACGGGGAGAACATGGAAACTCCACCCAGATGGGGATTCGAACCAGGAATCCCTAGCGCTGAGAGGTGAACGTGCTAACCACTAAGCCACCGTGCCGCCCTTCAGATGTAAACAAATAGACTGAATGATCGCATTGTTCACAAATGTGGGATAGTGTAAGAATATTTTGTAGTTCATACAGACAAACTAATTAAACACACAGATTTGTTTAACTGAAACAAGAAACTGTACGGTTTTAGATATATAATATGGAACCTGAAGGAAACCAAAGCTGACACTTGGGCAGATCACACTTCTACAGCATATATTTGTACACATATTTGTATTTCCTCCACTTACCATATAGATGGATTTCGTAGTTTTACAGTTACAGACTGTAGTCCATTTGTTTTCCTTGTGTTTTGTCTTCCTCTTTAATTCTCTTCTTGGGTCACGAGGGGTTCCCCATGCACATCCAGGGGACTGACACTGTACTCTGTGCTTTTGCTATGCGTGTGTGCTGGAATATGCTGTTTGTTTGTCCCTGGAACAGTAACAGATAAGTTTACAGAGAGTATGTACGTTTTGGCAAATGAACCATCCATCGCACTCTTCCGGCTGCAGGAGCATGTCAGAAGATCACTGCCTGAACTTGTTCAACACAAGGTGCCATTATTAAATAAAATAATATCTGATACCTCCATATTTTTTTCTTTCTTTGTTTACAATATAGAACACAGGTACATATTTCTCTGTCATAACATCAAAAGTTAATGATTAGGTTTTGATAATTCTACAGTGTAGCTACTGACTTGTGTTCTCTAATTTCTAATCAATGTGGATAAAATAATCTGCTAAATGACTAAATGTAATTGTTAATGTAATATGTACTTTGAGTAAATTTTTTATAGACACTGAAGCATAGCTGTTATGTTGTAAGATTAAGTGGTTAAGGTTAAGATAACCGGTAACATTCAGACAATTCTAAACTACTGCACTGACCTTAGTGTTCACAGGGATTTCAAATATATTCTTGTAATGCAGTGAAATCATTCCCAAATTTGTTAAACAAAAGTCTACAGCAAACATAATGTCGACAGTACTTCAATTAGTTTGAAGCTGCTAATTGACAAGGATAATGTGTGTGGTAGCTCAGTGGTTAGGGTGTTGGGCTATCAATCTGAAGGTTGGGGGTTCAAATCCCAGGTCCACTGAATTTACCAGTGTGGGTCCTTGAGCAAGACCCTTAACCCTCATTGCTCCAGGGATGCTGTGATTAACCCTGTGCTCACCTTGTAAGTCGCTTTGGATAAAAGCGTCCAATAAATGACCAAATGTAAATGTAAATATAATGTAAATAATGTTAGCTTTTTCTCTAATGACCTCTTCGAGGGAAAAAAAATTAAAAAAAATCCAAAGATAGAATTTGCCATAGAATTTACATTTTGGAGTTTTTAAAACTTAAACAGTAATTAATTACTTACCATAAATGATTGGGATGTTTATAGACAGACATGCAGAGCTGGGAGGAGCAGAGCCAGGGAGCCATTTATTCTGTTGAGTATGCATGCAGGTAAGATGATCATTTTGGTCTTTTATTTTTCACATCATTGACTCGTTAGTGGATAAAGACATCATGTGTCATGTAACTCATCCACGTTTCTTCACAGTGCAGTGAAAAGCATGAGCAACAGTAGCCTGTATTTCAAGAACATTGATGGATTGTTAAAGCAAGCCATCGCAATGAGAGAGTCGATCGGCAGCTCACAAGGTCGCAGGTAGTTTGACTAGAACTAAGACTAATCCCCCATTATCCTGTTTTTTTTTTTTTTTTTTTTTTTTTTTTTTTGTTCAGTAAGGCTGTTTTTGTGATTTCATGTCATGGCTTTAACCACATGCAGTCATATTCTTGCTTAATTTTATCATCATTTTATGTAACCTTTCATTTACTCTTCTTTTTTTGACCCATGCATGCTGCTTTAGTGATGTGAACACTGCACCTAATCATAATGAGCCTCCAACACATGACTCCACTTCATGAAGTATGGAAATGTATAGCAGAGGTTAGTGCTGCTTCCTAAGACATAATGCTACAGGTTTACATCTGTTTGAAAGAACATGATAAAAGATAGTTTTAGATTCAACCTCATAAAGGATTTTAATTGTTTTTAGAATCCGTTTTACATCAGAGTCTGTATATACGACAAAATTTAATATGAAACATTAATTCCTACATTCATTATTTTTCACCTAAACCTCTGTTAGGGCCGTGGGGGGGGTTCCCTATGCCCATCCCGAGAAGAACATTTCGGGCGCTGGGCAGATACACCCAGGACAGGGCGTAAATCTATTGCTGGCCACAATCACTCACTCACACAGACCACATTTCCAAAAAGTGATATGAAGAAAACTTTGCACACTTCATTTATTTCTGCACTTTTGCATATAAAGAAGAATCAACATGCCTAATAAAGTGGATGCTCAGTCTTTTTATTTTTTTTTATTATTAATTATACAACTCCTGTATAGCATCAAACTAAGCAAGGACGTTTAACATCTACATGTGGTGGATTATTAGCGTGAAATAATGAAATGTTGTACATTTTATATTAGTAAACTAAATTTTGATATATACTTTGATTTAAAATTTTATTAGCCATTGCTACAGATCTTCCTTGCAACCTGACCTGTCTCATTCTGGCTGGTTTTATATATATAACAATGCATTTAAAACCATGAAATACTACAGAACATTAACAATAAATGGCGCGTCTCTCTCTCTCTCTCTCTCTCTCTCTCTCTCTCTCTCTCTCTCTCTCTCTCTCTCTCTCTCTCTCTCTCTCTCTCTCTCTCTCTCTCTCTCTCTCTCTCTCTCTCTCTCTCTCTATATATATATAGAGTGAGAGAGAGAGAGAGAGAGAGAGAGAGAGAGAGAGCACGAGGGAGGCCATTTATTGTTAGTGTTCTTTAGTATTTCAGGATTTAAAAGCATTGTTGTTCATACTAACGTGAAATCTTTACGAGCCAGCCCACTTCTCATACCAGCATTGCGTTCGGTCTTTGCCATAAACGGATTAATTCCGGCAGAGGTGCTTCCTGTTTTGGATTGTCTCTCAATCAGGCAGCTGGCCTGCGAAAGTTTCAGTTTCTGATCAGTGGAGGGGTAGTTCCAAACCTGGGTTCCTTCAGTATATAGCACCCCCACCTGTTCTCTGAGGCTCATCTCTGATGCAATGGTGCAGGCACCAGCACTGCTCTCAGGGTCAGTCTGGTACGCCAAGTTAAAATGTTGGTGGTGGAATCGCTTTGTTGTTTGGCAACACTGAATAACCAAGTGAGCCACTAGGACCAGCAGAACCAGCACACCTGAGGAGAGCACGCAAACACTGGCAATTCCCGTTTCAACACAAACATCAGCAGCATGGAGATACAAAGAGCTGTGAAAAAAAGAAAAAACAAAAAGGAGAAAATGACTTAAGGGAATTACACAGACTGCATTGTGGCAAGTTGGTCATTTTGTATAATGCAGTTACCTAGGACACTCTTGCGTTAAACAAAAGGCCAAATCAAGAATCTGTAATTTGTTATTTATCTTAAATCTGTATTCTGTCGTTTTATTGCTTTTATTTAGTGTGTATAAATAAACGTTTTAATTAAGCTTTGGAATTAAATTCCTGCTTAACACCATTGAAAAAAAGTGACTTTGTTACTGGGTAAAATGCAAGTGAGAAGTTATTTTAAACTTTCCACAATGCTGGGAACAGACTGGGGTATTGTCAGTGAGAAAAAAAAGAGCATCCATCAAAGGCTTGTTCAGTTCTTGTAAGCAAGGCTCACTACATGTAGCAAACTTTGCTAAAGAACTGTAAGAAAACCTAAAACATATTTCTTAACACAAATAATTATGATCATCCACCGTGTACTAGAGGTTTTATTAAAAAAGGATTTTGGCAATCTGAAGAAATCACAGTCCAGGTTGGGCAGGCCAGAAACCACTGTTGTGGTTTAGCCCTCAAAGGCATTGCATGAGAACTGTCATGCTTCTATGATAAATATAGCATCATGGACTCAAAAGGGAAAAAACATTGTCACTTAACTTACCACTGCATCAAGAACTCTTTTAAGCTAAAAGAAAAGCATACATCTACTCGTTGCAGAAACACTCCCAAGGTCATTGAGCACAAATGCATCTTATATAGTATAAAAAATATTTGCTATAATCCGTCATATTTGCAATGAGAAGTCATATATCAGCTTGATTTTAGGACAAATGTACATTATGTGCATAAGACAGAGTTAAGAGTGATCCGTGCAAAAGACAACTATATTGCTAATGGCTTCTTCAGTACCTACAGTATGGAAATGTGCATAAAGTGTACTGTTGACTAAGGATTTGGGGGTTGGAGTAAGACACATGCTGCCATGAAGACTAGTTCTTTTCTGGAAAGGGCTTGATTATTTTAGCATGACAATGCCATCATCATTCTAGGAATATTACTATTGCGTGTTTTTTTTGTATTGCACATAAAAAGATTTTCGCACCCAGTTACCACATTCCCTTAGTAAACTAGTACCAACTAATTTTAACAAATTTAACTTAAATTAAGAAGCAGAAATTGAACATAGTGGTAAATAATGCGCCATTTCAACTTATTTAAAATGTGCTTAATTTTTTTTTCTGTTACAAAATAAAATTGACTTTAGTAAAGCTACTGAAATAATTTTTTTATTTATTAATTAACATCCAGATATTTAACAAATTACAGATTCTTGCTTATATTGCATTTTATAGAATGAGTATTACCATTTTTTCAAATGGAGTTTATAAAGAACAGCGGACAAAAATTAAGATTTTATGCTTGTTTAGTTTATAGTTTCTATAAAATCCATCACTGTAGCTGTAGATATAGGTCTGGTTTGCTGTCAAAATTTAAGTTAATACCAAAACCACTGATGAAGCATAGACTGTGCACAGGAAGGTGGTCATACCAGAACAAAAAGAACCTTTCCCAAACCACGCCACAAAATTAGTGTGTGTATTAACTGTATTATTCTATAATCAGTTTGGTATGCTTTAGCATTAATATCACCTTCACTAGAAACAACTGACCCTGAAATCAAGAACGGTGCCAACACACTTTAAGTCATATAATGTAAATTTAATGAAGTAACGAAATAAAACAAAGATGTTTAAGTGATGTTATAACTGTTTTTATTTATATTTATCAGGAAGAGAACTGCTGATCCCAGTGCCAGGGATGCAAGTGAGAAGCACAGTTCTGGAATATGAACCTGAATTTCAGACCTCCTGAAGGCAGAAGCTGAGGGTGATAAATTTGAAACTGCAGGTCTTTCAGTCAGCAGAAGAGAATATGTTGTTCAAATGCAATTTTTATTAATATTTGTAAATTAAAGTATTGTTCATCATCACGTAACGCTGTCGGCAACACTGTACTTAATTATTACCCTTTAGTCATGAATTAATCATTTAATGTTTTGGCTTTTAATAGCCTGACAATGGTAATAATATATATATTTTTAATTTTTCATTGTTTTGTACTTTTAGGTCTAAATATGAAATTAAACCCACAGAAAGGCATTTTCTCTGTTCCACCATCACTGTGACCCAATCCCCCAAGTTCCTTAAAGGCATGGTGGGATTGAATGGTGTGAAAGAATTTAACTGGTCTGAACGATTTCCTGACATCAACCACATCCTTTGGAATGAATTAGAATGAAGATTGTGAGTCAGGCCCTCTGCTTAAATGGGTCAGACACACTCCAAAATCTTGAGTAACGTAAAAGCTGTTATAGTTGCAAAGAGGGGACCATCTTAGAATAGGATACAATAAAAGCCACTGTAACCATGTGGGTGCTCCAATACTTTTGTCCATATAGTGTATATTGGTATTAGATAAAGTACATTACCAAGAATTGGCACATTGTCAGATTTTTAACAGCCCTTTAAAAGTTCAAGATAATGGGATTGTGTGATGCAAATGGAATTGTGTGAAATTCACCCAGTTTTGCGAAAAAGAAAGTGTTTTCATGAAAAAAAGTAATATAGTAAGTAAAAATAATGTGGATTAGGACGTGAGACATTAATATGTTTTAGCACAAAGATATTTCACCTCATACTTACCGGCCAGGGCGGCACGGTGGCTTAGTGGTTAGCACGTTCGCCTCTCAGCGCTAAGGATTCCCGGTTCGAATCCCCATCTGGGTGGAGTTTCCATGTTCTCCCCGTGTCTGTGTGGGTTTCCTCCGGGTTCTCCGGTTTCCTCCCACAGTCCAAAAACATGGATTAAGTCAATTGATTTCTCAAAATTGCCCCATATAGAGTGTGTCTGTGTGGGTGGGTGTGTGATGGATTGGCGCCCTGTCCTGGGTCTGTCTACCAGGCGCCCGAGACGGTATGACTCCGAGACGGGAACCCCACCGCGACCCTAGTAGAGGATAAATGAATAAATGAATGAATGAACTTACCGGCCAGATAAAGTCTTTCTGAAGCAAAAGAGACCAATGGAAACACAGAATTGACTTCATGTTCGACAGGAACCATTCTGCCCTGAAATAAAGACGTGAATGCAGAATAAGTTCATAGCCCTCTTATTGTCCAGTAATTTTGAATTACATTTCAGTAATAGTAATTTTTTTTAATATTCCACCATCATTCTAATGTGCTTTATATTATACTTGAATTATTGAATTGCGTGTGGCTGAGATTTGATGTTTGGTAAAGCTGTTAAAGCATTTTTGTTTCAATAGTGCCCTTAAGAGCACTGTGTTTGATTAAAGAAAATAGTTCAACATTAGAGGTTTTTAATTCTCGTTATATTTATTTCAAACACAATCACATCAAAGTAATAGTTTTTAGATTAATCGACTAATCAAAAAAAAAAAAAAGAATCATTAGATTGAATGATAGAAAATGAGTCGTTAGGTGCAGCCCTAGAGATCAAAAGCTTGTAGGCAAAGCAGAAGTTTTGAGGCTCTGTACAAAAAGGTGGTTTGGGTTTTCACCACGTGTCAACACCATGTTCTTACACCGCATCCTCCTCCTCCTTGGATTGGTCAAATATAATCACATGGCTTTTTGCATCACCACATGGGGGCACCTTCCTCTATTCTACTGGTTTTCTGTTAACAGCAGCAGTGCTTTTTAGTATTAGTAGTAATATTAATTATAGTAAACACACTTAGTGCTTATCAGGGAGATTCAACTCTGTACATATATCTGTGACTATATTTAAGAGAGTATTGTCAACTCTCATCACAGATTAAATTCATTCTTATAAAAAAACAATGTGTTGTTTGGCATAATGGAATAAACATAGGTCTGCAGAGTTCATTGTATCCTGTTGGTTTATAAGTGTGATTATCATTCTGCTTATCAGCAAATATAAAGAAGAGAAATCTGTGAATTTAAAAATTAATACACTTTAAATAAATTGGTTGCTTTATTTGTGCTTCATGAACTAAGTGCCTGTGATATATTTTTGTTAGTTAATGTACACACACCAGCCATTTATTAGGTTTATCCCCTTATTTATACACTGTCCAGTTCATCAGTTCCACTTACTATATAGGTACACTTTATAGTTCCGCTATTATATGTTTCTCTACATACATACTCTGTACTGGTCTCCAATGCTCAGGATCGCCACAAAACTGTTATGAATACAAGCATTTATTGGTCCCACCATGGGGAAATTTACTATTATTTAGGTGGTTATTTATAGTATTGTGTGAGTGTGTGTTGTATGAGAGGATTGTTGGAGCATTGCTGCTGGGATTTTTAAGTATATCAGTAACACTGCTAGACACTGCAAACCAACAGTCCAGCCACAAGCATCCTGATGGTAAACTTCTGTGAGCACTGATAAAGGATGAGAGGATGATTATCACAAACAGTATAGCAAACAAAAAGCTGCTGATTTTAGATTTGCAAGGTAACAGATTCATTAGCTGGACACAGGGTTTAAAACGCAAACGGCTGAAGCTAAAGGCTGAAACCACTGCTGACCGAGTAATATTCGAGTCCTCATCGTAAAGACATTGTTATTCATAATGAACCATAATGAACATAGCCACATGGGTTTGAGAGTATTTTGGACAATCATGTTCTTGTGTGGATGGCATATTGGTTAGCACATCCACCTCACATTCTGCTCCTAGCATGTTCGTCTCTCAGCGCTGGGGATCCAGATTTGAATACCAAACATGGAGTTTCTATGTTCTTCCATGTTGGCGTGGGTTTTCTCTGTTTTCCTCCCACAGTGCAAAAACATGAATTTAAGGTGAAGTGAATGCTCTAAATTGCCCCATATAATGTGTGTTGGTGTGTATCTGTGTGAGTGAGTCTGCCCACCAATAGATTGGCACCCTGTCCTGGGTGTATCTGCCCAGCGCTTGAAAACATCTCCCCTGGATGGGCATGGGGAATCCCCCCCCCCCCTTAATTAGAGGATTAAGAGGAAGATAATGAATGGATGAATGTTGTTATTAATTTTGTAATAATACCTGCTCTGTTGGGGTCTTTATCATTTGAGAACAGAGTAATGGGGACTTAGTGGTAGAGGGTGTGGTAGCTCAGTGGTTAGGGTGTTGGGCTATCAGAAGATTGTGGGTTCAAATTCAAGGTCCAAGTTAACAATGTGGGTCCTTGAGCAAGGCTTTTAACCTCAATGCTTCAGGGCTACTGTACCAATCCTGTGATCTGACCCCAAGCAAGTTGGGACATTCGTAATAATAAATAATAATAATACAATTATTTTATAGGCGCCTTTCTGTCACTCAAGGACACCTTACAAAAATGCAAATAAGCATAAAATAAAAACAAGATACAGAATACACAACATTTTGAGTGCGGATTTGAATTGTGAAAGTGAGGTTATGTGTCTTATGTCAGGTGGTAAAGAGTTCCAAAGTTGGGGAGCAGAGCGGCTGAAAGCTCTGTACACCATGGTGGTAAGGCGAGCAGTGGGGACTGTCAGGAGGATAGAGGAGGATAATCGGAGGGAGCGAGATGGAATTACAATCTGAAGAACAGAGGAGAGATATGGTGGCGAAAGATTGTGAAAAAGTGAGCAGAAGAATTTTGTTATTGATGTGGAACTTGACCGGGAGCCAGTGAAGCTGTTGGAGAACAGGAGTGATGTGGTGGAAACTGGGGGTTTCGGTAATGATACGAGCAGCTGAATTCTGGACCAGTTGAAGCTTATGGAGAGATTTGTGGGTGAGACCAAAAAGAAGAGAGTTGCAGTAGTCTAATTGCAAGGTAACGAGGCTATGAACAAGAATTGCGGCAGCATGAGGGGTAAGAGAGGGGCGAAGACGGTTAATGTTGCGAAGGTGGAAGTAGGCAGACCGGGTGATGTTGTTGATGTGTGATTGAAACGAAAGGGTACCATCCAGAATGACACCCAGACTCTTTACCTGTGCAGAGGGTGAAACGGAACAATTGTCGATGTTAAGAGAAAAACTGTCAATTTTGGATAGAATTGATTTTGTGCCAAAAGGAGAACCTCAGTTTTATCACTGTTAAATTTTAGTAAATTTGAATTGAACCAGAATTTAATTTCAGCCAGGCAGTCAGTAAGGTAGGAGGGTGGAAGATTGGAAGTGGGTTTGGTGGCAAGGTAGAGCTGGGTGTCATCTGCGTAACAGTGGAAATGAATGCTGTATTTGCGGAAGATAGTACCAAGGGGAAGAAAATAAATAATGAATAAGAGGGGTCCCAGGACAGAGCCCTGGGGCACACCCGAGGTGACAGAGGAAGGCTAAGAAGAAAAAGTTTTGAGCTGAATGAACTGAGTGCGGTTTGTGAGGTATGATTTGAACCAGTTTAAAGGAGTGATACCAATAGAGACTAATCTATTGAGGAGTGTGGTATGACAGATGGTGTCCAAAGCTGCGTTAGGTCAAGGAGGATGAGTATGGAGTGTAGACCAGAATCAGCTGCCATGAGGAGGTCGTTAGTGATTTTTGTGAGTGCAGTTTCTGTACTGTGAAGAAGGCGAAATCCAGATTGGAACTGTTCATTGAGGTTATTGGAAGATAGGTAAGTATGTAACTGAGCTGCTACTGTTTTCTCAAGGATTTTTGAGATAAAGGGTAAATTAGAAATTGGACGTAGGTTGTTGAAATTAGTGGGGTCTGTACCTGTTTTTTTTTCAGAATTGGGGTTATTGCTGCAGTTTTGAATGGTGCAGGAACAGTTCCAGTGGAAAGAGACGAATGGATGATAGCAGAAATTAAAAGGAGCAAGGAAGGGAGGCAGGCTTTAACCAAAACTGTAGGGAGAGGGTCCAGCTGACAGGTGGATGGTTTAGATTTGTGGATAAGATCTGAAATTTCGGAATTAGAGGGAAGCTGAAAGGAAGGGAAAGAGTGAACAGGAGGAGAAGATTCAGGAGATATACCAGGTATAATGTTTGAAGTAAGATGATTATGTATGTTTTGAATTTTTTCATTAAAAAATGACATGAGGGAGTTGCAGAAGGCAGTTGAGCAAAGGTGAGATGTGAGCGTCTGAAAAATGACCAAATGTAAAATGTAAATGTAAGAATGCAAATGAACCCGTGGACACCAGTCTGTAAAAGCAGAACTACAAACTGCATTTAAAAAAAGATAAGTAAAACTGATAAAGCAGACAGTGAATGCAGAAACATGGAGGTATATAGCACATAAAGTGGGCGGTGAGTCTGGGGGCTTCTGTATTGTATATGTACCTCTGTCTCCGCTGCTGTTTAAGGTGAGAGACAACGCCGACAACACGACGGACCTCAGTTCTCCGGGTAGAGCAGAACTCAGATCCATCTCTCCAGCGTGCAGCTGGAACATCAAAGCCCCCGACATCAGCGCTGCGACCAGCGACATGACCGCCGGCTGCCCGCGGCTCATGGTTCAAACTTTAATCGTCTGAAAAACAAACCAGCGCACGTTCATTCTCCGAAAAATGTTCAGGGAAATGTCAACACCTTCGGGCTCACATTCGGCGTGTTGCTTCCTCGTGTCCTCGTGAAAAAAAAAAAACGAAAAAACGAAACCCGGTTTTCCTCCAGCAACGCCTCCATTTCCCAGAGTTTTAAAACTTCCAGCCGAGCGGGACAGAACGACAGAGGGACATAAAAACAAAGAGACAGAGGGACAGAAATACAAAGAGACAGAGGGACAGAAAAACAAAGAAACAGAGGGACAGAAATACAAAGAGACAGAGGGACATAAAAACAAAGAGACAGAGGGGCAGAACAGAGGGAGAGAAAGACAGAGGGACATAAAAACAAAGAGACAGAGGGGCAGAAATACAAAGAAACAGAGGGACAGAACGACAGAGGGACATAAAAACAAAGAGACAGAGGGGCAGAAAGACAAAGAAACAGAGGGACAGAACGACAGAGGGACAGAAAGACAGAACAGAGGGAGAGAAAGACAGAGGGACAGAACGACGGAGGGACATAAAAACAAAGAGACAGAGGGACAGAAAGACAAAGATACAGAAAGACAAAGATACAGAGGGGCAGAACGACAGAACAGAGGGAGAGAAAGACAGAGGGACAGAAAGACAGAGGGACATAGACAGATAGGGACAGACAGAGGGGCTGAAAGACAGAGGGACATAAAAACAAAGAGACAGAGGGGCAGAAAGACAAAGAAACAGAGGGACAGAACGACAGAGGGACAGAAAGACAAAGATACAGAGGGGCAGAACGACAGAGGGACAGAAAGACAAAGATACAGAGGGGCAGAACGACAGAACATAGGGAGAGAAAGACAGAGGGAGAGAAAGACAGCGGGGCAGAAAGACAGTGGGGCAGAAAGACAGAGGGACATAGACACATAGGGACAGACAGAGGGGCTGAAAGGCAGTGGGACAGACAGAGGGGCTGAAAGACAGTGGGACAGACAGAGGGGCTGAAAGACAGTGGGACAGCCGCCTGACCCACAGATCACAAGAAGATTCCACGACCGCAGAAAACTACACAGCATGGCTGATTGTGGATAAACCCTATTGTGCTGTAGTATTCAGACTTGGGGTCTCCCACTGCGACCTAAATAAACTATCCCTAATTACTGGCAGGTGCAAAGCTTAAAATAGTTTAGGACATCAGCTATTATTTTTATTTAAAAATTCAGTAAATTATATATAAAAAAAAAAAACATTAAAAAAAAAACTGTACATTAAAACTTGAAAGTAGCACCCCAGGTTACTTATGACAAAAATTGAAACAACATATACTATCATCTATTGAGAGAAATAAAGCGTAAACCTCTAACTATACAAATAACATATAAGTCACACTTGTGATTAAAGTATTTAAATATTTGTGTATACATATTGAACTCCTAATACAAAAATTTGGAATCAGTATAAATATCCTGTAGTCTTCAAAAGCATTGCGGCACTAAAAGAAAGGAGATTTATGCCCAAATGTAACTGACGGCTGCAAAATATTGCATCAGTGTGGTGGACTCAACCTGTCACCTTGGTTTGTAAAAAAAAAAAGCTCTGCGTTGTTTCCGATCAACAGGTAAGTCTTAATACTTCTAGATACTGGTGGGAAGTTACAACCTGCTCTTGCTGCAGCGAGACGCGCTAAAAAAAGTACATATAATGAAGAATGGCTTGAACATGTGCACACTAGCCAAAAGCTATTTCTGAATTCAGCAGGCCTACCACATGCTCGAAAACTTCAAAGCCACTGATGGTGTTAAAAAGCAGAAGTGAGAAGTTTCAGGAAAACAAAAAAGTGTGCTTTCCAAAGGTTTCTTTACTGAGTATGAGGCCTGGTATAACTGTAATTTCTAAGTGCAGTGAGTGAACAACCCATGATCGTTTACGTTTCCGTTGATAGTTATCAGACACTTCAAATGTTGGACCTCTAACTTTCAAGGTGTTAATATAATATGATAGCATAGAGTGCACATAGCAGCATAGCAGTCCTCCAAGTTTTCTCTATTTTTAAATATGTTTTTATTCTTTTGATTGAGTTTTTTAAGATTCACAGATGCTCATCTTTTTTAAATCCAGTCACACATTTATACAGTAGGTACATTGTCATCAGATGTCGGTCGTGAACTCGATGGAATCCAAAAATGTATTTAGGGTTATCAGGACTTACTGGAGCTGTTTTTAGTTATAAAGCAGATAACATGTGGTCCTTTGTTTTGCAAAAAAAAAAAAAAAAAAAAAAGAATAAAAAACATAAATATAATGTGCCTCCCCCCACATTAATGCAAAAAACAATTACTGACTTTTATTTTGGAAGCATGTCTTATTTAGCAAAACCAAATCTCATTTACACCAAGAGAGCACCATATGAAGGAAGTTTTACAATTAGATGCCAAAACCATTTTGTGCCCGGACTAACCTTCGGACTGACCCTGGCTGACCCTCCCCCCAATAACAATACAAAGTAGGTGTCCAACACGCTTGTATTAATGCATTTAAATGTTTGCAGACTATTTAATACCCCTTTGTTTGAAATATACATGTTTATTTTGATGATGCTAACATTCCTCTGTAAATAAAATATTGAAGCATGACAGTTTCCTTTGGTGTTTTATTGGAAAATTTTAAGTATTAAACACAAATTATAAAATGTGCCATGATGCTGTACATGATGCATTTCTTCTTTTTTCCTTAGTATTTAAAATTTATTATGAAATATTAAGTGCATAAAACTCTGCCATTGACTTGGATCAGGTGTGCCAAAAAATGCACAAAAGTTTTTACATGTTGGGTACAACTTAGATATAATATAATTTTTTCACTGTTTTTTTTTTTTTTCATTTCATTTTTCATTCTCTAAATGGCATTTTATAAAAAGTACAACTAACATTTAGGTGAAAATGGTATTCTGTTTATTGTGGTGTCAAGATTTATATTTAGGGAACCAAAACTACATTAGTGTTAAGGTGGCTCTTTTATAACACCTTTATTTTGATATATTCTAATATTGCTGATGCATAATAATATTCCTTACCTTGGTTTGTTCAAACAATTGAAATGTTTGTAAAAAGTTTTAGAACACAATACATCTTAAAATCCATCATCATCTAACGACTTTAAAATAGTTTGTCCAAGACATTTGTTTTATCGTTTTGCATTTTTTTTTTCCTTGTACAGAACAATATAAATATGTATTAATGTTGTTGTCCCACTATTAGAAAAAAATTATTGCCATCTGCAATTATTAATAACATTATATATACTAAATAATAACAACAATAATATTAATAACATTATTATTATTATTATTATTATTAGTAGTAGTAGTAGTAGTAGTAGTAGTAGTAGTAGTAGTAGTAATTAATTAATTAAGCTTTTCACTTTATCGCCACTTAATTCACTTTGACCATATCCACTTTACCCGCACCTATTCTGAGGTCACAAGGAAATAATTTAGTAATCATTTATAAAAATTAAATTCAATACTTGAGTTATTACTCAAGTAGTTTGATTGATTGTAGTTATACTACAATCCTGCATCACTATGAAACACATGTATTCATACTGTGAGAAAAAAAAAATCATTAAAATTTTTAAGACTATTAATTTTTTTTTTTTTCCAAAAAAGAATTCACTATTTGTTATGGTAAGCTAACCTTTTGGAAACATAACAAATGACTAAAAATGATTCATAGTAAATACTCCAAGACATGAATTATCAAATGCTTCTGTATGAATCCCAGTAGGTGTCATTTACATATGTATATATAACAAAAAATAATAATAATTTACCCATCCTCTCATGGAAATTTACAAAAGGTTCATAAATGCACAGTAAATTCATTCTGATTTTATATGTACTCACATGTTTTTATGATGGATCTCTCTTCATTTTTAGTAGCTTTTTTTCAGCTTTAGTTTCTGCACTCATTTAGTGAGTCTATTCTTCACGTGTAATCTCATATTTATATTATACATTTAAATAAATACTTTGCATTTTTTGCAGAATACTAAGTAATAATAGTATTTTTTCTCACACATCCAGAAATAAATCTAATTCATGAATATATCTGTTCTGCAGTAACAATAACTTACTGTGATTATTACATTTTATTTAGTTTTATGCTTTTTTCAACTAGAGTGCAGTGGCAGATGATTGACATCTCTCTCAGCCGATGGCGTGAATCGTGGGCGGGGTTATGTTACTGACAGCTGGAGGATGTAGATGCTGTGCAGTAGAGCATCGCGCACTGAAGCCACTGTTCACAAACTGAGCCGCTGATTCCTTTCTGCTGTTTGTCTTTTGTACATCAGGTGAGAGTTACAGCTTTATTTGTAGCTATTTTTTGAAATTCTTGTGGAAAGTTGTATTGTAAGGTACAACAGAGAGCAATTGACATCTTTTTGGAAGATGTTATATGTATTTAATATAAACTATGTTTAATCTGCTTCAGCAGAGTTTAGAGTTTATGAGATTAAGGTTTCGGAATTATCACCAGCAAGTCTGCAAAATATCTGGATGAGATTAAAAGAAAAAGTAGTAAATTAGTCTTTAATTTGAAACTTGGGTTAATTCTTCTGATATGCCACAGCCAGATCCACTTCGTAGAGAACGGCTGTTAATGATAATTAATGGGAAAGTAACTAGTAAACTATCAAAAGTATATTTGATTCATAAATATTTTCAAGTTTAGGTCAATTAAAAGTCAAGTACTAGACATGTAATATAAAAGGTGCATTTGCTAATTTTCTCTAAAGAATGAATGACATCATTAATAATAGCACATCTTCAAACCATTTAAATTGATTTTAATTTTATTTCATTTTGCAGCTTTTGTTTGAACATTATTTTGTTGATACTTTGTAAAAAAAAATATATATTTCACTCTGCCAACTGATGTGGAACTGATGTTTTTTTCTCAAACTATTTTCTCTTAAATTACTTTTTTTTCTTAAATGATGCTTAATATAGATTTCTAAAGACAGCTAAATAGTAGTGCTGGGCTTCCTTAAATGCACTTGGTGCAAAAGTTCAAGAATTATGTCGAACATACGCCACAAGGAAAGTTTGGGAAACTAGGCCCAGCAGTGTAGAGCGTAATATCAAAGTCAAGAAAAGGACTTGGTGGTGCAGTGTAAAAAAGTATATCAGCTAACTTTATGTTTATGCACCAATACTGACAGTCTACATTGTTATGGCATCGGTGATCTGTTTATAATGAAACTGCTGTATGTGGCAGCAGGTTTCTCAGCATTTTATACATTTCTGCCTTGCACCTTTAACTAAAAACAAAGTAATTGTGTGAAGATCTCATAACTTGAAGCCGTTGCTTATATAATAACCACAAAAATGGATGAAGAGAAGCAGTAAACATTTGTAAGTCTTTTGTTATGAGTTGTACATCCAGTAGTTATATAATCATCTACGGGAAATCATTTAAATTAAAAGTGAAAATCTTTATAAAAAAAAAAAAAAAAGGCTGAATCATGAGACTGTGATTAGGATTTTATATATGGATCCTGTCACAGCATGCAATCATGTAGACTAAAAACTTTGCATTTTTTCATGTTAACATGGACAGTAGTGAAGTTTTACTACAGTCACACTTTCTGCACTGCTCTCTTGGATGTATCTCTTTCGTATGCAAATTAGTCTGGTTTGCTATTTCTGGCCAAGTTTAGTTTCTTGTCTAGGTTCAAGAGTTAAAAATGAAATAAAGTTTCTGTGTGCTCATTCCAAAACACAAGCGCAATTGATGTATTAGACTGCGTTTAAAACCTGCTGAGTCACTAAAATTGGTTCCAGGTTAGTGTTCATCTTTAGTTTAATTTGTTCTCCCCACACCTGATATTTACTAAATAAATATGGTCATATGAGTCTGTTTAAAAGAATAAAAGAAAAAGCACTACCATCACAGACTCTTAACTGAGTGTTTGTAAAGGCTACGTGCGCATGTACAAAAACCTGACCAAGTGGTAGATTTGCTGGACATCCCATTTTAGAATCATTTGTAATCTGTGAGTTTCCAGAATTAAATGGAAATACTTCCAATGAGTAAGGGGTGTGACATTTGTGCTGTTTAAGTAAAACCTCACTTGTGAAGTCAGACACTGTTGTTGGATTAAAAGACTAAAATTAATTAATAAATCAGTTACAATTATCTACAATACCTTTATTAATAATAGACTATTAGTCCATATGTTAGCATGAATCCAACAGATTAGTGTTTGCACTAATGAATGGTTAAAAACACAAGTTGCAGTAAGGTTTTAACTAACACAATCTATTTGAACAGAAAAATAAAAGTGTGCTAATGATTAACATTCTTATAAAACATAGGTGGACATGATAAGGCTTTGAAAAATTATAGAACAATAATTATAGAATAATTATATAAAATTACTTTATCTTATCTTTACTTTTTATTATTTTATCTGTTAGATTTAAAATAAGCCCAGCGATAGATTGGCGCCCTGACCTGGGTGCATTTGCCCAGCGCCCGAAACGTTCTCCCCTGGATGAGCATGTGGAACCCCCCTGCGACCCTAGTAGAGGATAAAGCGGAGGATAATGGATGGATGGATTTAAAATAGTTTCATGTTAAAAGCTTTAAAGCTTTAGTTATTTAACCATAGGATTTTAAATTTTATAGTGTTTTAGAAACATGTTTAATGATGGTTATCATACATTTTAACCTTTGACAGTTCTCCAAAATTTTCACACTTATAAATACATCAAATACCAGGTGATAAAAATCACAAATAAAAGGTTGGTTGGTGCAGAATGGTGTGTGGTTGATTTGCGGTGCTATGATAAACCTGTTTGTTGTTGGTTTTGAGGCGGTGTTGTTCCTATGAGGGTCTTGTTCAGTCCCTGTGGGAGAAGGAGGTGAAATCCTGAGCTTCTGTATGTAAGTATTTTTTCCATCACTCGGTCTCTGTGAAGCACAGAGAGCAAGCACTGTAAAGAGCCAAAGATGATCAAAAATTTGTAAGGATTGCAATATTTCACAAGATTACCATAGGGAATTATTACATATCTAAATCAACAGATACACATGCAATGCTTCAAACTCATGAATGATAAAGCACACATGGAAAACAGACCCATTCCAACTCTAAAGTAAAGTTTACAACTGAAAATTCAGTGTTTATTGTATGCACAGTTTTTAAATGTTTTTGAAATAAAGTTCAACAAAATAAATCACTAAAAACCTTGAAAAACATTCTCAATCGTTTTTCCAAGCGCCAGATTCCTCAGGACTGGTGGACAGTGTTGTATGATTTATCTTCCCAAAGAAAATGTTATTCCTGCTAAAATCCATTGGTAGTGCATTCAATGCTATTCCAGAAGGCATTGCTCATAACAATCAAAGGCTTATATGCAGCTGCTTGGCTTAGGAAACTCATAAACACATGAACAGTTCTTGTGCTAGCGTTGTCTCCAGAAGCAGTTTGGCAGTAGGACAACAGAAATGTCAGGGTTTATTCACTTTGAGCTTTATATAACTTTGCAGTATGATTCTAAGAGAATTTCTGACCTACCACTTTTTACTTTGCGCTACTGCTGCTTGAAGATTCCAGTTTTGCGTGATACCATCAAGATTGAAATATGAATAAATCTGTTCATTAATAAATAATAATGAATAATTTTAATGTTAAAAGTGACTAAGCAGCATAACATATTTAATTGCTAAGGCTTATTAATTTCAACTTTCAATTTTATATGCTTTAATTAATACTCCTAATTGGTATGATCTACATTTAAGTCTAGAAGCCTAGACATGTTTCATGTGAGATAAGATTAGATAGAGGTCACGAATTTTGGCACCATAATTCATCAGTATAGTGAAGTCAAATCTTGATACTTGCTCATTATAATATAGTTCAGTCATGTTTTTTCAAACATACAGTATATATTTAGTTTTTTTTCTACAACTACTTTAAAAACAATGCTTCTGGATTCCACAAATAATCAGTCCTGTGGTTAATGTTTTTGTGCATTCGTTCATTGACTGAATATTTCTCACTGAAATGTATTTTGAGAGAATGTTTGCACACCTTAAAATTTCAAAAGGAACAATAAAAACAAACAATAATAGCAATAATCTAACAGTACATTACAATCCAAAGCTAAATTTTCACTAAATAAGAGTTTTAACTCTCTATGGGTTGTGAAGTCACAAGAGTAAAAACAGGCCAAATATAAATATTGTAAACTAGCACTTCGCAGCCCTTTGATCAGATACCCAGCTATGTGTTCAGATTTTTATAATCGTACATTTTAATATTTTTTGGATATATTTATTTTTCTGGAAGTTTATGTCCTTGATTTTACATGTTGGGAAACACAACCATACACACCATAAAAACATATAAATATCAAGTGACAATATCAGTCCATAAGATAATAGCAGTCATTAGACATCATTTATATTTATAATATACATATTCAACATGAAGTTAAATAAAAACACATAAGCCAACAAACTGTGAGGAATTGGATAGTGTCTAAGATCTACATTTTTGCTGATGCCTGAATAAATTTGAGGAACTAAGGTTTAATCTTAGCAACAGACATGGAGGTTCGAGATAGAGATCTTCTGCTGCACAGAGACCACTTCCCTGCATTTCTATTCATATCTATACATGCAACTGTCCATTTGCTAATGATGTCACCTGTGAATTAAACAGGCATTTATGTTTTCCATGGCTCGGAACTGTGACTGCTTTATAAGGTTAGAACAGTCCAGAAACAGATTCCTCATGTGGTTTGGGTGCCAGCAGTGGGTGAGAGGGTAGCAGGCACTGCTGGGTCATGGGAACCATGGTACCATATCTGTTCACTATTCTGCTAGAGATTCTAAAAATAAATCAGAGTAAAAATGGCTGATATGGGTCAAGAACAGCAGTGGATCTTACAGTGAACTTCCTTCTATAAAGAGGACATTTTGTATTTACAAAAACAACTTCCACAGAATCAGTACTGTTTTTATCCTTTCTACTTAAGACTTAAATAGGAACTAAATGTACTGAAATGCTACACTGTACATATCAATATTATTATTTTAATATTTTTGTATTCATTATTATTTATTGCTACGTACAGTGTAGAAGCCGTGCTCCAAAACATACAGTATTATATAATATACGGTACAATATATATTGTTTTGTAGTATTTGATGTTATTTTTTCTGACCTAAATCAGGGTATGTATAGTCTATCAGTATTTCATGAACTGAAAAAGTATATAATGTAAGAATGACATGTATAGTGTAGTAGCACCATGTTCTGAGAGTCTGTAATGTAATCAGGGTATGTACAGTATAGCAGCAAGTATGTGCAGTCATCTCTTTCTCACTCGTAATCACTTACTAACTCTTTCCCTTACTCATTCTCTCACTCTATCTGTATTAATGGGAGAACAGGGGGCGAGCAGAAACTGTCTTTTACTGAGTTTGTAGCACTCTTTATTTTTAAATAGAGATGGTTTGTTTTAACCCATGCCCAGTGGAAAAGATCACGCTCACCGTGGGACAACACAGACTTCGGGGGCGTTAGTCTGCACTAATATTAGCTGAACTGTCCCGCAGGGGTGCACATAAACACCCGCTGATACTCAGGAGGAACTGATTGCGTCATATCACAATGCTAGTTCACATCAGATGCCACCGAGCCATATTAAAGAAAGTTTCTAATTTTATTATATTTCCAGTTTGTTTGTAAAAAATAATGGAGATTTTAAAAAAATTGTTTTTTCCAGCACTACATTCTTGAAAAGCTAAAGAAACCATCATGGGAAGGAAGAAAATACAGATCTCCCGAATACTCGACCAACGAAACCGTCAGGTACTCTTAGTTCACATATTTGCTGCTTATAAAATGTGATGTCTGTCTGTGGGCTTGTTATATAAAAGGATTTAGATGCGTCTTTAGACAAATGCACTATAAAGGTTATAGTCTTAGATTAAAATACTCTAAGACTCTTTGAATTCAAGCAAACCCAAACAAACACAAGCTTCCATCTTGTTATGATTTTATGGCTAAGGCAAAAAAACCTTCAATTAATTATTATTTTTAATTAAATTGATTTATTATGTTATAATTATACAGATTATTAAATATTTTGACGTATCCAATTCTCATTCATAAGCATCACTCTACTATCACACAGAAGCTCCCAATAAGGGAGGCTGAAAGCCTGTACGTGTTTTGAGCCATGGACAGTTTTTCACATTCTTAAAAAATTGTTGCTTATGCAGTGCTCATTCCAAAACACAGATGCTCATGATTGGCTAAAGTTACTTGAATTAATAGTAATTAATATAATTAAGAGAGCATTTCCAATTTTCTCTCTTTGAACTTAGGCCAGTGATCTCTAAACGATAACATAAATGCTTTTCATTCTAAATAAAAAAAAAAAATCTGACCACAGGTTTGGAAAGGTTTTTTCTAGTTTACTAATTTTTTTTTTTTTTTTTTTTTTTTTTTTTTTTTTAGTAAAGAAAATGTCATAGACTGCGTTGTATTATTAATCATGGTCTCTTTTTAAAGAGTTTACATTCCATCATAATTTTATGCGTTTTTAAAAAACACATAATAAAAATCATGACTATTGTGTCTTATTATACATAACACATTATATTTAATCAGTGTTTTTTTTTCCTAGTTTTGATAGAGGTTATGTTAATAATATCATTTTGTTGTATTTATAATTTTTTTATTTGTTATGCATTTTACTCCTCAACACCATGCAATAGTTGAAGGAGCTTGTACAAGTTCTATTTAAGATAGGAATTAGCGTTGGTACCCCGATGGTAAATTCTGTCTGACTGAAGCTTGTGGTTTT
This sequence comes from Corydoras sp. C115, assembly GCA_019802505.1. NCBI lineage: Eukaryota > Metazoa > Chordata > Actinopteri > Siluriformes > Callichthyidae > Corydoras > Corydoras sp. C115. The sequence continues at coordinate 1,762,893 of JAFMOC010000020.1, forward strand.
TGTTTTAGGTAACATTTACCAAGCGCAAGTTTGGCCTGATGAAAAAAGCCTATGAACTGAGCGTGCTGTGCGACTGCGAGATCGCACTCATCATCTTCAACAGCACCAACCGCCTTTTCCAGTATGCCAGTACAGATATGGACAAAGTACTTCTGAAATACACCGAATATAGCGAACCTCACGAGAGTCGCACTAACACTGACATCCTGGAGGTATACACACACACACACATATATAGCACGTACAATATGTACACATACCTGTACATAAATACACTCATGGACCACCTTTCTTGTTATATCCTCTTTTTCTACTCTACCATATAGATGCATTTTGTAGCTTTTCTACATTTTCAACACTTTTTATTTTCATATAATTGTCAGGACCTCCACAAGACCACCGTAGGGACACTGATAATGATGTGTTATGATTGTTAAAAAAAATGAGAGAATAATGCATTACATCAGAAGTTTCCAGCACTGTCAGAACTGTTAAACCCTGTAAACATTAATTGCCCATACTTAAACATTACAATTGTTGGTAGTCACTCGAGATAGCTGAGTCTACTCTAAATGCCAATATTTTTCTTTCTGACTTTATTTTGGTTCCAGACCTTACGCAGGAAAGGTGTGGGCTTGGATGGAGCTGATCTTGATAATAAGGATGGCATGCAGACAAGCCAAGAAAAATATCTGCTTAATGAGGGCATGGATCTTTCAACCAGCAGACCACGATACTACGTAAATATTATGAACCTATCAAATAGACCTTTAGAAAGGTTTTATTGAACCCATACAGTGACAACTGTATTGATCGTGACATAATAATTAAACATATACATTTGTAAATATACAATTTATATTTATAAATATATAAAAGTACATTTTAGAAGACTTTTTATTATTGGGAACTAAAGGCTAGATTATTATACAATATAATGTTACCTCTTAATACGAAATATACATTTGCAAACTCTTGCATACTTTCACAAAATAAGGGGAAAAATTCAAAGACGCCATTTAATTATTAATTCTAACGATTATTTGGTGAAGGACAGTGTTAATGCCTGCATGTCAGGCTTCTCATCGTGTGTCAGGACCTGACAGTTTTGCAATTAAAGGTAAAACACCTCACAAAATAAAATGTCATTGCTTTTACAGAAAAGCACTTATGTTTTCACACATAGTATTCAATACGGCAATTTTTTAGTTGCCCTGCCATTATTTTAAGACTACATAGATATGCAGTATACACACTGCATATGCCTGCAGAGTATTTAAAGAATAAGGACTGTTTGCAAAATATTTCCACCTAAAAACATGACTATCATAGTTAGAATAAGAAAAAGTTTAAGGGGGGTGAGCTTATCGTGAGTATAACAGTACAATATGCTATAGACTTTACATTGACAGAGCATGTTCTGGCACAACGCTCCTCTAAAAAGTGACAAACATCATCAAATTACTAAATCAACATACTATTACAAAATGTACAAAATAAAGACTATTTAAACATCTTCATCCTGTTATTTACTCTAATTTATAGGACATGTAGTTCCTCTACCACCACTTTTCATAACCTTGCATCTCGATACCTTTTCTAATTCCTCTTAAAAGACCCCATAATCATTTCAGAATCTTCTGTCAGTATTTTAGCACTTGATAAGTACAAAGCGGATGGCCATCTTTAACATGATCTTAATGGATGAGTGAGGTTCTGAAAAGCTTTTACATAAAATGTAAGATAGTATCTCAAATTTAAGTACATGGTATTGAGAGAATTGTGATAATTAACTTGTAAATAAAGAGTGATGCTATTAACATAGACTATCTGTGACTATTTGTGACATGTGATCATAAACTTTTGAAGTGAATTGGTTACATGGATGTGCATGTGTAAGTCACAATGAATTTTACCATTTAGTTTGATCCAATGTTACAGGGACCCTCTCTGCTCCCCTCTGAAGCTCAGCTTTTGATGGGGGTCAGCTGTGAGAACGGATACCAACTGAACCAGAACTTGGGAGCCAACCGCCATCTGTCCTACAAACCTCTAGGTGCCAGGCCTGGATCTGCTGGACCTGCTGGACCCAACACACACAATGCATTAATGGGACCACATGCAGGTAGAGAGGAAGCAGGCCTCACAATTTCATACTTGTTTCATAGAGATTTACACTTTTACAAACACAGACTTTTTTTTAAATGAAAATTTATGATGTAAGTTGATGTATATTAATTTTATTTTGCAAAATACAATCTCACCTGTTATTAAGAAATAAAAATTAGACATACATGAGAAAATGAAGTAACACCTATAATCCCGCCACTTATGCTTATGATTAGAACGTATGCTATCTTTGTGATACAACTGTGAACTAATAATATATAAGCTGGTTTAATTACGGGGTGTTTAAGGAGTGCTGCATGCTAAATGTTAGTACATCATACTTTAGCCTTAATGAATTCTGGTGGCCTAGCCAGGCCCATGTCCTTGAATTATAGTTGAAAAATGTTGCACTTGAAGGAAACCTACAAAACATACAAAGTCAACTAAGCTGGGCTTTCTTTCTATGAGGCCAAAATAAAACATGCACACGTACATTACATTTCCATTTAGTTATTTAGCAGATGCTTTCATCTAAAGCAACTTAAATGAGAGAACAACACAAGTCAGTAGTTAAGGAAAAACCCAGCAACACTGTACAATTATCAAACCTGATCATTATCGATCCTGTCTTTATTATTATTATTATTTTCTTTTATATCAGCACACCCTTCATCCCAAATATTGTTTAAAACATTTAAATATATATTGTATGTGTATATCAATTGTTTTACCATGAATACATGAAGGACAAACAGACGTCTTAAACGCTCTGGCTTGACAAAAGTCTTGTTTATTACACATTTTATTTTAGACGTTACTGTTTTTTTTTTTTTTATTAAGATCATGTTTTTCAAGCTATAGTTATTAAGACCTGCGAGATAAATGTATGTGAGATTTAGCCGACTTTAATAGTCACAGAGTAAGCTAACTGGATAAATTAAGTCAGATCTTAAAAATAATAAATAAATACGTCTGGGCTTTAATGTACATCTGACAGTAAAATTAGGTGTTAAATTTATACCCTAACCAAATACGGTTATTTTAACAATAAAGTCCAAAGTAAACATTGAGTACTATTGGTTGTTTATTATACTATTAATTGTACTCATTTTAGACACAGTTTACAAAAAGTTCAATGCGTCCAGCTTTTATTTCTAATTATGCAACAAAGTATTGGGGTACATTGTTGACAGGGTTGATATTTTCATGCTTTAGCCCTCTGAAAGCACAGCTATGAAACTAAACCCCATTTCCCCAACCACACACACGCACGCACACTCACAAAGACACACAGTAGATGCGAAACAGTAGCTGGAGACAAAGCTGTGGTTTTCAGTGCTGAAAACGTGCACCTGCTGGACATCTTGAAGCATCCACCACACCGACCTGTGCACCGAGAATAGTAGTGATGTGCACTAATCCACCGAGTCGGTGCAGCCAACAAAAACCACAATGTCTTAAGCCAATTCACAGGAGGCTATGTTTGGATTGTAGCTACTTCTATCAATTAACTGACCTTTAATATATAGTGCAAACGGTTCCAGGTGTGAATTTGCAATAAATGCTTTTTGACACAGACGTGAGTGTAGTGTTCAGATGACACTTCTTGGTGGTATCAGCACATATACAGATGTCACACCTCGATACCATATGAAAGGTCAGTTGTAAAGATTACTTCTGCTTTCAGAAAAAGAGTGTGATAGCTTGAGATGGAGGGCTGACAGGAGTGAAAAAGAATTTCACCCACATCTTGTTTTCACTTCCCATATGTTCATGTGTGGGTGAAGGCTTTGGCTACTCGATGTTTTCTCATGGCAACATAAGTCGAGCACTAGATATGAAGACCCCGCCTCCTCTGAGCTTGAGCAATGATGGACGGCGTGTCGAGGCCCATCCCGGAATGGCTGGAAATCGGGGAAATCTGACCAATGCGGTGAGGAATTATGAATAAACTAGTCTGACATGGTTTTGTGTGTGTGTGGTTTAGGGTTGTATCTGTTGTAGAAATGTAAACTGTAGGGGAGTCTTATCTATACATCTGCAGATACATCTGTATGTTAACATAATCGGGTCCCCATTTATAGATCATTGATATTGAGGTTAAAACTAATAGTAAAAGCAAAAGTAATGCATGAAATAAAAAAAAAAAAGTAGTCTGCATAAAATAAACAGAAGTCTATGTAAAGTTAAGAACACACCTTTGTAATCCTTTACCACATCAACAATACATTGACTGTACTTGATGTAATTCAATATTTAATAAAAGAAGCTCTAAAATAAGTTTCAAAATGACACAACCCCCAATATAACTATATATGTATAGTTATATTAGGAGTTGTGTCTGAGATATGTACATACATACAGTAACATTATTGGATTCACTTACCACACAGATGACAGATGCACCATGTGGTAACACTACATACTTTTTTAGTCCCTTAACTCTCAACAAAGCAGAGTATCGTTTGGATGGTAGAACATTGTTAAACTGCAAAAACAGTGACACTGTGGTATGTTAGTGTGTGTTGTAATAGTACAATGTGATCACCCACAGTAGTACAGCATGTCCACTCACGATGCACTACAATGTGCATTTATATAGTGGTTGGAACCGATAAAATGAACAATGAGTGTATTTAATAATGAGGACCAGTGACTGTGTTTGTTTATATAATGGCTATTTTTTTTTCCCTCACAATCCTCACAATCATACTGCCACTGACATAATGGTTACCAATTTTAGGACTGTGATATTTACTTATATATATATTCTCTTTCTGTGTGTTACAGAGAGCACTGTATCAGAGTATGCACTCTGGAGGTCACATGATGAAGGCATGGAATTATGGCTCATCAGGTAACTCACTTGGTTTAAATTTTTTGTTAGAATATCTGAACCCAGAAGATTTTCAGTGTAATATCTGAATATCTGATGGCTGTATGTTGCAGACTTTTGCCATCCAGGCTACACAGTAGGCTTTCAGCGCAGCTCTACACACTCTTGGCAACCTTTGGCACATCAGGAACCACAGCAATCAGTGATCCATGCAGGGTAAGAACATTTGAAATAAATAAAAACAACATCAGTGCTTTCTAAAAGCACAGTTTATATATGTAGTTGTTTAATATTTGTTGTATGTTTAATGAATAAACAAGGACTAGATAAATGGGAAGAACCTAAGCACTATGTGCATGGAGTTTATTTATAAGTGAAAAGTGGGTCAGACACACGCACACACACACACGTATGTACATGTGCTCACAAGCTAAAGCGCACACACATACACACCTTACCTTCTTCTTTTTCTTCTTCCTTTTTTCTTGGTTATGCTTTTTCTGTCTGGACACATTTTGTCTAAAAGGGTAAAAATAAAATTCTGCTAATGACTAATAATGCATTTTCAGAGAATGCCCTGATTATTACTGAATAGGGAAATGTTGTTGAGTTATACTTATCTCCATATGTAGGATGTCATCAGGTGAAGGCTGCTCTTACTCCTCCCAAGGCTCCTCCCCCTTGTCCCCACCTCACTCCTCCCTTAACTTAAACATCAAATCTGAGCGCACCTCTCCTGAACACACATGCTCTCCTGCCACCCCACCGGTCCATCATTCCCCATCCAGAGCTACCGAGGTACAAAAGCGAGCTTCAGAGTCATTCCGGGCCATGGACAGGCAGGACTCACAAAAAGCAAGCTATGAAGAAGGGAAAGGTGAGCTACCTTTAAAGCAGCTGGAGCTCTGTGATGGATGGCAAAGATAACAGGCAGCTTTGGATGCTTCAGAACCTGCTTTATGGATCTGCTGTGGTTTACAGAGGACCAGCAACATAAAAACAGCATTATACTCAGAGCCTCATTTATAACATGTTAAATTAGTGAATTCTGAATTAGTTTCATTCGGAAGATTAGCACATATAAAAATGTTTCCTTTTCAATTGCATTCTTTCTGTAGATGGCTCAAATACATTTTGAAATACATTTAAACTTTTTTTTTTTTTTGCTTTCAACCTCATGGCAACATTTTCCTATTCATGCATTATAATGCTCCTATGTACAAAGTGAGATTAACACAGACAGTTTGGTTTAGATGACATTTAGATTCCCCAATCTACACCTTACTAAACAATTTTTGTCTGTTGGTCAGATGTTCACATTCTTTTAGCCATATAAAGTTTAAATAATTACACACTTATTTTACATATTACAAAGGCAAAGCGCCAAGACCATGTTTATATTATGTTTATTTTTTTTTTCATTTTGTTTTTTAGCATTTTAAATAGATGATTCACGCATTATCTTCTGCTTAATCCTCTACTAGGGTCACGGAGGGGCGGGTTCACCCCACAATACAAAGACATGCTAGTAGTTAAACTGAAAATAATATTAATAAGAATAAATCATCATCAGGTGTAAGTTTGTACCTAAATGTGATTGCATCTGTCCTGTGATGGACTGTCTGCTTCCTGTCTGTAGTGCCCAAGAATACAAGTTCTGGATTTGACACCTGGAATAAAAAAAAAAAAAAACACATCTTTAATACATCACAGATATATTAATCTATTTATTTGACGTAAATACATTTTTCTAGGTCAGTGATCAAATTTATCCCACATGTTGAATACTATATTAAACACCAGCTCTTACAAAGCACAGGGAATCATTTAAAAACATCACCACACACCAAGAATATGTTTTGTTTAAGTAATGCGAAGATAAGAATAAACTTGTGGCAGGTCAAGTGCTGAATTACTAAATTAAAAATCTGACTGTAATCCAAGAAACGGTATATAAAGGGTTAAATGAATTGAACTGGAATTATATATTTTATCTTTAAAAAGTCTTGTGAAGCTCTCAGACTGCTATAAAGCTTTTCGAGCATGTACCACTGCTTTATGCCACAGGCTTAATCATCACGTTTATTTTTGGATTTGTATAAAAAGGAAATTTTGCCTGATAATTTGTATTGGTGTATTTTTATTTCAAATAAAAAAAATATTTAAAAAAATCTATTGACTATGAATACATATTTAACTGAACTGATGAATGATCTTCATGAACTAGAACAGTGCCACTTTCATGTGAGGCGGCATGGTGGCTTAGTGGTTAGCACGTTCGCCTCTCAGCGTTAGGGATTCCCGGTTCGAATCCCCATTGGGGTCGAGTTTCCATGTTCTCCCCGTTTCTGCGTGGGTTTCCTCTGGGTTCTCCGCTTTCCTCCCACAGTCCAAAAACATGGATCAAGTCAATTGAATTCTCAAAATTGCCCCATATAGAGTGTGTCTGTGTGAGTGAGTGTGTGCCCAGCGATGGATTGGCGTCCTGTCCTGGGTCTATCTGCCCAGCGTCCGAGACGTTCTCCCCTGGATGGGCATAGGGAACCCCACCGCGACCCTAATAGAGGATAAAGTGCAAGATAATGAATGAATATAACTAGAGAACTTGTTAGAAAGATAAACCTACTGCACATGAAAGTTCATTCATTATCTTCCGCCTTATCCTATATTAGGGTCGCGGGGGGGTTCCCCATGCCCATCCAGGGGAGAACGTTTCAGGCGCTGGGCAGATAGACCCAGGACAGGGCGCCAATCTATCTCTGGGCACACACTCACTCACACAGACACGCACGCATACACACTCTATATGGGGCAATTTGGAGAATTCAATTGTTAATTATTAATCCATGTTTTTGGACTGTGGGAGGAAACCTGAGAACCCGGAGGAAACCCACGCGGACATCCCCTTTACTCTGTTCTTATGGTCAGGAGCCCGATAGTAGCACCACAGAGCAGGTACTCACACGCACAGACATGCACAGAAGCACACTCTACATGGGGCAATTTGGAGAACTCCGTTGACTTGACCGATGTTTTTGGACTGTGGGTGGAAACCGGAGAACCCAGAGGAAACCCACACGGACACGGGGAGAACATGGAAACTCCACCCAGATTGGGATTCGAACCAGGAATCCCTAGCGCTGAGAGGCGAACGTGCTAACCACTAAGCCACCGTGCCGCCCTGTCTTGTTATATAACACAGATGGCATGGTCAGACAGAAAACAAGCCCTACACTAACATGTCAAAACTGTGGAAAAACCTCATGATTGCTGGGTTTTAAAGTGCGCTTGAAATGCTATTACTCTTCACTTTTTACCTCCTTATGCAGTCCGAGAAATGAGAGTTGCTCATTTGTGTAGTTCACGATAAATTCCATAAGAGGGCAGCAGATGTCTCAGATTAAACTTACATTAGCCATTAAACACCAATAAACAATACAATACACAAAATTTGTGGAAAGCTGTGAAGTAACTACTGAGATATATTTGGATTATTCATATGTTCATTCTTATTAAATATTAAAGAGCTCATCATTGAACTGACAGAAATCTACACTCTATGGCCAGTTTATAAAGAATTTTTTGTTTCCAAACTTGCTTATTATATTGCTTATTATATTGATTACACACACCATCTTATCTCATCACACCGCTTAATCCTATACAAGGGTCGCAAGGGGGTCTCCCATGCCCACACAGGAGAGAAAGAGTCGAGCCCCAAACCATTACATTGTTCACACACATTTTTTTGTACACAACAAATTTCAGCCTCACAGTGGCTTGGTGGTTGGCATGCCTCTCAGTATTGGGGCTCTAGGTTCAAATCCCAATGTGGAGTTTCCATGTGCACCCCGTGCATGCATGTCAAAAAACATGGATTCAAAGTAAATTGACTGCACTAAATGCACTGGGGGTGTGGGGGTGGGGTAGCTCAGTGGTTAGGACGGTGGGCTATCAATCTGAAGGTTGGCGGTTCAAATCCCAGCTCCATTAGAGTTACCAATGTGGGTCCTTGAGCAAGGCCCTTAACCCTCATTGCTCCAGGGATGTTGTGATGAACCCTGTGCTCACCTTTTAAGTCGCTTTGGATAAAAGCGTCCAATAAATGACCAAAAGTAATGTAAATGTAATGTAATGTAAATGTAATGTAAATTGACCCTATATAGTCTGTATGTGTGTGTGCCCAGCAATAGATGACCTGTCCTGGGTGTATCTGCCCAGCGCCCGAAACGTTCTCCCCTGGATGGGCATGGGGAACCCAACCGCAACACTATTAAAGGATTAAATTGAAGATAGTAAATGATTTCACTTATTGCAGCAAAAATAATTTAGTAGTGACGTCACCAAATATTTTTGGTGGATCGCTGGCTTAGTGGTTAGTTCACCAGACAAAATAAACCAACGTATTTTTTAACTGTGAGTATCCAGCTAGCTTCAGTCAAGTTAAACACAATGTGCCTAATTTTCCCATTAGTTTTGATTTTAGCAAATAAACACCCATTAAGAGTCATTAAGGTGGGGAATAAATACTACAAAATACTAAATTGTTTCTAGTATGATTTTGAAATTCACTAACGCATTAATCTCTGATGTTTACATGAACATACTCACAGATATAGCAGGTGCCATCTTCCACACACATGTCCAAAATTCCACAGAGGAAAACAGCAAGAGTTCTCATCATCTCACCAGCACCCTTAGTTCCACTCGTTTGGTAACTCAAGGGGCTTCAAAGGTCATGTCTGGGCTCCTCCCTAGGGGTCATCGTTTGTCTGCTTGGCCCGTCAACTCAATAATTCTCAGGATCGTCTCTATAGCAACAGCCATAGCCTTCTCACAGATGCTTATGAGCAGTTTGATTATACTAACACATCAGCCATGTCACCTTCCACTTCATCAAGCCATACACTCGTTCCAGACAGCCTGCTGTGAGACGCGCTCTCAGTCTGAAGGCGGGAGCTCTTGTTTTATGTCACAGTCTGAAGCACCCTGTGTGATTAGCATTGATTGCTAAACATTATGCCACACAATTTCATTAAATGAATCACTTTTATTGATTAATAAAAAAAAGTGACATAAGAAATCTCACAGCTGTTAGAATCATGAACCAATTTACCTGAGCTGTAGTTTATGGGTAATTTATAGATCCTTTCATTTCAGTGAGAATACTCCAAAATGCTCTAGAAAGACAAGAGCCTAGAGTTGCCATAGAGTCAAGAAACACTCTGGTGTCAATAATAAGCTACAGACATGGTAAATTAGGAACTTAGACTAGGAGTCTTAGGACAAATTTTAGGCGTTAGAGATTAATTAATGTGAAATAACCAGCTACGGCGGCACGGTGGCTTAGTGGTTAGCACGTTCGCCTCTCAGCACTATGGATTCCCGGTTCGAATCCCCATCTGGGTGCAGTTTCCATGTTCTCCCCGTGTCTGCGTGGGTTTCCTCCGGGTTCTCCGGTTTCCTCCCACAGTCCAAAAACATGGATCTAGTCGATTGAATTCTCAAAATTGCCCCATGTAGAGTGTGTGTGTGAGTGAGTGTGTGCCCAGCGATGGATTGGCACCCTGTCCTGGGTCTATCTGCCCAGCGCCCGAGATGTTCTCCCCTGGATGGGCATGGGGAACCCCACCGCGACCCTAATAGAGGATAAAAGCGGGAGATAATGAATGAATGAATAACCAGCTACTGAAAACACAAATACAGCTAATTACTAAACTGTGGAAAAAAAAATTGTTGCTCTTTATCTCTGGTTGGTCTCTCTTGCCCTATCTGTTTTTTTTGTTATTAGTCCAATGAAGCACTAGTTAGTAATTTTACCAATTATATTGGTGGACCACATATTTATTAAAAAAACAAAAAAATGTAAAAACAACCAATAAGTGACTTTATAAATTTTATTACAACTCAATCCCAGTTAAACAAAATCACACCATGCATTCCAATTTAAAAACATTGTTATGAAAATTATTGTGTTCATTCTTTCAATATCACTGATACAGAAAATCAAATCTCTGGTTCCGGTCATTTTAAATTAAATTAGCTGATTATGTCATAGTAACAAATAGTCTGGAAACAACTTTAAAGTATATAATTTTTTTTTAAGGATTTACAAAAGAATTTGACTTGATTGCCATGAACTACTAAGCCTACAGTATTAAAACGAAGTTGTTATTAGTGCAATGCTGGTAAAGGAAATGCATTCATATCCCTGATTTACCAGGCACTTAGTAACGAATCCTAAAAACTTCAGCTAGTTGGCAACGGAGTGTGCAGACCTTTAACAATTTAATATTGAGGATTAAGGATTATGTTTAGAACTTGATTTTAGATGCCAAAAAAGTTCACTTAAATCACTCCTTTTACCTCAAATGCGCATTTCTTCCCATTTGTGTTGTGTTGCACAAGAGCTAACAAGATCTCACCCAAAATGAAACTAGATGTCAAAGCAGTTTCAATAATTTAACATTAAAATAATGAAATTATTCAGAACAAAAACGATCAAAATGAAAACTTTGCACCTGCATTTCTGATGTCCTCAGTGTGTCTACAGGTCATCCAGCATCCTGCTCATGCACAAAACAAGGATCTGTCAGTGAACACCACTGCCTTCCATTCAGTCAGAGAACAGTCTGTGTGAATCACTGGGCATGTTAGTTCACTTACACTTGTGATAAGCTCCTTCAACTTTAACCAAGATAAGAAGCTTAGAAAATAAAGTAAATAAGTATTTAGCTTTGAGCTCTCTGACTTTTTTGGATGTTGGTTAAAAAAACCAAGGTGATTTGAAGAAAACCACAGGAGACATGACTGAATTCAATACAGACAGTAACCTTAAAATAAGTTAAATAAGGCTTCAGTGTGCAAGACAAACTTGACAACTACTACTATGCAAAATTCTCCTTTGGGTTGCTGCATACAGCTAGTGGTTTAAACAAATGAAATTAATGACCTTGCATATTTATGGCATTTTAATTCTTCTCTCAGAAATTAAAATGTGTTTCTCCAGTTTACAAACTGAAAAGCATTGACCCCCCTATGTTTTTATGGGGTAAAAATCTTGTTACTTAGACTGATGTCAAAGCACCAATCCAAAACACACAGCATGTCATCACTGACTTTCTGCATTTGGGTTTAAAAGAATATTTTTTTTTTTTTTTTTTTTTTTTAAACACACTACTCCTTTACAATTGTGAGCTCAACAACAGCCCATAATTCACCAGGATATCTGTATTAACTTACATACTTCCCAGAACAAACACCTCATCATGTCCACTTACAGCCTCTCAGCTGCTCGCATCCAAGTCAATCGTGTGGGTAACTCAGCATAATCACAGAGAGTGCTGCTTAACTCTGCACCAGATACTGGTGAAAGTAGATGCCAAACAGGCTGCTGATGAGCTGACAGGCTGCAACCCACCAGGTCATAAAAGCGAATATCCCTCTAAAAAAGAGAGGGGTCAGGACAGCACGCAGGGCAATGAAGACCTCCGATAGGTGGGCAACAGTGGCTTGGATGTCTTCCTCCATGTCCTCAAGATCTTCATCGTCCTCTGTTGTGAGGACTGGGGGAGGTGTGGTGGGTTGGACAGGTATGGGGGTGATACCTGGGGTCTCAGCACCCAGACCCCATGAGTAATCACCTGCAGAGAGACAGAAGAGAGAAATAAAAGGTAGAAATATTCTCTATACAACCTTAAATTTATTTCTGATATTTTGAATTATTATATTGAGGTTTCATTAATTCATTAAATGTACTGACCATGAAATACACTTAACCATGAAGAACCCTCGAGAATAAAAATCAGTAACATAAAATAAGTCTAGGATTTTACCTGGTCTAATAATTTTTGTGTACATACTTTTAGATGATAGTTAAATATTTAGGGAAAGAAAAATCTGTACAAACTTTCTGCTAATAGTGGCATCTTATTACAAATAGTGCACATCAGTACACTCACTAAGCTTTTTAATAACCCTTTCACACTGCGTGCATATATCAAACAGCTGCAGAATTATAACATTTTTATAAGCATTTTTAAAACAACAACTTTTAAAGGGATTTACGTTTCTGAATATCTAGAAGCAGATGTAAGACACAGGTTTCTAAATTAGTGGTTGTTCAGGAGTGTAGTGACTATAAACATTTCCATTAAAATGTACACAATACAGACACACCCAACTAATGTTCTAGTGCTAGTCCTAGTGTTTTCACAACAAAAAATTCATTATATACCAAATAGGTTTTATGTGCTATAGCAATGACAGAGGAGGATGATGCAAAGAAGCTATACCTAAAGACTTCAGGGCCAGAGTTGAGAAGAGCACAAGAAGAACAGGAATGAGGTACTGAAGAGTGACAACAGACAGATAACAGTACACACGGGTCACCTGCAAAAACAAAATATTTTTAATGTCTGTGCAGTCCCATGCGCATGAGAAGTCAAATTAAACCTGTGATATGTGGATCTGTCGAAAAACTTTAATATTAGAACTTTAAAAATCATTAGAGTTAATTAATTGCAGATGTGTAAAGTTAATAAACAGCTGCGGTAAAGCACATAGAGTACATGTACAGTATATACTCTATTCTACAGAATATTCAGCTTTATATGTGAATCAGAGTAGAGATTTGCACTACTGAATTCATGCAGAGTCTGTATATTTATTAATGTGTGTGAGTAAATAAAATAAAAAAATTATAAAAATAAAAAAGGTTTGGTGGCTTAGTGGTTAGCACGTTCGCCTCTCAGCGCTAGGGATTCCCGGTTCGAATCCCCATCTGGGTGGAGTTTCCATGTTCTCCCCGTGTCCGCGTGGGTTTCCTCCGGGCTCTCCGGTTTCCTCCCACAATCCAAAAACATGGATCAAGTTAATTGAATTCTCCAAATTGCCCCATATAGAGTGTGTCTGTGTGAGTGAGTGTGTGCCCAGCGATGGATTGGCGCCCTGTCCTGGGTGTATCTGCCCAGCTCCCGAAATTTTCTCCCCTGGATGGGCATGGGGAACCCCACCGCGACCCTAATAGAGGATAAAGCGGGAGACAATGAATGAATGAATGAAAAAAAGTTTGCTTCTTGCCTTTCGCTGAATATCGATTGCAGCAATACGTCCCGCCTCTTTTTTCATTTGCTCCACCCACTTTGGGGCGAGATTTAAATAGGCCTGCAGGTGATGGTGAGTGAGCAGCAATCTTAACACACACAGCCCAACAATCGTCCACAGACGTGTAGAGTCGAAGGCTGAGCTAGAGAGTCTGACAAACATTTTAAAAAAATAATAAAGCATACACTGCTTCAATTTTAAATTACACATAAAATACATTCAGACACAACACTTCAATTAAATGTAGCATTCTTATGTTTAAAGCAAACCATTTTTATGTATTGTTCCACTGTACTAGGTATGATAGGTATTGGGTATGATGGTGATTAATACTGAACCAGCATGAACAATTATAGGAATTTTAACACTGAGATTGAAATAATAAATTATATTTAGATGTCAGATAAATTATATTTGCTTAGATTTTCTAGATGATAATTTTGTAATAACACATCAGATTACAACAAAACAATACAGCCTGCATTATAAAACTCTTAATAAGGACAGGATAAAGTATTATATGGAAAAAAATGGAAGCAACTTACAAAGTGACAGAAGTCTTTCCCATTGGTGCTTTACCCAAGAAGTCACGAGCAAGAGGTTTAACCCACAAGACAATAATAATCAGCGGGGACAGAAAACTGATGTGTAGAAGAACTCTAGAAAGCAGAACATTGTGTTTGTATATGACGTTTTGTTTGTGATACTTAATTGAAAAAAATTAAGTCTTCTTACTGAGTAAATGGTCGATTAGCATTCATCTGTACTGCATCTAAGTGAGTCTGCGCCAGGCGGAGTCCAGGGAAAGCTAGAAGAGCTCCAATGAAAGCACATACAAAAGCCAAGCCCAACTTCACTCCAAGTTTGGTAAAAGGAATTCTGTAAATGGTTAAAAGAAGCAACATTAAAAACAAAAGCAAGAAAAAGAAAGTTAGATAAAACAGTTAGACAAACTACTTACGACCATTCGAGTCCTTGATGTTTGGCAAAAGCTTCAAAGTTGTCAAAGACACTAGTAAATCCTGAAACCACAGATATCAACAGTAAGACTAAAACAAAGTTAATAAACCTGGATTAACTTTGCATCAATTTAAATTAAGGCTATACCAGGCTCAAGCCCAAACTCGAGATAGTCCTCTCTCACCACCAGAATAAGCATGGCCACCAGCAAGGAGAGGAAGCCAAAAGCAAGGCACACAGAGCGCTCACCACCTTCATCTGAGCGGAAGTAGTGGCTCATCAGGACATGCAGAGTTCTCCTAAAACTTAAGTCAAGGACTACAGCATCTGTGAAGTAGAACACTGCAGCAGTGTCTCACTGCATTTTCATAATGAGGATGCAAGTTACATTTATGAATTTCTATTTAAATGATTTCATCACTATTTTAATTTTGAATTTTTTCATGAAAAAAAAACATCAAATACAATCCAAAATAATGCCCTTGAATGTTGCAGTTTTAAAAACAATATTAAAACAGGTTTTAAACAGTTTTTACGGAAATACTCAATCTAAATAATAAAATAGTTAATAGTTAATCTGCTTAAATCACTGCTGTTGCTCTAATTTTAAAAACATAAGGAAAAGGTAGCGGCACAGTGGCTTAGTGGTTAGCACGTTCGCCTCTCAGCACTAGGGATTCCCGGTTCGAATCCCCATCTGGTTGGAGTTTCCATGTTCTCCCCGTGTCTGCGTGGGTTACCTCCGGGTTCTCCGGTTTCCTCCCACAGTCCAAAAACATGGATCAAGTCAATTAAGCTCTCCAAATTGCCCCATATAGAGTGTGTATGCGTGCGTGTCTGTGTGAGTGAGTGTGTGCCCAGCGATAGATTGGCGCCCTGTCCTGGGTGTATCTGCCCAGCGCCCGAAATATTCTCCCATGGATGGGCATGGGGAACCCCACCGCGACCCTAATAGAGGATAAAGCTGAAGATAATGAATGAATGAATGAATAAGGAAAAGGTATTGTTATAAAGTAATAAGATTAGTTTAGCATCACCACAAATGCAGTGGTGCAAGTGTTACTGTAAAATCTTAAATACAAAAAACAACTGCATCTTTGTGCACAAGGGAACAGTCAGGCTGAAACAAAAAAAAAGGTTATTCCCCTAACTGTTCCCTCAATTTTTGAAGCACACATCAAGATATAGAACCTTGATATATACCTGGGGAAATAAGACTGAACAAAATAGCTGACTTCAGTGATAAAGAGGTGTGTCCCAGCAATTCTGCCTGCATAATGTCTATAGCTTTACACATTGACCTTGAAGCATAAGTTAAACAGTTTACCTGACAGTTTTACTGTTTTAATAGCATTTTAATGAAGGGTGTAAACTGTAGCATTCGTATAATTTAGCACAATGACCCAGGCTCCTTAAATATTCCGTTGGAATGCATTTATTATTAAAGTGTGAATTTTTTAAATAATAAGTATATTTTTCTTTTATTGGCGTGATGGATGAGATGAAGATTCTAGCTTTTGTAAATGGTCAGATTATTGATAAAGCTCATTTTAGCAACTTTATCTTATAATAAGGTACTGCCACTAAACAAAAAAAAGTCACTTGAAAAGATATAATTTATAAAAATAAATAAATTCAAGGATACAAGCAAAAAAACACCATGAGGACACACCAGATTGCTCCAATGTTGACCTCTTTACTAGCATCCACCACGGCATAGTAACCCTCAGTGAAGAGGTAGATGCCCGCTGCATACACGGCAAAATCGATCAGCCACTGATACTCCACAAAGAACCTCAGAACTGCACATGAACAGAACACAATCTCAGAAACACCGGAGGGAGTGCAAAGAATGTAGTACTGTCTTTTTGTTTAGATGAGTCTTACCCAGAGCATCCAGAACATTCACAGGGGTGCTCTCCAGATGAAGATCAATGTCCTTCGGAACGGTTAGTGGTTTGGGCTCACTGTGGCCATTCTGCCTCCTGGAAAGAGTTTAATTAAGTGGAAACAGCCAAAAGTGCAGAAAGATTGAAATTAGACCATTCTCCTGCTTCACACCTGTCTTTCTTGCTGACCTTTCCAGGCATCTGCTTGCCTGCCAGGGCACAGAGTTCTCCCTCTGAAGGATGTTTAAACCTCAAGAGACTGAGATAAGCAATCAGAAGTGTTGCTAATGTGAACAACTTGAAGGAGTTTCATTCATAAAGCTTTATCACTCACCTGCCACTGCACAAGAGCCAGCGTGCAAAGGAGCAATGCGGTGCCATTTTCTGCATTATGCTGACAGCCAGCAAGCTGACCACCAGCTGAACACCCATCAGTGCCTATCAGAGAGGGAACATGTTAATGCTGAACTAATACTTTTACAAACAGCTACAGGTTTAACAGCACCATACTACACATCCTTTGTCCCAAGTTCACTAGTGTAAGAGGATTTACAATTGTGATAGATCTCAAAATCCAACCCCTCAGATATGGCCTGTGGTGTATTGGTTGAAGTCACTGATAGGTGACTGTGGGCAGGTTGTAGCATAAGTGTGGAGAGCAACTCCACCCTACATGATCCACACAGTTCTGCTGTTCCTGCCACTGGGATGTTAAAGAATTGATCAGTGTTGATGGGTGACAGAGGAATCGTGCGACAGCTGCAGCCCTATTGGACAGTGATGGGAGGGGCAGCTGTCAGAATGCTGATGTCTGAGAATTGGATATAAATAGAAAAAAAAATAAGGAGAAAAAAAACATTGAAATATGTTACAGAAACTGACAGCAAGCAAGACACAGAAGAATAGTTTTAAGATTTTTAATTGTTCTGTAAGATAAAGCAAGTCATGCGTTCATATAAAAATCTGTCATATCCAGTCATTCATTCATATCTACCACTTTGTCCTATATTAGCGTCGCGCGGGGGGAAGGGGGGGGGGGGTTCCCCATGCCCATCCAGGGGAGAACGTTTCGGGCGCTGGGCAGATACACCCAGGACAGGGCGCCAATCTATCGCTGGGCACACACTCACTCACACAGAAACGCACACAAACACACTCTACATGGGGCAATTTGGAGAACTCAATTGACTTGATCCATGTTTTTGGACTGTGGGAGGAAACCGGAGAACCCGGAGGAAACCCACGCGGACACGGGGAGAACGTGGAAACTCCACCCAGGTGGGGATTCGAACCGGGAATCACTAGTGCTGAGAGGCGAACATGCTAACCAGTAAGCCACCGTGCCACCTTCATATCCAGTCATACTGTTCTGAAATTATGTGAATCTCTTAGAAATACTGAGCCAAAACATATACAATATGTTATACATAAACGTATACTTTCAGGTAATGAGACATATTTATTTATATGTATGTATGTATGTATGTATGTGTGTGTGTGGATGTAAAATGTAAAAAAAATAATAATAAAAAAAAAAGCTAAGACGAGGTTTATCTCTATTAAAAAGTGAAATACCCATCTTCTAAAATCAACCTGTTTAGCACACTTCATAGTGCACTTACTCATGACCCATGATGACGTTTCAGATTGAACCGTAGACACTTTTTCATTTAGCAAAGTGGCTTTCCTTCAAAAGCCTTTTTCCTCCACAAAGACATATAGAATAGAAATGGAAGTGTTATGTTTTAAAACGTTTCTTTTCACAACTCTATCAGAACAGAGCCTGAGCTAATCGAACGTTGGCTGGAGCTCATGAAATGAAGGCAGAGCATAGCATAGCATAGCAGCTGGATAGCTCTGTCGAAGCTAACGTATAAATATACAGCCGACAACATTGTTCTCAAAAAGCGAAATGAAATGGTATTTATCGGGAGAACTCACCATGTTGTTTTAATTAATATTGCTCCATACAGCATGCAGCAGTTGCACGTGCGCTGTCTTTGAGCAGTGGAAACAGCTGAATGAGTTTTGAATGACAAGCTTGACCTGTGAGAAGGCGGGATCTACCACAGTTCTGTAAATCCATTGGTCCAAAGCGACTGCACCAAGAACAGGATTGGCTCCTAAGAATGAAATGTTAAAAATAGTGCAACACTGATAAAGGTGTTAGCTTTCAGACCGCAGTTGTTTCACGGGTCAAAAATATATATATATATATATATATATATATATATATATATATATATATATATATATATATATATATATATATATATATATATATTCTCCCCGTGTCCGCGTGGGTTTCCTACGGGTTCTCCGGTTTCTTCCCACAGTCCAAAAACATGGATCAAGTCAATTGAATTCTCCAAAATTGCCCCATATAGAGTGTGTCTGTGTGAGTGAGTGTGTGCCCAGCGATGGATTGGCGCCCTGTCCTGGGTCTATCTGCCCAGCGCCCGTTCTCCCCTGAATAATGAATGAATGAATGAATATATATATATATATATATATATATATATATATATATATATATATATATATATATATATATATATATATATATATATCCCACCACATATATGTATGTTTATGTATATATATTCATTCATTCATTATCTCCCGCTTTATCCTCTATTAGGGTCGTGGTGGGGTTCCCCCATGCCCATTCAGGGGAGAACGTCTCGGCCGCTGGGCAGATAGACCCAGGACAGGGCGCCAATCCATCGCTGGGCACACACTCACTCACACAAACACAAACACACTCTATATGGGGCAATTTTGAGAATTCAATTGACTTGATCCATGTTTTTGGACTGTGGGAGGAAACCGGAGAACCCGGAGGAAACCCACGCAGACACGGGGAGAACTTGGAAACTCCAGTCAGATGGGGATTCGAACTGGGAATCCCTAGCGCTGAGAGGCGAACGTGCTAACCACTAAGCCACCGTGCCGCCTATGTATGTATGTATATATATATATATATATATATATATATATATATATATATATATATATATATATATATATATATATATATATATATATATATATATATATATATATATATATATATATATATATATATATATATATATATATATATATATATATATATATATATAAAGTGGTAGAAAGTATTAATTAATGTAGTAGTAATTAAAAGTAGTAATTAATGATTGAATTAATAGCGTGATGATTTGAAGTTTAAATTGTTTTAACAGTACAGCAACACGCTGTATATCATTTTTTAAATGAAAACATATCACAACCATAAATGCTCTTAGCAAGCAGACTGCAAGTCATGACAAAACATTAAGATGCAATAAATGCAAAAAATGGCCTTCTTTGCTGAATTAAAAAAAAAACAGCTTTGCTGTGAGCGCTTTGTCTCTGTGCATTTATGTTCTAGCTCATCCTGGGTCTGTTTTCCTCCAATGATGCACAGAAAAGTAACCCCCTGCAAGTCTGCCAGCATACTCGGCTTTACCCAAATGAGAATCTTACATGGGTCTGCATTTGTTTCAGGGATATATCTCGGAGCTTATATTGGAGCAATAACAACTGCATGTCTAATTCTATGGGGGAGGGGTTGGGTTAGGTTTAGAGTTATATGGATTAACCAAACTTCATGGATTGTGCTGCAGCATTTTTGTACACTACTTTCATTTCATGTTTATTTTAACATTACACATGTACAAAATATTTACTTTGAAATGAGCTCTGTAAAATGTTATCTCTGTAACATACTAATGAGTTAAATCTTCAAAACAAATATGGACAAAATTTTACAGACAGACTGCAAAATCTAGAATATCTTTACAGACAAGGGGAACCTTATAACTGTAAAGACATACTAACTCTAAAGAGGAGGTTCTAAAAGTTCCTATATATATGCATCGCATATATGATCTTTTTATTCATATCTAAAACTGGTTCCCCAAACAAGCTGCAATAGTCACTAGCGCCTTTTTTATTTAACTTTGACACAACTTATCTATATATTAGGGGCACGGTGGCTTAGTGGTTAGCACGTTTGCCTCTCAGCACTGGGGATCCAAGTTCAAATCCCAATATGGGTGTTTGGGAGTTTCCATATTCTTCCCATGTCCATGTGGGTTTCCTCTGGGTTCTCCAGTGTCCTCCCACAGTCCAAAAACATGGCTTTAAGGTAAATTGAATGCTCTTAATTGCCTCATATGGTATTTGTGTGTGTGTGTGTGTGTGTGCGTGTGTAAGTGGGTGTGCCCAACAATGGATTGGCGTCCTGTCCTGGGTGTATATCTGCCCAGTGCCCAAAATATTCTCCCCTGGATGACCACGGAGAACATGACCCTAGCAGAGGATTCAGTGGAAGATAATGTATGAATGAATAAATAATCAATATCATAAGAAATAAATCCAGACATCAGCATACAGAGTTAAATTATTTCCACTTTATCTATCACCATTGTTTAAAAACACTTAAATACATTACAAATCTGAACTTATTTGTTTTGCATGATTTAATAAACTATTTTTTGCAATGTCAGAAAACACTTTGGTTAAAGTGGCCACCCACAAGCACAATCGCATGGGCCTCACTTTTCTCACAGGCTTTTCTTTCAGATCTATATGCTGATCCTTCATGAGATAAAATTCTTACTGAGGCACTGGTGGGGGTCAGCTTCCATTGTTTGAAGGCTATACATCATTAGTTACGCTTTATTGCAGACTATGCAAATAGGAACACGCCCCTCTGTTCCCACGTAATATTAAGCTGCGGATGATGATACACTTTCTGGTACCCGAAATTAATAATAAATAACACAATTGGCTTAGTTTAATAAACTACACATTACTTTATATGATTAGAAAACTCATGGCTATGAATAATCTTACATAAATTGAATAATGTTTGATACTGTAGGCTTTTATAATAACTAACAGTAACTTTAACAGCATATAACAACTAATCTAGTTTATGATGCATATATTTATTTTATCTAAAATATAATAGCATCACGTGGGCTCAGGTAGCCTGTTGCCTCAGTGTTTGTGTCTTTTTTGCGTGGATTTTCTTCACAATCCAAACAGGTATCAGCTCAACACATTTTTATTTTAGGTGGATTTTAGATCTTACATAAAATAAAATAAAAAATTGTAGCATTTTCGATTTTTTAAAACATACAGATTGAGAAGGCTTATAAACAATATTTTATAAAGTCACGTCGTTTAAAAAAATGGTTCACAAATCACAAAGATTAAACGTTTTCGGAAAACACACCCCTGTTTCACAGTGTGCAACATTCCTTCAACATTCCTGTCACCTTATAGTAATTTTAGTCTTATGGTGTTTAAACATAAGAAATTATTACTGATTTTTAAAAAAAATTGTACAATAAGAAAACATGGATGCCACAGAATAATTTCTTAGCGAAATAATTTTAGGAAACATTTAAGAACTGTGACAGACGTTAAATAAAACGTGTAAAAGAGATGGAACCTTCAAATTAAACATATGGACAATGTGATGTCAGTTTGACATTAAGAGTGGAATATTGCGATTTGGCAACTTGCGCTTGAACTTGACCCAGATGAACAGCATGAGCAAAAGAATAGAACTTCTTGCCCCCTCGGTATTATTTATCATTTTCAAGTGTTTTCAATT
The DNA here is from genome assembly GCA_019802505.1 of Corydoras sp. C115. Classification (NCBI taxonomy): domain Eukaryota; kingdom Metazoa; phylum Chordata; class Actinopteri; order Siluriformes; family Callichthyidae; genus Corydoras; species Corydoras sp. C115. The sequence continues at coordinate 1,785,442 of JAFMOC010000020.1, forward strand.
GAGAACTCATTTTCATTAAATGTTTACCGAAACCAATTACGCTGCACTGAGTCTTCTGTTTTTAGGAGAGACCCCTGAAGACGGTACCAGGGTGAGATTAACCAACTTCATCCAGTCACTCCTCAAAATCACAAACTCAAAAAACCCAGACTGTCTTTTCCTCAAAAACATGTTTTAATTCTATAAAGTTTATAGTTTGTAAGTACTAAACTTCTTTTTCAATAAAATGTTTTTAAAACATGTTTATATCAAATAAAATGTTTCAAGAGTTTTTTTTTTTTTTAAATGAGAGCAATCAGCAAACACGCTGTTTATTCTGTACAATGTAAATTCTACAGAATGTAAATAATGTTATTTCAACAATGTTTACTTATTTAAGAGTTTGTGTGCTATACATAAAAATAATTTGTTCTCAGCTAAAATAAACACACACACACACACACACACACACACACACACACACACACACACACACACACACACAAAACACGCGCATATATAATTGTCTAGCTTTGCTAAGCATGAGAGTATATTTTACAGTGAATTTATTCTGTCAAAAGCGGTGCAGCATTCCAAATACCGATAAAGGGCTTATTTCTTATTCAAAATTCAGTTGTAGATTGCAGTTGCTATTGTCTTTTCATGTGTATAATTATTACAATTATATGACTCCATTATGATTATGAAACATGATTATTCATATATGTTTTTTAATGCAAGAAAATGGCTGTGACACACACGCACGCAAACACACACACACACACACACACACACACACACACACACACACACACACACACACACACACACACACACACACACACACACAAAAGAACATACACACGAATAGCTGTACAAACATCTTGGTATCCCCTCCGCAAAAAAGGACTTTTTCTTACAGGTTATGCTATTTCTAATCATTTTGAATGTCTAGTTTACCAAAATTCACTGAATTATCTCTTTTATTATCTCTAATACTAAAATATCTCATCATTTGTAGAATTTCTAACTACAAAAGATAACAACAAAAATGTAAAAATGTAAGTATTATATTAATTCTTTTCTTTTAGTTGTGAAGAATTTAAACTTTAAATATTAAACCCTTAAAACCGTATGAATTAGAATGATTTTGGTTTTGTAAATTAAGATTACATTTAGATTAAGGACATAGAAAAGCATGATGGTAACAATACATAAACGTTCATATGTCGCGTTACTGTTTATTATTTTGATCAACAGAAATGTTTACGCTTGTAAATGCAATTTATTAAAACATGCTTGTTTTAATTGAACTAAAAGATGTTAATGAAACCGTCTGTGTAAATCCGATGGCTAGATTTAACTATAATTTTGTTGTTGTATTTCTTTAATCAGATTAATATATGATTCTGAAACAAAAAGTTACTATAAATCACTGAACTTGAAATGTGCAGTTATAGCTTCACGCTTAAGATGGCGCTGTTTTCCCATTTCATTCTCGATGAAGCGCGAACAGTTCGGCAAAAAGTACGGAGCTGAAGAACATTATACGCAGATGAATCCGTATAAATTTTGAAGAACCAGATACAAAGTAAAATGACTTAATTTCGTTATTTTTTTTTATTAAATATCTGAATCTCTAAGTTTGTAAATTTGAGGTCCATTGTGAATTTGCATTAAGACTTTGATGTGAAGCTGGTATTTATTGTGTTCATTCTGTTTTGACGGAATGCAAATGATGTGCAACCTGTAGCCTAAATGTACTAAAAGAATTTTCTTCGTGACTAAAGTCATTGTTGGTTTTGGAGTTGGTTTGGCACGTTTGCAGGGGAATGAACCTCTGTGCCAATTTGTGTGCTATCAGACAATTTTCTTAAGCAAACTGTTTTCTTCTATTATATAATAATATAATAATACGATAAAGCATGAAAAAATGTAACATTTTTATGCATCCGTTCCAATTCTCCTTTGCCACCACTACTATCACTACTACCAATAATAATAATAATAATAATAATAATAATAATAATAATAATAATAATAATAATAACTTACATACACTTTTTACTTTAGGGTCTGTAAACAATTGCAGTCAACTTCTCACCTCCGCGAAAATTAACAAAGTTTTACCCTCTCAAATTAATACACCTGATGTGTACTTTTTGTAAGTTAAATAGATATATTTACAGATATATTTCCAAATAGTCTAGTACCTTAGTGGGTACCACCCTCTAACATGCATCATACTCCTAAAATCTAAATCTATGACTTTTTTTCTGCTAAAAATACAATCATTGTTATTATTACATCACAAACATTCATTAATAATAATAAAATAACAACACTAATAATAATAATAATAATAATAATAGTCATTTTTGTGTATCTGAATGCCATTTGATTAAACTGTTGGCCTGAATAAAATTATACATACACAACCGTGCACAGGTTTTATGACGTCAAACGAATACAGTTGTAATCAAATAATTTGACTATTAATCCATCCTTAATTTGGATCTCATGCTCATTTCGTTTTTATCCTCATGAACCAACTTGACAAAATACATTTTAAATCGTGCATTAATATTTAATAAGTTTTGATTAAACCAATGTGCCACAAATAAACGACAGGTTTTCGTTCTGATATAAAACCCGTCGAAAAACGCTGCCCGCGCTCTGTGACCTACACGTGGAGGCGGGTGACGTTGATACGCAGCACGTCCTCATGGCCAACGCCAGCCAATCAGGTGCTACGTCATGTCTGGCGTTGACGCGTTGGGAGAATGCGGCACAGCTGCGCGGACTGTGGATGATTACGGAGCTGTGAGGTGTGCGCTCATTCAGTCATCATTCAGTCATCATTCAGTCATCATTCTGTCATCATTCTGTCATCATTCAGTCATCATTCTGTCAGATTTCTTTCGGGCCTCCAGTCGATCTTCACACGGACAAACAGTTTTAAACCACTTTCAAAAAAGTCGACCGAAGGATAATCATTCTTTCCTTCTCGTTTGGAACAAACCTGGACGCGCAAAGCTCAGAGAGTTACACCTGCTTTCACCTGTAAGTGAGTCTGTCTCAAAGTCCCTCTGTTAATTATCAAGTTTCCTTAAGAATTCTTATTTTCATTCAACACGTGTCTACTGTTTTGGAACCAGAGCTTAAGACTAGACCTAATAATTATAATTAGCTATATACTTATGTAAATCCACTAAGTTATATTTATAAGCAAATGAATTATATGAATCCACGTGTTCGAAGTAAGTTAAATCATAAAATTAGCTGTGAATCAAAATAACACAGAGACTTGGTTTACGTCATCGAGTTTGGTTTTATCTGAAACTGTTTAAAATGTTAAAATGTTTTCATTGATTGTTGATTGTTTTCCAAAATCACCGGGCGGTTATTTTGTGGCCTGTCGTCAAATTTTTCTGAAGCATGTGGTTGATCATGCCATTTTTATATCTGCACAACTGGACTCGAATTTAAAAAAAAAAAATACATTTCTTAAGACATTATGGTGCAGATAGCATCTTGACAGCGTATTATAAATTATGGACAGGCTTCAGTTCAGAGATTTTCTGCCACGTAAGAATAATTTGTGTTTGGATTTTCTGAAAGTTTCTGAGTGAATGCTGTGACAGTCTACAAGTACAAGTAATAGTTTCTCGCAAATAATATATGTATGAATTAAGAATAAAACCTGATTCGTGCCTTGTCTGACTGTGAGTGAAAAGTGTCTGATGAAAGTTTTGTGTCGAGTAACGTTTTATATTTTTCTTTTATAAAAAAAATCTCTGTATTTAATTGAATGAATGGCTGATGAAAGGCAATCTGTTGGAGGTAATGCGTTCATTTCAGCAAAATCATGCTGATGATTTTATCTCTACGGGTGTTCAGTGATAAACTGTTTAGCCATAGAGCTGGAGGTAATCCCCGCTCCTGCCTTGTGCTCCCAGAAAAAAAAGCAAACAGTTGTGCGATTGTTGCAGGAGCCTGGGAAAATGTCCCGGGGCGCATTGACGCCCGAGTCTCTTGTTCTCGAAGACTTTGTGTGCTCACAGACTTTATTGTTATGCTAACGAGGGCCTGCACGCTGTTGAACTTGATGTTGACTTCTTTCTTTTCGGCCCACGTGTTTTCCCCTTCTCAGTCACTTGTTTGTGGGAAAGAAATCTTCTGCAGAGCCACAGCGTGAAATTCATTAATCAGACTCTTTTCCCCAGTGTCAACAATGGCAGGGGTACAAAAAGACATTTTATAAAAACAGAACAGAGAAAGGGATTTAAGTATAGCCTCGCTTGGTTAATCCAGAGCTTTTATACATAACTGATTTCAACATTTTTGGGGTTTAAGATTTGAATCCATGTAAGTGAACAAAAGTCGCTAATGTCTATGTGATAGAGGTGATTATTCTTTATTTTACATTAAACTGTTTATTACGATTGGCTTAATTTAGATTTGATATGTGAGAAGTGGCAGGCCTCAGATAAACTGTTACAGATTACGTTTACGTTTTATGGCAGATATGATTTATTTATTATTTTATATGTATTTGTATTATTAAATTAATTATTGTGCTTAATTGTATTGTTTAAATATTGGGGGAAGATATGATCCATACACAATGTATTTTTCAAGTTTTGTTTGCTTGCAAGTAATATTTAAACAAGTCAACTTTTCATAAACGAATATTTGTTTAAACTGGAGTATGTATATATATATATATATATATATATATATATATATATATATATATATATATATATATATATATATATATATATATATATCATAACATCGTGTTATATTATAATATAACATAAGCTTATATAATAGAAATATCGTTCAAAAACAAACATTCTACAATATATATATATATTCTATATATATATATATATATATATATATATATATATATATATATATATATATATATATATATATATAAAATGTGTGTGTGTGTGTGTGTCAGTCATCACGGTTTTGTGCCAGCAAACCCGTTATCAGACCAGCTCCTTGTAATTTCGTATAACTTTCAATTTCCTACTTTAGGGCCTTGAAGCCACTGTGGTACCTGGTTAAGCTTTGTCTCTTTGATCAAATAGTGGCGATAGTGGAGATAGTCTTTACAATAAATTGACAAAGTAGAAGCTGATAATTTCTACATCATTCTCAGTCAGTTTATTCTGAACACGTTCATTTTCTTCAGCGGGACAGCGAAGTGTTTTCAGCACCACGGACAGGGCCGGAGACGCAAATAAACCCCCACGTGGTCTGTGTCAGACTCGATCTCTATTATCCTTTAGTATTCGGGAATGTGAGACTGCAGTTAAAATCACTGTTAAAAAGGGAAATATTCACGAGTTCGAGAGTTTTATGAAATACGTCCTCATTTCCGTTTTACCTGTAATTTAGCATGTAGCATGCTAGCGTGTCTTGCGTTAGTAAAATTTGGCATGACGACAGAGCGTCTGGGTGTGATGTAAAGACCAATCCCCCGTGGGGGAGGAGGGGTGAGAGTGTTGGTTTTCAAAAAATGGTGACCCCTGCTTATATTATGAATATATAGGCCTTAAACAATTGTACACACACACACACAACACACACACACACGCGCGTCATTTTTAAATAAATGTAAGGTTAGTATGATATGACATTAAACGTAGTAATTTTTCCTTAAATTTACTGTTCATAAATTAATTATTTCTTCCAGTCACGTGATTGTGCAGGCCACCATAGAAATGGATTTAATTTATATTATTATATTTGTCACTTTTGGATTTGAAAAGCTTTTGTTTGTAGATTAGTTTTCTTGACTAGTCTTGGTTAGTAACAAATCACCATAATATTTTACTGAGCTGTTATCATCCAATCAAATCAATCTAAATTTTACAATACTACTTTTCACTTTACTGGTTCTGACAAATCCTGATATTTTTAGCCACGCTATATATTTTTTTTGCAAAATTTAATAACTGTCTATTTCTCTTTCTGTCTATCTGTTGTTAAAGACAATTAATTAGTAATTACAATACACAATACAAGGAGCATAGCCTATGTATCATTGAAATATTTTCGGTTATTATCATGTCTATAATCATGTTCAGGTAGTACAAAACATTTAATAACAGAGGTACACTATAGTATCAGGTTCGTTTCTGTATTATTCAACTCTTGTTGATCATGATGCAAAATAATCATGTCGTTAAATACATTATTACTTCTATGTCAACTTTTAAGGTAAAAGAATATGATTGTAAATATCATATAGAAACAAATATATTGGTCATTTTCACAAACATATAAACGCTTTTGAACACACCCTTTCATACGATACTATTATTTAAGTTGTTTTTATTTTAGATGTTTAGTATAACAGAGATCTCGTGTTTGCTCAGCCATGTGTTATCAATAAGCATAGCAAAATCATGATGACATCACAGCGTGATGACCCCCCGTGGCCCACTTCTGCCCCCCTCGGTGATGGCAGTTGCAGCTCGTGTCGTGTTCCGTTCACCTCGTTCACCAAACTGCCGGGATGCTTTCAGCTCCGGAACATTTAACAGAAGCAACACGGACAGAAAAGAAGAAAGAGAGGGAAGGATGAAACATGTGAGGAACTGATGAAACGAGAATCAAATAATGAGACAAGGAGAGAGAGGGGGAGAGAGAGAGAGAGAGAGAGAGAAAGAGAGAGAGGGAACGGATGCTACAGCAGAACCATCGAAACCACAAAGCTGGAAAAATCGGAAACGTCAAAATCCGACATCTGATGACTTGCTGTTTTGTTTTTTAATGACGCCATAACATTTGGGAAGTAGCTCGATTGTTTTTGTCAGAAGATCGTGGGAATGAACTGCATCATGCTGGGGTTCTATCTGTAAATGATCTGTGACTTAAACTTCTGGATTTGTGGAGTACATTCTCAGACTGAGAGGAATAATATAAAAACGAATATGTGAGTAATTTTTGCAATTCATTTGTAGTATGTATGCACAGTGAAGGTGAATTTAATCAACTGACACGTACTTTATATTTACATTTGTAATATTGAATTTATTTTATTTGACGTCGACGTAAGTATTTATAAGAGGAATAATGTGGCCGGTGATCGCCAAGTACTCTCACACGGGTTTGGACGAGATAATCAAAACATTTAAAATAAACCATTAAATAAATTTAGTTTAATTAGGTAAAGGCTTGAATATCACAACCAAGGCCAAGTGTTAGAATACTTCTTGCTCGTATGTAGCCTACAACTAGCCTAAAATAGCCTTCTATCTCTATATCATTCAACTTTATGAAAGGCAGCAGTTTTAATGGTGTAAAATAATAAATATTGAATCCTCAGGCGCGATATCGCTGTTAAATATCAACTGTAGACGCTTTGGGAATTTTAATTTGAAAACGAATACGGAACATTTCTTTTCAGGCCTTCAGGAGCTTTACACACACACACACACACACACACACACACACACACACACACACACAATTAGCCAATATCACTCTACAGAACTTAAGCTTGTTTTATTTCACGCCAGCATTTTATTTAGTGCATGATTGTGTGTGTGTGTGTGTGTGTGTGTGTGTGAGAGAGAGAGAGAGATAGAGAGTGAGTGTGCGCGCGCGGGTATGTGAGCGCGCTCGTGTGTGTGTGTGTGTGTGTGTGTGTGTGCGCGCGCGCGCGTGTGTGTGTGTGTGTGTGTGTGTGTGTGTGCGCGTGTGTGTGTGTGTGTATGTCGGCGCTGCACGCGAGCGAACGAGACTGTTCCATGTGACCACAACAGAAGCTGCATATCCGGCGCTGTCTTTAGGAGGCGCGGATTAGTTTTTCTCTTTGGTTATCTAGCTGTATGAGTTTTATCAAATATCATAAAGCTAGAGAACCGAATGTAGAAACTAATTCCCATGACTTCAAACTGAACCGCCGGACTGGATGCTCACGGAGTCGGGAAAAGCGAGGGGATGCAGCCGGAGAGCGCTGCGCGGAGCAGCGGGGATGTGCGGGAGCGGGATGCTGATGTGCGCGCCTCGGCTTGGTGCAGGATCACGGTAGGAGAACCCGGGCAGCTCGCTTCGCTTCTGCGTCGAGCCCGATCCTCAGATGAGATGCACGTGTCGAGCTGGGTTTATTTATGCGTTCGCGTCGGGGAGCCCGTGTGATTGCTTCTTACAGTACAGAGCAGCTCGACAATGATGAGCAGGGATGCCTGGTTTGGTCCTCATTCTGTGCTGTAGGCTATTTAAAGCTCACTGCTCTGGAAAACGGCCTCATCCTTTATTTAAGAACGGCGTATTTATCATTTGGTTTTTGCTTGTAGAAACAGGGGGATGCTTTTAATTCTCAGGTTGGTTTAAGCTCACTGTAAACTGGGAACCTGCCCATGCACGTGAGCACTTTCTCCGCGGTACAGGACCACCACGTTCGGTTGATGTGGAAGTCTTATTGGGCTGCATGTGAAGAACGCATTCCTCCATAGACCATGCTCGTGAGAATTTTAGACCATCGGTAAGGGTTAAGCAATCTCTTTCAGCCCATTGGACCACTCCTGGATCACGTGGTTGGGCGCGCAATGGCTCGTAGGCTCTGTGCGCCCAGATAGGTTACAGTATGTGGGAAAGAAGAAATCAAAGCCAGCACGTGTGTGCAGGTGGGAGGGAGGCCTTTTGTATGTGGGCTAAGTCTTAACACTTGTTTAAAAAAAGCTAGGCAGAAATTCCAATAAAATGCTATATTACCCCAAGACCAATTGGATTGTCATATGGGAGGCACCTAATTAACTATTTATCTAGTAATAATATAAAATTGGGTTGCTCTGCCATACTACACATGACTTAAGTACTTATCTGATGCTATAAAAGGCCTACTTAGATGTTTAGATATGTAAGATTGTGAAAATGTAAGATTGGTGGGATGTGAGAATCAGCCCTGAGCTAAACATGACCTTATATTTATATAAAAATCCTATGAGACCTTGTTCCATCGAGACGTGGATCACATGTGGGTTGATCCAGTGGGATGCCACATGGAGATAAATGCAAATGAACTGACTGTGTGCTGTTGTTTTGTATCTGTTCTTGACCTTGTACGGAGGTGCACTGAATCTGTTGTTTCACTGCAGTTGGAAGCTTCACTAGCAATCAGCAATTTCATATTTTGTTTTTCATCCTTCATGAGCAAGGATGCTCTATTAATATAAACGTATATGAGAATATGAAGAAGAAAAGATGCCACTTATCCTAAATAAAAACACTTTCTCGGTTGTTATAACAACTGGATATTAACACATAATTAACATTCAAATTTAAATTCTAATTTATAATTATTCAGATATGTATTATTATGTTAAGGACAACAGGAAGTGTATCGCACGAACATACCTACATTTTAACGCTTGAATATGTGTGGCACATTCAAGTTCAAAGTGTAGTTCTGTATGAGTAATGTTTTTGAAGGGACCCGGCTGTTTCTTATTGGCTGTTTTTACTTGGCACTTTCATTGAAGATCCACCATGAAATTGCATATTGTCCAGACAAGCACCATTCATTAGGCCTAATGTAAACACGTCTCCGAGATAGACGTCCACTCCGAGGCTGGCTGTCTGCATGAGGGCTGTCCCAGACATTTTCCCACATTAATATGTGTCTGGGCCTGTGGTGGGAGCTGGCAGATGGAGTCTTGTCTTAGCACCTGGCACATGCAGCATTGCCATTGTCTACATCCATGACTAATCTCAGTTAAATGTAACCAACTCTGCATTTCAATTTTGCTACAGATTAAATATATATTAGACCAAAATGAATATAGAAATACTCGATTTCAAGACAAAATCCAAATATACTCTATTGCATGATGGCAGTGCGAGTGCTTTACACATTCAGTGAAAACATTTAAGCATGTTTTTTGGGTAATTCAAAGAAGGTCCTGCAAGAGAAAATACTTGTGTGTAACCATTCACTAAGAGAGTTACACACCATTAAATGTTCTTTATGCTGAATCGTGGGAGGATTCAGCAAAACCATACTATTCACCATTTACATAAAATTCTTTGTAGGCTGCATGCATGACCTTGATTTGCAATGTTTTGCGTATATTGCAATATTATGCATGCCAGAACTTTCCTATACAGACATGGTTAATTTATAGCTGTGCAAGTGATATTATAATTTCACCCGATGCAGAGGCTCTGCTTTCTTGCCATGCACTTTTCAAATAACGACTTTGCTGTGGTCTTGCAAAATCACACTGTTAATGTATATAGACTCTATAAATTCTGTGTAGTTTTGTGGCCCAAGCTGCACCATCTCCTGAGTCTGTTTTTTATTCAGTAATAAAACGGATAGACAAAAATACTGTATAAAAGTAAATACAGAATAAAAGGAGAGGCCATTAATGAGTCTTTGTTTTTTATTTTATTTTCATAATCGCTCAGACTGACTCCATGTTCTTGGACTATGTAAAAACTTTGTATTTGTATGCATACAATTTGGGAAAAGGTGCATCATAAATGACACAATTTTTAGTCTAATCTGATATTTTGTCTCATGCGTTTTGTACATGCGGACGTTCTTTGTCAGATATAAACTAATGTAATTACACTAGCTTGTGTGATGACTTATTGTTCCAGCATCATCCAACTGGGCTGAACTGGGGCAGTACATGTAAAATGGTAGTGTCCTTCTCATTATAATTCCGTTTTCATTTCCTTTTTTCTTTAGATGAAAATGTCACTCATTTTCCAGCCTATCCAGCATTTGGTAGCTTAGCAACTGCTTCCTACTCATCAAATAATACAAGAAAAAACCTTGATGTGCTTTATTGCAGACTAAATAACACCTGGATTAGCCTAGCATTTTAATTAAGCAAAGGTGCTAAGAGAATTACAGTCCGAATCTAATTTATGAAGTGTTATTTTGCAGAAAATGGGAATATAAAACGTATTAATGCAGAGGAATGATGTATATTATATAATATTATATTATATTATATAATGATGTATATAATGATGTATGATTTATATTCTCTATAGAGAATATAAAACATAGAATAATTAGCTTGCCCTGTCCAAACATCTTAATCCCTTCAGACTGCCAAGTACATGACTAGTGCTTTTCATGCTCTAGGCTACATCCTTTGGTCACTGACCTACTGCAATGCATTATGGGAAATGAATTGTACAATCTATATCGGCGGTATTCAGACTACAGTTACCGGGAATCACATGGATAAAATGCACGTTTTTGTTTAAACACCTTATATTTAATTTAATAAAACATTACTGCAAATCACTTAATATTTCATGTGTGGATTATATCTTTCACTCTGTAAGTCCTGGAAATATCAATAAATGTGGACCAATAATGTCGAGTCTTTTACCTGCTGTAAAACGCACAGTTAATCATTTCTATTTAATTATTTATTGTCGATATTTAATAGAGCTAAATTAACTGGGAATATTAGTGTAGAGTTGTAAAATTATAAAAAAAAAACAAATATGCAATTAACATTATTTACGCTGTATAATTAATCCATCTTACTGTAGGATAACTGTGCTGTATCTCAGTAATTAGGTCATTTAAAATGTTTTCGGTATCATTAAAAGTTTTTTTCTTTTTTTAGTATTCATGAACCAAACGCATTTGCATTTTGCTAATTTTCTGACGTTGAGATCTAATACAGCTGTTTAATGTTGGGCTTCTAAACACCAGCCTCTGTAATTAGAGTAAGGTGCCGTGATTTTCGGACGCTTTTTGGATTAAATTAACGCAACGCTTTTGTGTTTCCGAAATAACGAGCTCGTATTTGTATTTCTATGAATTATTCTGGCTTATTAGCAAGCATTTCTAAAAGTCCGTCAGAGGTTGCTTCATTCCTCTTGACTGCGCTCCATCTGTCGGGAATACAAGTCGAGCGCCTCAAGTTAACTTGCGCGTGCGACAATAAACGAAACATCTGTATTTACAGAGCCTTCCAGCTGTGATCAGAGCTGGGTGTTTGTGTTTACTGTCGTTTGGTATTTCTTCCAGGGGGAAATAATCAGTTTTATTATACATTTTAAAAAGTGCAGCAGGTTTTGCATTTTTACATTTACTGTTGCAGGTTCCACAATAAAAACAACATCGATGTTCAAGTTCAAAGTGAAGTTTAGTTTCGGTATGACGTCATTAACTTGATCTTTGGTCTTTTCGGACCATTAGGCTAAGCATCTAAAAGACATCAAGAACTATTAATAGACTTAAAAAAATAGTGTTTGTGCATAAATCACAACTTAGCTCTCATAATTAGATTGTTATGTATTTATAGCTAAACATTGATAGAGTATTAGAGCAATTTGGGAAATTTAGTAATTATTGGGAAACTTAGAGCATGTTAAACGAACTACAGTGCTGTTTAAATGATATATTTTCAACAATTAAACATTAGGTTTTTATTGCTGTTGTTATTGCATTGGCTTCAAAAGATCAATGATTATAGAGATATAGTGTGTGTTGGGGGGGGGGTTGTGTGACCATGCCTATTTATTTAATTGTCTTGCCATTATAGATACAAATTAAGCACTTTAAACTCCAAAGCTAAGTACTTTTGATCTGCATTAACCTACAGCTATTTTGTGTTCAGGAGCAGCTGATCGTGGCCTGATGATCCAGAAGCCAAAAACACAGAGCAGCTGAAAATCACAGAGCTCAGGTAAGTCCTGCAGCCTTGGAAACTTTCAGAAGCTGTGACAATGTTTTGATTACAAACTAAATCAAATAGAAATGGAAGAAAACTGGACAGGAAGCTCTCTTAGTTTAGTCAGTGACCCTGATGCTGCTGGTAAATTGTGGGGTAGTCACTGTGCTTGGAGGGCGGTTTAAGAAAGTAGTTTTTGTTCTTTTAGAGCCAGACTGTTAAATGATATGAGGAAGCAGTCACCCCTCTCAAAAAGCTGGTTGCAGGATAGCAAACATACAGGGGATCACTATGGCAACAGCATTTGCCCTCGCTCATTGGTGGCAAACTGTAAGGCTGGGAGAAGTCACGTGACTGGAGTCAGAGCATATTTCTCATGGCTTCGACTCGTATGTTTATTTCACGGCTTCTGCTTGCGTTTGTGCACAAAGGCCTGGGCTTCGTTTCTGTCATGCTGTATACCTGTCCTGATTTGACGACAAGCCATTCTTGTTTTTAGGCCTAAGTTAGGTTTGGAGAACTGTTTTTTCTGGTCTTTTGCCAGATCACTGCAGTGGAGTGGGAAATAATAATGCTGACTGTTTCAGGTCTGAATTAAGCTACATTTAAACTGAAGCCAATGAAACTGGAAGGTAATAACTAGAAACTGCAGTGTAATTGTGCCATTAAGAGCTTAATGTTAACATTTTGTCACATCAGGTTCCTGTGTTCAGCTCCCCCTCTTGTCTAACTTCTCTTGCCTTTCCTTGTAATGCTCTGATCCAATTTGTTAGTTTTCTCAATGTTGGCATAGCGCATGGTGTGTGCAGGCCATTTCTGTAATCTATATTTGAATTCCTTTGTCCATCTTCTTATCCCTTTACGGTTTTGCAGGGGGTCTGGCATGTATATAAGGTGTGCTCATGTGGAAAGTCTGTGAGGGTGGTTCAGTCCCTCACCTTTTTAATTCCCTTCCCTCCCTCTTTCTGTCTCTCCATTCCCTTGTCCACTTTCCCTCCCTCTGTCAACCCCCTTCTCCATCCTAAAGCTCTCTCTCTCTCTCTCTCTGTCTCTCTCTCTCTCTCTGTCTCTCTCTGTCTCTCTTTCTCTCTCACTCACTCACTCACTCACTCACACTCCCATCTCCAGCCTCAGAAATCTCAAGTCAGAGTTCAATGGCACATTTCTCTCCCTATTCTTTCTCCCCCCACAACTCTAGTGCTTTTGCAAGATGGGGGAAGGCACCCAGTGTGAACTTAAGCTGCAATTCTCTGCACACACACACACACACACACACACACACACACACACACACACACACACACACACACACATTGTGAAACGCAGATTGAAAAAGAAATGATCACCTTTTACCCTCACCGTCTACAAGCACATAAAATTCTTACACTTTCTCACCTCCACTATCTTTTTTTCATTTCACAGTATTTGAGTTGTGTTATGAGGTACAGTTTAATTAGAGAGTATTTGTTTATTAAAATATAATGTATGGTGGATTGTTCTTGACTATTTTCTATATGTCTATAACTTTTTTTGCTGCACAATTATTACTGCACTTTTTTACACCATAAAAAGCACTGAGACATCTGCTTTTTAAATTTATTAATATGAAAATATAATCACAAATACATATAAAATCCCATCATAAATGTCACATAGCATCTTAATATCTAACTATGTATGTAGCTTTAAAAAATTAATACTGTACATACGACATCCCTGTGGCCTCATGTGCTAATGATCATCAAGGGTAAAATTTCAATGCCACACCGGTGACCTGTTTGCTAACATTTTTATTTCTGAAAAGTAAAAATGTTATTAGTCCCTTAAACGTGTTCCATTTCAGTAACGAGCTTCAACAATGCTCCTGTTTCTGTAGACAGTGATGTTTGGATCGTGCTATTTGGGTTTAGTACATATTAAGACATTCCTGAAGTATCGATCTTTTTTTGTAATAGAAAAATGTGTCGTGATCTTTCAGTGACACGGCTGGCGTGGCTTTTATAAAACGGCCAGACATCCTAACTCTGTTACATTTGTCAGGTCACGACAGGAATTTTCCTACTTCATTCTATTTTTCTATGAAATAGAGGAGAACGTTAACAGTGCAGAGCCATTGATCACCTCCAGAATTCAAGCACATAAGTCAGAGTCGAAGTGAAAGCTGATGGCAGAAGAGCACCAACTCCAGTTCGTACCAGGCTCAGGCACAGAGTGAGAACTCGCATGAAAGGACGGCTTTCCATCACTGAGAGGAAAAGATCTAGCTTTCTTCACTCCTCCGACAGCGAAACAGCCTGTGACATTGGCCTAGTTCTGGCCTGGCTTTGCCCAGAGGAAGAATTGAATTGAAGAGTAAGAGAGCAAGAGGATCAGAGGAGACTCAGTAGCCTGTGGCTATCTCCCCCACTCCATGCCATCTAACTACCTCTCAGCCTCAGCCTCCTCTTTTCTCTTTCTTGCCTTGCATGTCTGAGCTGCCTGTCCCGTATTAGCTGGCCCAATCGAACAGGGAGAGTATACAAATCAATCAGGAGCAGCATTTTTCAAGCAATTAAAGTGAGTGAGAACAGACGGCGTTGCTAAACAAATTCTATATGAAAAGGAGAATCCATAAAATTAAAGATCTTTGCAAAAAAATCCAATGGCTGTTTGAAGCTGCTGTTGAGAGTTATAAATTGCTGCTTATTAATGGATCCAACAACATTCTGGAAATGCACCAGGAATTACATCGTTACTGCGAAGAAAAATTGTGAAATGCTAGATTTTCTGTTTGGAGCTGCAGGTTGTGTCAAACGGCATAATTAATACATGATTGTTATATTCAAAGAAGCAATAGTTTTCATCATAGTTCAAGTTTATAGCTACAGGGTAAGCCTGCCTAAATCTTTAGTTTTAGACAACAACAGCAATGCAACTTATTTTTTTATAGAGTTTGCATATATTTCAAGGTAAACTGCACATCACATTATTAATGCATATGAAACAGAGAATCCTTTAAAATATAATGTAAAAGTAAAAGCTTTATATATGTTTATATAAGGCCAGTCTTCTCTTTCCCCTGACATGGCTTTCTTTGGAGGTTGATCTAAATTTTAAGTGTTGCATTTTATAGCCTAAAAGCAAATAAATCTTTTTAAATGAAATTGGCGACCAGCTGAAAAGCAGCACACTGAGGGGCCTCTGCATGCGGCACACCAGCGCACACTGACGTAAATTAACGCCTGCATATTTCTCCTTTCTTACTTAAAATAAAGGTTTTAATAATGTCTTTTATTGGTTAAAAGGTTGGACAAAAAGCTGACCATTTTAGGCTGAGAAACATCTCCACTGACTGAAGAGGCAGTTGATTTTCTCAGAAAGAGAATGGGCCAGGCAGGCCTCTCTGACAGCACTATGCAAAGCGCTGCTTCAATAGCGAGGTGTATTTCTGAGGATGGAGGGGGGTACAAGGAGTGAGGGGAAAAGGAGGAGGAGGAGGAGGAGCAGGAGGAGAGAAGCGCTGTGAAAAGGCAGCAGGCTGCAGAGTGAATGGGGGCAACAAGGAGGGGGGCGCCAGGCCATGTTCCTTCATTGGCCGAATGCAACGGCCACAGCGGCTGTGAAAAGAGGTCTCCCCTTTTTCCCACGACCTGGCAAACGGGCCCAAACACTGGCCCAGGCCCGCCGAGGTCAAGTCACAGCGCTAATATATACACTAGGCTTGTGTGCACACAATGCTGATGCACAGCTCATTTATTCGGTGTGTGCAGACAGACATGTGTGCACAACCACCTTCAAGACTGAGACATGGAGGAGGGGGGTGAGGCGGCACCCTGACACTAATTCCGATCACAATTCAGGCTATTGTTTAGTTCAGTTCTAATTCAGAATTTTGAAAATTAACAAGCGAGCGGGGGGTATATGGACGCATACGTACGGACTGGCACCTGCCCTCTGCTCGGCTGTTGTTCACAATATTCATATTGCAGTTAGAAAGCTTTTATTCTTATCAGACAGCCCCCCAATTACTCCACGCTGCTTATTGATTTTAGCCAGTTTTAACAAGCTGGCGGTTGTATATCACTGTGTGTAATTTAATACAAACTCTTACACTATTTAATTTGGTAAAATATGATTTAACATTTGCATAACATTTGCAGAATTAAATGTTAAAATGTGAAATTAGGTTTAGATTTATATATATGTACCACAAAATATACATTCTATAAAATATACAATATATATATATATATATATATATATATATATATATATATATATATATATATATATATATATATATATATAGTATATTTTATAGAATGTATATTTTGTGGTACAGTCCTAATACTAAACCTATAATATAAGTGATTAAAAAAAACTGAATAACTATAACTGAATAAATAAAAATATTTGAAGCATTTTTAAACTGCTTATTCTTACAGTCTATAAGCATTTCACATTCAGTTGCATTGATTGCTTTTGACCTTAAGATTAGTGTGTTTGGTTGGGATGTCACTAGGCAGTCAAGGTAGGAACTTGACTGTGAGGCCTTTGTTTTGTGTGTGTGTGTGTGTGTGTGTGTGTGTGTGTGTGTGTGTGTGTGTGTGTGTGTGCACGCGCGATAGCAATGGGGGGATTTGGCAAGGCTACGCAGAATTACTTGTGTCTCTTCTAAGACTGAAGTACAGCCGAGTTTTGTGCGCTCGCTTTGACTGAAGCGTGAAAGACAGCTACTTTAGACAATGGCACAGAAAGAGGATGGCAATAGCACATAGCAACTCTCCTAGCAACTCCTGCATTGGGTGGAATTTAGATGAGATGAGACCTCTACCCTGCCTATAGTGGCCTACAAAATGTAAAAAGAATCGGATGAGCTGATGCATGCATTTAAATTAGTGTTGTATTCCCGATGATAAGTATGTCAGTGTAAAAGGATAAATATTGTGCTCCAAATAGAAAAGCAGTCGTGGTAGATGGTTACTCTAATTGCATCTGTTAATATTCATAAATACTTTTAAAGGTTCAACACTGGGGTGTTTGTGTGCACAGCTCATTGAGTTTTTATTAATGTAATGATGATTATGTGCAGCTTGTGTTGTGAATACGTGTTTATGATCCCACAGTCCATTAGGGGAACACAAACCCAGACGCTTGGTAATAATGGCTCCCTTGTAGTTAAAGCAGGTCAGGCACACTTCTCCACTGTATGTCCGCAACACCCAAACCCACCCACCTCGTCCAGTTTAAAGCCTTTTATAGGACATTTGTCCCACAGTAAGCCTCATTCTTTGAGTAAACAAGGCCTGGCACACCAGCCGTCTTCTTCTCTGTTTTCTTTCTCCTGTTCAAAGACTCCTGGAGTGCAGCAAGACAAAAGGGGAGACTCACTTAATTAGCTGGGCAAGAAGATGCATTGTGGCAATTACCCAGCACAATGAAGGAAAGCGCATGGCCTGTTAATTTGGTGTGGGGCTGGTGAGTGCTTCCTCAGGCCCAGAATAGCCCTTTGTTACCCACAGAACACTCGTAATAGATCACATAGACTTCTATTAAGGCTTCCACACATGAAGAATCTCAGAAGAACAGAGTAAAGACAAGACTTTGGTTCACCAAAGACAAAAATAGGGACCATATTCAATATTTACTGCTTTATTATTATGGTTTAAATATCATTTTGGACCATTGCAGACAGATGAAGGAAGGTTTATGGGTGAGGAACGTATGGCTCCATCAAGAGGTTTATGGGTGAGGAACGTATTTGGTGGAAAGGTGGTGGGAAACATATAGTGAGCCAGAGCCCTTTACGAAAAATGAAGAACCTAATTGATTAGCAGTTAATAATCCCTGTAATGGTTCAAATTCATACTATATTATACTAAATTGTACTCAATGTCAGTACACAATTATTCCTACAAGAAGTGTGTACTGTGCCCCAGCCCCTAGATAGTTTACCTTTCTTAAGTTTAAGAGTCTTTACTCTTCTTAGAAAGCACACATAGCACAAGAAGACGCTGTAATTAAAATAACAACGGACTCAACACTGACCCATGTGGAACAATGTTCCCAACTCATCTAAGACTTCATTATTAATCAAAGTCTCTGTAAATTCTTTAAAAGTACCAAAAGAGAGACATTTTAAGCTCTACTTTGAAATCCCTGTAAAAATATTACTGACAGAAGTTTGCTAATGATAAGATATTTGTTGTTTTTAGTCTGACTAGGGAATGATGAGTCAGTGTGTGCAATAAAGCCGTTCAAACTGCAGTTGTTATGTTCAAATGCATCTTTATCATGACCTGGACCACTTTTAAGTGTAATAAAAGCAAAAGCCGGAGGTAAATTTTAAAAGGCTTATAGATGTTTTTTATGCCGAGTAAATGCACAGTGCATCTTCATGTTTGCATATAAGAAGTAGAAATGAGCTCTTAAATTGTACTCAAGTGAGCTGAAGAGAGTAAACCTCCTGCCCTGTGCTCTTGAATTCCATGTTAAGTCATTAGCACTTGTTTTTCGATCAGCTCCAAATGGAAGGAAGTATCAACTTTTTTTTTAAGCTAGCCTCAACCCAGCAAAATATTATCCCTTCTCAATGCTGATCACTGACTGTGGGCTGTAGTGGGAGGGTGCTGGTGGTCGGAGAGAGATGGCGCACCGAGGATCCCAGTAGGACCCTCAGGCAGTCACTTTCATGAAGTCAGATAACATTCTCCTCTCTTTTTCTGGAGAGTTCTTTAACCTTGATGAGTGAGATGATGGGGTCGGAGAGGACGCCAGTGGTGGGCAGAGCAGTGAAGGCACTAGCGCTCGCTCCCAGGATCAATAAGAGAGCAGTGTGTGCTGGGTTGCTGAGCACTGAGGGACGTGGGTGTAGGGAAGTCCCACTGAGGCCAGTAATAGGTCGTCCAAACTGCTGCCTTCCTGCAAATGCTGTCCTACAGGGCTAATGCAGTGTGCTAGATAAAAATACAGCGATTTAGTTGACATGCATGCTAATAATATTTCTGTTCACCCTTATCTTGTTGCACTGTGTACATTTTTTGAGAAGTAAGATTTTTAGATATATAGATTTTATGCAAAACCAAAAGGGCACATGCACATGAATACTGCTCTTAATTAGAAATTCAAATAATTAATCTTAGTGAAGAGTGATAAATGATAAATAGTAATAGCAGTAGTAGTAAATTGAGGAAGCCTATTTGCTTATAAGATATACATTTAAATAGTTTAAATTTTAAAGAAATTTAAAGGTATAGTTTAAAGAATTGATGCTTTATTGATCTGATAACCTTTACCACACTGATTAGTTCTCAGATGCATCATAATGACTTTGTATTAATTTTCAGTGCCTGATCTCACAAATGCACTTCCCAAAATATTTGGAATTCCCAAAATATAGTTGAACGACTTTCTAAAAAAGAGCTCCATGTCAAAGTCTCTCATTTTTTATTTGGATGTCCAAACACTCAATCTAAGAATGATAGTCAGTGTAACATGACACAAGTAGTATATATTACATATGTTACATTTCATTTGGTCATTTAGCTGATGCTTTTATCCAAAGTCACGTACACGTATCCCAACTGGTTTTATTCTTTTCCTTTTTTTTATAATTTCATATTTTTTTTTAGCTCTTAAGGTTTCTATATTTTGTCAAAATGTCATCCTCTGATTATAGCCCTGCTTCTGCCCATGCGTCATGACTCAGCTAATTGAGTTGGTGAGAAGTTAACCGCCCCCTCATTGCCTGCCCTCCCTCCCAGGAGTGTCACATTGTCGGATCTCTCCTGCATCGGTGTAATCCCTTCTGCTGGGACAATGGAAAAGCCCACCAGCCACTGAGATACATTATCCCTCTGACCGGTGTGCTTTTGGTTGGCTATGTCCTGCTTCATCTAGCTCCACTTGCCGCTTCAAAGCTCTGGGCCGATTTGTGCTCCTTGTTACTTATTCATATGTGCCTGTTAAAGTGGAGAGCGTCCACAGAGATAAAATGGCAGCATCGAGGAGAATTGGAGAGCCATAAAGCTCCCTGGTGTGCTGTGGTCGTGGGTTCGTAGAGTAGGATCCGCTCCCAGCTCTTCTGTGATCTCCTGATCTACATCAAACACCTTATACCAGTAAGACGGCTTATTATCAGTGACTGGCACAGCTGGGCATTGAAGCCGTGTGCCCACTGGTCGGCTTTGGGTTGATAAAGCTGAAGATTCACACAGCTTCCAGTGTATAAGATTAAAATGAAGGGCTTTTGAGGCACGCTGACACAGAGACTTCATTTAAATGTTACGTAATTATAGGTAAGGAGTGTAGATTTAGACATGATGTGTGATGAGCTTGTGAAAGGAATTGTGTTTGGCATGAGTTCTGCTAAAACGGGGGTGTGGCCTTGACTTGGTGTCAGTCAGAGGCAGTAGAAATGGTTAGGTTGCCATGGGAACAGATGCTGAATGTTAACCAGAAACGAAAACAAACATAGTAACACAAATAAATAAAAGTTACATATGTTACAAGAAATGGAAACAATTATCATTGTTTATTATGTAAGATATATTTCACTTTTACTCTTTTCTAATAAAATGTAATTGATTAGATTATACATTTTATAAAGATATCAAATATTTCATATAGATTTTTTTCACTGCTGGCTTAAATCATGCAATGTGTTAATCCCCATCAAAACACTTAGCTACTTTGGGAAGAATAATATTTGTAATTAATGTGAAACTAGTCTTTAAATGAACTTATGAGTCGAGACAGTGTGACATTTGACTATCACTCTTATACATGTAATTTCCAAAGCAAAACAAAGTATCCATTCATCACGCCATGATTTAAGGGAACAGTGGTTAGAGGCTTGCCTTGTAGCAAGAAGGTCCTGGTTTAGATTTTTAGGGTAGAGGTATTTTCTTTGTGAAATTTACATGTGATGTCCATGTTTATATGTTTTTTCTTCTGGAATTCCAGGTTCCAACACTAATCCTAGGACAGGTAAATTGGAGATACTAAACTGCTCAACTCTCCATGACTGAATTGTTTACAACCATTTCTGTCAGGAAAAAATGGCTTATGAGCTGCCCAGTTGTTAAATTCCATACAATGAACAGGAGCTTAAATTTTTCACAGGGAAACAGCCTCGACATTACATTAAAGTGTTTGGTAAATGCCCTTACCCAGAGTGACTTTCAGGCATTACGTCATACAGTTGAGGCGAGCCAGAGTTAAGCACCTTGCTCACTGGCTCAACAATGGCAGTAAAGAGCTTTATATCTACTGCTGTTCTATAGACCTTTTGAAGTTTCTAAATTATATGGCTTTGTTAGATATCACATTTTTACTATACAGCCTGGATTTACATTCTTCAGATTTAAAAACCTGTTTCATAGAGAGCGTGTGAACTGGTGGTTAGGGATGTTGTTTTTGAATATGGACATACACCGGGGGGACAGGTGGCAAAACTTGAAATGTGCAACCGTCAAAAATATTTTTCTATACTGTAGAACTAACATTCCATATTTACAAAAAAAAGGGGCCAATTCCGAACCCTGAAGAGGAGAAATCTGCACCCCATTTTGATTGTGTAGAGTAGATGAAAAGAGCTTCACTATTGAAACAGTCAACAATTTTTATAATGCCAGAGGCCAAATTAATGTCGCTGTTCACCAGTTCTTTAAAGATTTGTCCTGCCCACTGAGACCCATATAATATCAAGGCTGGACTTCATTTGGTCATTGATTTTAAGTATATAGTCTACAAGCACAAAGCCCATGAGCCTGTAAATTAATAAGCACATCATTTTCATTCATTTAGGATCTTACTGAAGCAAAACCTATACAGCCAAGCATGAGCAAGTACATCTGATATGGAGGTTTATGATTTGAATTAACAAGCTCTTTGAAAATCAACGTAGGTCCAAGTCGGTTTTAATGCAGTGGTAACTTTATTAACAGTCAGCGCAGTGCTATGGGTGACCTTATTGAAAAATTCTGCCTCTGAGTAAAACCTTACATTTTAATGTATTCCATGTCTGGCTAATAGTCCACGTGCCCTGAGGCAGCAGGGAGACTAGTTGATGCAAAGCGATAATTATGAGCTCTGCCTTTGTGCCGCAAACTCCTACTAATGTTGCCAAAAGTTTGCATCAGCTCTATGCTATTCTGTTTGTCACAGTGCTTCTGGTCTGTTAACAACACTGTAATGCAAGCCATGTGAATGTTGAATATCAGAAGCTTGCCAGCTTTTTTCTTCTATTCTTCCTCAAGAATTTCTTCTTTCATTTACTCCTGTTCCTGCTTGCATGCTTTTAGTATGTCCTTCATCGTAAAGGTGCATTGTGATGCATTTCTTTATCAAACTATGGAAACGTATGAATCCTAATCCAGCTCAAACACAGCTTCGAACCCAAAACCTAGAGTTTATTTCAGAGTTCCTTTAGTCACTCTTTAGCTTCATGCTGAGCAGCTGCAATAATATTTATAGTATAATTTTGCTCTCACGCCTTGTTTTTTCCCCTGTCTTTTCCAACTCCAGGGCCATGGGCCAGACCCTTACCCCCACATCCATCCTAACCCGGCACCCCCATTCAATCAAGCTGAGAGACAGACAAACGCACAGTTTTCTCTTTCTTCGGCTTGCACCTCTCGAGCCTCCCTCCATCCATTTTGGCGATCAGGCACAATGACGGTCTTTTCTTGGGCAGCCGGCCGACCACAGCCCTGAACTAACAGTATCACTGGGGCTGTCTCAATGCCGCCGAGCCCCATTGTGCCTGGCCAGAGGGGAGTTAACACCCATGTCTGAGTCCAATGAATAGTATTATTGTATCTGAGACACAGAGCTATGCCCTGGTTCCACCCCATGGCCATTTGAGTTACGTGGCCCACTTTTCTACACAGCAAAACTTCAGCAACTTGTTTTACTTCCTTCATAATTATAAAAATGACTTGGGCCTGAAGAGGATTGCACTTTATGTTTCCTAATTGATGACAAAGCCTTTGGAATGACATGAACACACTTGCTTGCATGATGGGCCTCATTTAAAGCCCTAAGGAAATAACTTTATATATAAAGCATAAGGCATCTGTATTATGTATTTACAAATACTTGCCAAAACTCACTATATTCCAAGCAACAAAACATCAGAGATAGTGGAGGTAAGTGTACTTGGCAGGCTGTTCCTTTCAAAAGTCAAAACAAAACCTTCAGCTTAGCATTTAAAAAAAATCTGAGGTTGAGAAGTTCACTTTGAGAATTGTGAAAAGATGCCAAAACATCCACCTTTCCTATCAAAGTGATGGATTGACATCCAGACTGGGCTAGATACAGGAAGTTAAGCTGCTCTTGGTTTTGTTCTACTCATCCGTCTGTTGTTTGCTGACAGGAGGCAGAGAACCAGTTGAGAGTGGGAGTAAGAGCACATGATGATGGAGGACTGAACTCCGAGCAGGTGAACACAGCTGTGGACCGCCGCCAGCCTTCTTCTTCCTCTCCTCTTTCTTTTCTTCCTCTTCTCATGAGGCCTCAGTTCAGTGGCTTGGGGTCTCAAGGAGGCGGGCAGGCGCCGGGCAGACAGTGGCGGAGTGGGCAGCCGAGTTGGGCAGTCATCCCTGCCGGGCACAGGATTCTTGTTGGGGAAATCAATACGAAGGGAAGAGTCTGCCAGGGGTCGAGCGACGCAGCCTCAGGCCACGGTGCCAAGAGACCCCCAGTACTCATCTCTCCGTTTCCAAGTCAGATCACATCAGCCAAGAAGACCACCAAGCCTACATTTGAGAGTAAGAGTATACACGTGTGTGTGTGTGTGTCTGTGTGTGTGTGTGGTTCTGCCGGAGGTAAATACAGCCCCACCACTTGATAAAACTGTGAGCAAGGGAATGAACAGAAAAAGTGTCAAAGGTCGCTCTTTTCTTTTATCATGAGTGCACATTCACTGGGACTGCTTGAATGAGCGCTTGACGTAGAATTGCACTTTCCAACCCTCCTTCGAGCCTCTACATTAGATGAACTGGAGAAAGAGGACAACTTGAACTTTTGTATATTTTCAGAGGACATTTTTGGCTCATTCAGTAGATTAAATTAGATAATTTTTTTAGAACACTCACTGCTGTGTGAGAGCCTCAATAAAGGCTTTAGTTTTAATCCACTTGAACAGCCTTGGGACCCTCTGCTACACACACCAGAACTGCCAGACCACCACAGTTCCACTTTTAAAGAAAAGGCAGAGTGGATCAGGCCAAAGTAGGAACAAAGTAGGAGTCGTGCAAAAATGTGTTTCGGCATCTTTTTGGTTATTTTTTCTAAAATTAGAAAATTACTGCTTATTTCTGGTTTCTGTGGAGCATGGAAGGAAGCATAGCAAGGAAAGCACGGATCTTCAGTGTCTCATTATTTCTAATATGTAGATTTAATTTCAGAAAACACTGTACACTGAAAATTCTTCCTCATCCATCATTAGTTCCTGACTTAAAAGGGGCTTATCAGAAAAGCAATGTATAAGAAATAATATTTTAACAATGTTAAAGTGATTTTTGAAGTCATAAAAAATAAGAAAAGGCAGATCAAAGGCAGATCAACTCAATACAGTAATTAAATTAATCCAGAAAAGCAAGTAGTAACACTGTGGTTCCCTTTGTCTCTCAGCTAGTAAAAAGTTGCTCTACTTGTATGAAGTTTGCTTGTGTTCTTCCCATCTCTGTGCTTTTTCTTTCATTTAACCAAATGCAAATGCTTGGTGCAAAAACATTTAGAGGGGCTATGTGAAGTGAAACAGGCGAAGTGAACTTTTAGAATAGTTTAACTTGTGAAAACAGTTGTCTGATAATATGTACAGGTTTCATTGGGACTTTTAACTAAGGTAAAAGTGTGCAGCTGTAGATTTAGTAGGATTTTTGGTTGATTTAAACATAGTAGCATCAAAACCATGTTAGCAGGTGACTTTATCATTCTAATTGCAGCTAGGTATGGATGTAAGAATGAGTTGGTGTTTCCCCACCTTTTACCATATCGTCAGTAACCCTGAGTCTAAGTGACTTAGTAAATAAATAAATGGATAAAAGGTAGAACAAAATGGTAGTAAATATATTAGTAAAAAAACGGATGAAATTAATTAAATGTATGTTTTTATGTATAAGTGTTTATTTTTAAATTTTTTAAATTGTTAGTTACTTTATATGAATGACCATGGTTTACTGGATTAATTTCTTTTAAATTCACATTGGTGTGATGACAGTGATGGACCATTCTCCGTACTGTAGGACTGGTATTGTTTATACTATAAACTGATTACTTTTGACATGCCTGCATTTTTGGGGCACCTTGTTGAGATATGGTTTGAATGTACATCCTAGCTGTACAGTAATTTCAACAAATGTGGAAAAGACTCTTTTGTCGTGTCTATGTGAATGTGAAGTCAAGGCTAGAAATGGTACATCGTCTTAAGCTTGAATAAACTGTGTCTGCATACACTAATCATATTAAACAAACACCTCCTACATGCAGCATGAACTTAATGAACAATGAGTTAGCCACCACAATGTTAGCAGTGTTCAGCTAGCTGCTGATTAGTGTACAAACCTGTGTATTGATGACAGGTGCATTTCATGGGCAGACAGTCCTTAAGGGACACCAGATTTCTTCCTGGCTTAACCAGCTGTGGAGAATCAGGGAAAGCCTGGTTAAATGCTGAACCCATTGTGGTCACTCGTGTAACATCTGTCATGAGCATTGTGCGTTTTTTTCTGAGTCCTATCTATAGACAGCGTAGCACCAGCAGTGCTTTGAGGGCTGTTGATATACTGGATGTGTACGGTATGGTAAATCTCATGCCAGATGCCAGCGTAGCATCCACACACATGCCACGCAATGTCTGCGCTGGGCAGCGTCGCTGACAAAATGGCCGCTGTCTGCCAGCTGTCTCTTTACCCAAGATGGCGCCACCTTAAAACGCCAACCATCTGCTTTAATTACTGCCCACATGCAAATGGTCTGTAATTGTATTTGCATAATGCTAATTCCTTTAAAGATTGTAGCTTTGGCCCCACAAAAACGGGCATAATTCATGGTGCAGCCTTTAAACACACTCCAGCACCTACCTGCCACTCAGCCCTATTGTGGAGGGACAATTTATTCGTCTTTATGTTAAGCCGTGACATGAGAGAAACATGGCTTTCCAGTCAACAAAGCGTCTGATGACTGTACCATCTGCGACATCTGTAGAGGAGCTAGCCAGCGATACGTAAATCCCCACATTCGTACGGCCCAACTCCACACTGCCACACATAATGACCTCATTAGCATGCACAGCACTCGCCGCCGTAGGCCTCAGTGCGCTGCTGCATCGTGGGACCCAGCAGTGCGCAACCTTCACACATACACAGTCTCTGGGCAACATTGTGTTCCTCCACACAATACAGCACTCTGCATGTGTTTTACTGCACAGCTAAAGTAAATGATGCGTAGGGGCAGCGTATATGGAAATGAAATACCAGCACTTTGTAAACTGGCCTATTAAATATTATGCATATAGAGTGATTCATTTTATTCAGATATGCTATGTATGGTTAATTATGAAACGTGAGCATTCCTGGTGCCCCATAGACAGATCGTCACGATTCTTAGATAGTACCAGGCTATAATACTGCATTAGCCACATATTAAAGAAACAATTGCAGATTGTTCTCTCAGGACTGATGTACAGAAAAGACTGTTTATAGGCTTTATTTCCTCAGGTTAAAGCAATTTTCTTTCCCCGCAGTGGGAATTCTCTTCTCTTAAAATTATGTTTGATTTTTCAATCAAGCCTGGTTGCAGGTATACGAGGCTAATATTACCTACATCTCAGAGATACCGATTTTATTATGGACTGCTGTCCATTTCGAAAATCATCTGTTTAAGGTGGCCTTCATCACTTACTGAAACGGACCTTACATTTTGTTTCTGTCTAAGGCATTATTACAAAAAAACATTTAACTACAATTTTCAATGGAATGAATGTGTGTGATGCATTACACTTCAACACTTCCCAGTATCTTTATGTAGCATGTGTAATACATAGCCTGCATTCTGAAACACAGATGGGGCAAAACATCTATAACTGATGTTTTGTAATAAACAAAACGCAGTAGGAGACATATCATTTTTGGATAGCCGTTGAAATATTACAAATCAGCAAATCAAGCAATTCTGCATTCAACATTTTATTGCTTAACAAACAAAAAAATATTTTAAAAGAATAAAAATAAATAACCAAACAACAAACAAAAATTAAGACAGATTCCAGCAGTTTGTACATCATTGTGTAATCTGTTGACTTCAGTAAATTGAAAAAGGTTCGTATCTGGGGTTTGATCCTAAATAACACAGACTTACTGTATAAGCAGTAAGCAATTTGGCTTCATATCTAATTTTAACTGTTTGGCTATGCCTACTGGGATCACAACTTAAAAGTTAATTTATACCATATATAAGATATAAATCCAAAAATGTATACAGAACAAAAGAAACAGTTGATATTTTTTTGTTTTAGTTTTCTGCCTTTTCTGCCTAACTAGAGCATTTAAAAAAAAATACTTCCGTCTCTGGGGGGTTATATACAAAAATAGGGAATAAATAATGGGGGTAGTTTGAGGGGGCTGTCGGGGGGCTTCTGTCTGTGTACGTCTGATCCGGAAAACTAATGTAAAACTAGTCTGGGTCAACCGGCTGTCCCATATTCACATCTTTACAGCAGCTTGGAAGCCCATATGTTTCAGCTGGGGTCAGACAACATTTATATATAGACTTTAGACTAGCAATCACCTCCCCATTAAAGCGCACACACACACACACACACACACACACACACACACACACACACATACTACAGTATTAACCGACAGCTTTTATGTTAATCAAGCTTGTTGCCATGTGTGCAGGAGTACTAGTGCAATTATTTAGAATCCAACACAAGCCAGGCGACTTTTTATACCCTGTTGGGAGGCAAACGATGATAGAACCGAAATCGGTTGAAATTAAGTTTATCTGTACTTTCTAAAAACAATACACATTGTATGCATGCACACAATTCATGAGGATTTCCAGCTGTTATCTGTTATCATATTATTTTAAAGTGTAATTACATAAAACCATGACGAATTTGAAATATTATTTGTACGGTCAGACAGTGATGAGAGGGCCTGGCCTGCGTATATAGCATTCTAGTTCATTTCTAAATCCGGTATTGAGTGAGATGAGGTCTCATTTTAGCATCATTAACATTAATCAGGAAAGCGCCTTACTCAAATTGATGCAATGTTGATATTTGAATTCAGTGTGTTTATACACTTTGGATTTATCATTATCCGTCACTGAGACTGGTCGTAAATAATGTAGTTTAAAAATTGTATAAATCAGGAAGATATGTCATTCTTTATACAAAACCTGAAGATATCTGAACCAATTAATTGGTTAATTATTTGTCATTTATTCATTTTCAAGTTTGCTAAGTATATTAATTGACCTACATTACAGTAAATTTCATGGAAACTCTATCCAATATTAAGGTACTCAATCTATTTATAACTCTTTTTAGTACTTTTAAAGTAGACTGACTATAATCAAGACAGGATTTCTATTTGGATCATTTGAAAACAATTATGCACATTAAAAACAAATATTGTTTAATCAGGGAAATTAAATTTTCTATTGGAATCATGATGCAGAATATTGACATAATATTTATTTAACCCCTTACTTGTGACTGCTAATAATGATACGATGCTCTTGATGAACAGAATGGATATTTTTAGAGACTGAAACTGGTGACAGTCTCGACATGCTTCACTACTCAGTGGTCCAGTTCTGTCACCTTGTATTGTTTACTCCCTTGCAGCTGGGATCTTATTGCACTTAGTTGGTCTCTACTGCTCAATAGCAGGCAGCAGTGCATCTTTGGAACGACAAGAATTATACTTACTGACATGAAAAAAATGCCAAATTCACTGTAGTGTTTCTTTACAGTAATCTTACTGCTGTGTGTTTGATTTTATGCACCAGTTTCAAAGGAATGATGGTGCAAAATGCTCATAGTCAAAAAAACATACATATACTGCATGGCTAAAGGTATATAGACAACTTACAATCACATCTTATTTTAAAACCATTGCTTTATCTCCCCCCACACACACACCAAACACACGCAGATCTAAAACAGCCTCCAGCCTTTCTGGGAAGGCTTTTCACAAGATTTAGGATTATGGCTGTGGGAATCTGTGCCCACTCAATCTATTTAGTTTAGGCCTGTGTACAAGCCGCTGGAGTTCCTCCGCACCAAACTGATCAAACCCTCTATATACAGACCTTACTTTGGGCACAGGGGCACAATTATGCTGGAACAGGCCAGAGCTTTCTTTGAACTGTTTACACGTGCTCTTTTGAAAAAAAGATTTATTTCAGTCATTTCAGTGAGCTGGCTGGATTTTTTTAGACAAAACATTTGTGGCTTGATTTTGTGGTTTTCAGTTTGATTTGCTAAGCACGAGACATTTTTAAAAATCATAAAGGGATCTGCAAGTTTCTCATTTCCACTCCTCCAACACTTGGTTCATTTTTAGCAACGCTGCACTGCAGAACTACACAATGAGTACAGCTTCCCTGTGGTATAATGTAAGGCACGTATATTTAATGTTTGCAGTGCTTCAGTATGAGGGGTTCCTCAGCTATGAGTGCTCACTGCTTTTATTTGCTTGGATATTGATTGAATGTAGTTCAGCCACAGAAGTAATAGTTGCTGAATGCATTTAGAGCCGTTGCTCATTTCAACCCATACTGCATTTGTCTTTTACTTTGTTCTGCACTCGTTATGACAGCCTGGGTTAGTCTACATAAAACAGACCTGCCTTGACATGACTTGCAGTTTTGTTTTTAAAAAAATAATTCCAAGACATGATAAATTATATAAATTTTCTTTTTGTTCTTTTGCTTATCTCAGTATAGTCTTTAGTAGAATTAAGCACATAGAGTAAGGATATGAACTATAGCATTTTGAGTTGGTTAGATAAGAGCTTAAAGAAGTTTTATCCAATTTTGAAAAACAACATGTCCAAGATAATGACTGATAATAAGTCCTTTAAGTATGTCCATTATTTCAGAATTCTGTCATTTTCTTCCAGGACAGTTTTCTAAATACATTGGATGTAAATCTTTTAAAGAATGCTTTTTTTTCCCACTGTTGGCTGCAGAAGGTAAAATCATCTTCCACTTTCAAGTGTAACAAAACATTCATTTTGCCTCCATAAGATAGTTTTGATATCAACCCTCAGGGATACATGCTCTGAATACATATCTTTTAAAGTGAGAATATTGCGACCAAATAAAATCCTTTGAAATGAAGGTATATTTATAGCCCGATAAAGAGAGAGCTGGCCCTTTAAAAATCCACCTGCGTTCACTGTGGCTGATTACAGTCACTTACATTTATCCAAGTCACTGATTATGTCATTTTAAAGCGGCTGAAACACTGAGAATGTGTGCAGCACCGAATTATGAAGCGGGGAGCAGAGTGTTTGAAGGAGAGCTGTGGAAATGAGAATGGAGTGCTGTTTGTATGATTAAACTGTCGGCTCGGTGGCACAGGCCACACCGAAGAGTCAGGCCTGAGATTTGGTGGTAATGAAAACACTCCCTTCCCCTCCATGCAATTCTCTTTACATCACACTGGCTTGGCCTAACCCGGGTCTGTCCATTTACCGAGAGGAGAGGGGAGTCATAGAGCAAGACTGACAGTCTCTCGCTCCCTCACTCTCTCTCAAACACACATATAGCTATGTGCTTGCCAGGGGCTGATTTTATGATTTTGCTCACACTAAGGAGAGCAGCAGTCAGGGGTGAGAATGATTTGAACGCATTTTGCTATGCAAATATGGTATACGTCGCAGGATGGGGGAGGAAAAAGATTTGCATTCCAAAAATGGCTGCTGCTTCTCAACAAGCTGCATAAACACCAGTCCTGCCTGTGGCGAAGACCCTCTCTCAGAGCGTGGGAATAGGCTAAATTTTCTGTCAGGCACTGGCTAGACGGCCCAGCTGCTCCAAAACCCCATTGAGTAGCAGGTGAAGAAGGACCCTAGGGGTCAAGGTCAAAGGGGGCTGCTGTCTACACCGGCAAATGACTTGTCTGGTCGTACCCCCTGAAGTGTTTCCACTTATTTATCTCTAGAGCCACGATCTATCCTGGGAAGTCTCAGGATGATCCCTAATCCTAATCGACAGTACACTTAGTGCATTCTCTGGCATCATAGTTCACATTCACTGTTACCTAATATTGATTCAGAGAAAAAAGCGTGCATGGATTATAGGCCAAGCAAACCAACCCAATGTATTTTTTTTGTTCACTTGTCTCGCCTCACCCCCATTTTTTATTCCCACTGTCCTCCCCTGCTGTATAAACAATGATATGCCTTTAAGATGAGGGCCCTCACTCTGTCACACGCCGCAAAGACACCAAGTTATTGAATAGCAGACGAAGGCAGCAGCCCTCCCTCTGGAAGATTCCATTATTCACCTCAGCTTATGCTTCATTAGGTCATCTGAAAGAGAGATCCCCTTCTTCCAGTCCTGGTAGCATCTCAGTGGAGTGCTCCCCTATCTTTCACCCACCGTTTTTCAGCGGTACCTCCAAATCGCCTCAGCTCCACCCCCTGAAATCAAGCTTAGTGACGGCACTTTTGTAAGCAGCCCGCTCTCTCTTTTTCTCTACCTCGGCTCATTCTCTCACTCGGCACACCCACCCACTGCTTAAGTCCCTATCAGCATGCCAACAAAATGTCTGCCCAGCTGGGGTTGACACTCGCTCACTTATGGGGTTTAAGCAGCTTCATAAATCCCTTCACTCTTCATTTCTCTTTTGTTCTGTTTTTAGGCACCATATACAATATTTTCAGTAATTGTTTCATTCCAATGACTGCATATTAAATCTGATTCAGGCAAATAGCACTAAATTATTCTCTTATTGCTCTTTATCTTTTTAAACTTTATCTTCTCATACCTGCAATTCTAAATTTCTATTTATTTTGCAATTTAAAAAAAAAATATTAAAAATAAGTTTGCAGGTTTTAGTTGCTGAATTACATCATGGGCGTGATGCTGTCAGTGTCTGTGAACCAAATTCACACACCCACTCATGGACTAACTGAATCCCAAATTTAAGCCCATAATGTTTTTCCTTTGATTTGTAGTAAATAAGATTTTATGTATTAATCCTTTACAATATTTTAATTATGAATAAATTGTAATCTACTAATCATACAGCAATTGTTCAGCTTCTGCCACTTCCTTTTCTGTTATAATTACTTCTGACAGGACTACTGTTTTCTGTTGTACTGTCACTGTTGTTTTAATGACTATGCTATGACGTCTACTACCACTGCTGTTATACTTACTGCTGATAGCATGACTAATGCTCTTATCACTGCTGTTATAATTACTAATATATTGATAATGGTATGAGTAGTATTGATACTAATATCCATGCTGTTTGTGCACCACAAATACATCGGCTATAAAAACCAATATTGTAACAAAAAGATAAACTAAACATAATTTGGCAAGTACAGTAATGAGTCTTTAGGTAACAGTGGACTTGGCAAGTGTCCTAGTGTGTTATTGGTAAATTTTTCTAAGCACAATTATATAAGATCTGAAGTTGTTGATGACTTATATTTGTACGTATCTGGATGTTAGACTTTGAATGAACCAGGCAGAAGGGCAAATGAAGTGATTACAGTCTATGCCACTGCAATAATGATATTTAACATTTTATTATTACTCTCATTTGTGCAAGGCCTTTATTTTTGTTTCAGTAACCTGTAAGCCTGTTCGTAAAAGCAAGCTGTATTTTGCAGAAAAATAAGTGTATTATAACATGATCTGACAAGTTTAGTGCAGCAGAAATCCAGTGGCCTGCAGAGACCCCTGACCCCAACTTTACTGAACATCTTTGGAATGAATTGAAATGTCACTTGCGGGCCAGGAATTACAAATACTTTTTTTTGATAATTTCTCTTGAGGCAGTTAACTTGAAGGAACATTTCTGAGATCAGGTTCTGATGTTGGATTGGAAAGACTGGCTTACAATTTACATGACGTTCACATACCTTCAATCAAATGGGGTTTGATTTGATAAACTAAGCAAACTTGAACTTATGTTAGTACTTAAATGTCCCAATAGGTTGGAGTGGACTTTGAACAGATGTTACTCACGGAATTTGCTGGAATAAAGTCTGTGTAATGTCCAGTTGAGACCATGTGCAGATAACTGGCGAATGTCCAGAGAATTCACAGTGAGCAATTGGGAGTGTTGTTAATGTTTCTGTTACGTGAAAATGTCTCAAATATGCATAAGTTAGGACACCATGAGATTTTGGGATTTTTGTCAATAGTGATGATGATCAAATAATCAGCCAAATTAAAGATGGAGGCAGCATATTTGGTTGCTTATACAAAGATTTACATACTTTTCATTTGACTAATTTATGGGGGGGGTTGAAATGTTTTTAAAAATATTTTTATTTATTTAAATATTAAATTATTTATCACATTATTTTGTATTTGTAAATTACTGAAAAATGTAATTTCACAGTGCCATATATTTTAATGTAACATTTGTCAACTTATTGGAAACGATGCAGGACAGAGAGTATCAGGAAATCAAAAAAGCTCTATCCACCATCTCCTTTCATTAACTCTACCATGTGACTTTAGAAATCTGCTCATCCCTGAGTGATGCAACTGAAAGTACCAGTTAACACAAAGCTTAAATTTTGTTTATAAGCAATAGACAACATTTAATAGATTAAAAATCCACAGCAGTGTATATGATGAATGCATCATGATATGAGGAGCATCTGTGGCTAGCGTATATTTTTCAATTTCTGTCCATTTTCAGAGTTAATAAACTTAAACTTGTAAGCCTAAAGTTAGGCTGTATATGCTTTAGCAATCTGTGGTGAAGTCATCCATGTCTTATTTATTGACGCTTGTTTGCACTGTTGATGTTCCTGATAGAATAAAACCTAGTTGCGATATCAGCTAAGAAAGTTGCTGACTCTGCTTTATGGGAAGTCAGAACCTTGGGTAGTGAGTAAATATATGTCTAAATTTTTTTGATGACACAATGATCTGATCATTTATTTTCTTTTGTTTCAGTTTGTAATCCAATTGGTCTCTCAACCACTGCCTTCAAGTCACTTTTTAGGTTTTATGGTCGTGTAGCTTTGTGTTATTAATATACTTTTTACATGAGCAATCATCTGCTTCTGTGTGGGCCTTCACAGTACACATACACAGGTACACATCACCTTAAATTAGAGGGAACAAACATGGATGTTTGCTTGCACATGCACACAGAAGGAGAGAAAAATACCATATTAAGACATTGCATAAGCACCGGCTCATTAAAAATATCCTCTCTGAGGAAGAATGACCTCATTTTGTGCAAGACCTAATTTGTGTAAATGTGTAATAGAGGACAAAAAACAGTCGTTAGCTGAGTTTATTACATCGGTTACAGGGAGTTCTCGTGGTACTGTGTTTACCACACATTTTAAAAAAATAAACTGCCCAAGGTTTTCCCGACCTCTATAAAACCCATGTTTGACTAAACACAAACAGTCTGATAGAGTGGGGGATGAAAACCAGTCTGCCCCAAGCTGTGGTCCCAGTTCTTAATGGTACACTAAGCTGGATGAAGTGAATGGTCCATCAACGTCTTCTCCTTTTGTAGACATGCCCATCACCCCCTCCTGGCTGGGAGCTGAACCCATTCTGTCTGTTAAGGCGCTCTCAGACGGGGGACAAACCCCTCATCACCAAGCTAAAAAAACTGCATACATTAATGCTTTGTGTGATCTTAGGTTAATGGAGCATTATACTCTGCCTGACTCTACCACTAACAACTAAACTGTTTCTATAAATCAATTGAAAAAGTTCTTATTCATTTAAAATTTGAAAAAACAGGAGGAATAATGTACTATTAGAAACTATTTATAAAAGTTATGTGAATAACATCAGGGAAGGCAAACTGATCTATTGAAGATAAAAAAAACTGTTTCCAAAAATAATTTTACTGTTTAGTCTAAGTTATTAAAAGAATGCCCAGTCTTATGATTGTCCCATTATTCTAAAATCATCTTTAGGATAAAATTGTGGGAACTACACATTATTTCTCCTTCTTTGTCATTATATTAGCTGAATTTATTTCTTAAGTAAATGTTCAGGAAAATATTGATACAATGGAAGATTTATTAAAGCTAATATAAATCAGTTATCAATGTATCAGTTGTAATGTAATTACACAGAATAGGACAGGTTATAGATTAAAGGGTAATATGGCAGGATATGTGATACATGGTCATGATTAGCGTGTCAGATCCTTCTTTTTTACTTTATTTCATTTGTTGTTATTAATGGTAGAGATTTTTTTGTATAATCGATTTGGCACAGTTTTATACCAGATGTACTTTTATGGTGCAATCCTCCTATTTATTCAGGTTTGGAACCAAGAATGCACTGATGTGTACAACCTCAATGAGTAGGCCAATTTATCTCAAACCATAATACCAACTAAATTATTTAGGATTAATCAAAACATTATTCATGAGCCGAGGTCATACAAATTAAATAATTCATATAAAGTTATGTTAATTGTTGTAATTAATGGCTATTTGAATTACTCTAGGTATTTGAAGTTAATAATGAATCGTGGTATTAGTCTTGAATTCACTTTACACTAGTGTATTTAGTTCAAAATGCTCTTTAGAGGTTGATCTGTGTACACATTACAAATGAGTTTATTATTATTACATTTATAAATATAAATAGAATATTTTATATAGGTGTGTGATTAAACATATCCCAATATCCTCTTGTAGAATGTAACACTGTCTACACATGCCCTCAGTCTATATTTTGCAGCAAAACCCATTATGATTTGTTCTATGATTTGTTCTACTGGCTTATTTGATCTTCCTGAAGTAACGGATCCACTATATACTGCTCAGACACGCGCGACAGACACTGGCGCAAACTTGATTTTAATCAGGTTGCAGCATGCAACCATGACTTTGCACCGTGACGAAGCAGACGCAAGCTCGGGTGTTAAGTGCTGGCAAATAAGCAGGCTCGGTCATTCCCTGTCTGCTCCTCAGTCCCCAGAGGAAACATTAAGGGCCCTAGACTGGAACTAGGGAATCGCTCCATCCCCCACACGTAACCATCCACCCAATAGAGCCTGGGGTCAAATCAGCGCCCAGACAGCCTTACCCCTGACCTCTGTCTGGATCTAGGCTCAGGGTCAAATAGAACAGCTGATAAAGTCAGCTTTCCCCCCCCTCGACCCGTCTGCTTGTAAACACACACGTGCATCAGCGGACGTTATGGCGTGATGCTGGCACTAGACGCTCACACAAACGCATCGTCTGAGTCTCTCCACCCTACATGAGCTGTCAGTCAACTCCCCGCCCCCACCATCCTCCAACGTGCCGTTGCCACACCTCATTCACACACGCATATTTACCTCATTCAGAAACCTACCAGAAGCTGCAGTGTCAGTCATCAGAAAAATGTTCCACAAGATGTTCTGTCATTAAAGAAAATGATCAAATGCATAGTAATTAAGGCATTGAAGACTAAATACTGTGTATATATATATATATATATATATATATATATATATATATATATATATATATATATATATATATATATATATATATATATATATATATATAGGTATCATTTTTTTACTTTGTTTCAAATATAATTTTAATTACACACACACACACACACACACACAAACCTAATAATGTATATAATATATGCACATATACAGTGGATGTATCTGCATAGTCTCATGCATACATATATTTCAGATGTTGTAAATGTGGTACTATTAGTTCTATATCATTTTAAAGAAACATTATGTTAATTATCTTACATTTCTCTTTGCAGATGTTGTGAGCACCCTGGATCCTGAAATGATGATGATGATGGGCACTACTGAGCCACTATGCCCTAATAATATTCACTGATGCTTTGATGTGAATAACTCCTTACAGATTTTCTATTGTGTGTCCTACACAGGTAAGTATTAAAGGAAAATGAGGTAAGTATATGATTTTGGTCATGGTTGCAAAGCTCTGATGGAAGACTAATGTCACTTGAATAAATTTATATTCAGAAGTACTACTAAAATGGCACCTGATATGATTCTGGTGGCAGTACAGTAAACAGTGATAAGAAGATTAAAAATCAATGGATTATGTAAGTGTATTATTTTAATGCTGTAAATAAAAGGCATTATATGTTTGAAGGTTAAAACATTTTTAAAAAAGATTTTAAATGCTATGTTACACACTCTACATTATAGGATTGTAGTGTGTCGATGCTTTATTATCGTGCTATGGTTTTATCTGTAGTGTTGGATTCTATTTGTTTATATTATTTGTCTTGTATAATGTGTTATACTGTAAGACTGTAATGCTGAAAATAAACAATAAATATGAGGCCTGAATTTATATTCTGCAGTCTTCATTATTTTTTAAGAATGGAAACAATGGAACTGAGACAACACACACACACACACACACACACACACACACACACACACACACACACACACTAGAATTTTGAATGCACATTTTATCTATAAATTCACACCATATTGTCTTTTTTTGATACATGGTATCATTATATACAGTTTAATTTTATATAATAGTTCTAACAAAACTTGAGTTTTAATTGCAAATTGTTGTTCAAACTTGACTCTGTGGTTTAAATCTATAGGAATTACATTTTCTACCTTAAGAAGATTTTTATTTATTGTTATTAAATTAATTATTTTACTTATTTAGCTAAACAGAATCATTTTTAAGGGGTTAAGCTCATTGTATTAAATATAGACCTGTAACAGTAGTTAAGTAATAGTGGTTTAAATTTATTTTATTTTGTGACATCGATGAATCTTTTCAACTTTTCACCCATTAATCGTAAAAAAAAGCTTATTCATCAGTTGCATGACATAATTTATTAAACAATACTACACCTATGTTTCAAAGGAGTAAAAGTCGAAGTTGAAGGTAAATGTTTAAAGTTAAGCAACATTTTATAAATTACGTACTTTATCCTCATTACACTATTATACTATTACTATTATTATAAAAAATATCTTAAATGTATGTAACCTTTATTTTGTTCAGAAGGAAATTATGTAGTTGTGATATTGAAACAACAATAAAGTTCTAATACACTATACGGTGATCTACATGCACTATACTGTGATCTACATATATCGTGAATTACACTGAAAAACTGGCATGTTCTTAAACAATTGTATTTTTAATTATTAAATTTGTACTTTCATCTGAACTAGTTTAACATGTGGTTTGCTTCAGTGCAGTATCAGCATTTTAAAGATTTATATTGTGATTCTTGAACATCCAGTTAAGGTGCTGCAGCCCTGATCCATCTAGACCTGGTTTCAGCTGATTCTGATTTCTACAGCTGTCCTCTGCAGAATGTGCAGACACAAGTTTAATGCTTCTAGCACACTCCAGTGCTCACACTGAAACCTACCTCTAGTGTGTGTATCCCCAGTTCTGCCTCTCTATAACATATCCTGACCTGGAGCATGGCTTTGGCCAGAAAACAGAGCGCAAAAGAGATTATCCTCTCATGGGCAGGGTCAGCAGACAGCACAGGGGTGTTGCGACCACCCATGGAGTGGTCAGTGGGCCGTGAGATGGCCCACTACATGAGCTTACCAGGCATTGCAGCTGCTTTGACATTCACTTGCAAAAAACTACACCATACCAACTAATGAAGGATTATGGTTAAACCTGTCAGAGCAAAAAAAAACATATTACTTATTATTTTCTATTTACAATTTCAATTATTGGTTTTACTTTTTAGTCTAGATTACCATACTGTTGTTAATAATAGTAATAGATGTTCAAAATTTTGAATGACCATCGCAAATTAGCAAGTGCCATGACAACAATTATATTAACATTAAAATCAATGTGATTAATCATGTGTTCTTTAATATGTTAACCATGAGGTTTCTGTAAAGCTGTTTGAAAATGTTCTTTTGTACAAAGTGTTATATTTACTAAATAATCCTGAGTTAGTTTTTTAATATACTTTGAATACATTTCTGCAAGATACTTCCAAAAAATTACAACTCACCACAGAGATTAAAATACAACATTTAAGTAACTCTATTTTAAAACATTCAGTGCAATATTTGCCTCATGTGATTTGGGTAATTAGTTCATGTCAGTAATAGGGTAGAAAACAATCTCAAATATAAAATTGGAATTCAATTTAGATTTTAAATGTAAAGACCATGTTTCAGTTACAGCTTATATCCTCATATTTTTATTATTGAACAAACATAACCATCCCCACATTTTAACAGTTCTATGGTGTTTAATTATTTTGTTTTGAGATTCATAAAACTTATTGAATGAATAATGAATAACATCATCTTCTTCAATGACACTTTTTACATATCAGTTCCAGATTTTCAGAAAACAACATGTTCAACTCTATATACATTTTTTTCTGCACCGTGAAGACTTGTCAAAATTAGGAACATGAGAAAGCTGATTCAAGTATTTTGAAATTATTGAAAGTGACAAGATTAAACACAAAATCCACATTGATATATTTAAATAAGTTTTGTTTTTATTTCATGCAATTAACACAATCCTGCCATATTAGCTTCAGTCCTGAACCTGAGGAATAAAGCATAATCAACCAGTAAAGTTTATACTTTTATGGTGTAACTAAAAGTACCACAATGTACATTAGAAAGGAAATAAAACTTGCTGGTTGTTTGAATAAATAAAAGGGGTGGCATAGTTGTTAGCATGTTCACCTCTCAGCATTCCAGGTTTCATTCCCAATCTGGGGGAAGTTTCCATTTTCTCCCCTTTTCCCCATGGGTTTGTTGCAGGTTCTCAGGTTTTCTTCCATAGTCCAAAAACATGGGTTCAAACATTCTGAACGTTCTCCTCTAGTATAGGATTAAGCTAAATAAAATGAGATGAGATAAGAATGAGAAGAGAGATGAAATGAGAAATATCCCAAAAAAAACTTCTTTTGTTCCTCGTCGCCACTGTGAAAAAATATCTTATAAAGATCACCATGTCAGTAAAATGTGTAAAAAGGTGCTCTAAAATTTCTTGTCTGGGAGTATAATATAAAAAAATTTAACTAGGCCATGAACAGTTTGTAATCACTGCAGCACATCCTGGGCAATGAAAGTTCATGGGAAGTCCAGGTGGAATTGTTCACTGCTTCACAGCACAAACAGGAGGAGCTAAAATATGATATAGAATGGATCGAATTCATTAGTGTTATTGTCATTTCAGAATGATATAATGTTCAGAAATTATCTGCTTGCATATGTACAGAAGTGATTCCATTAAATGAGATTCCATGCAACAATTCCGACTTCTCATGTTGTGTTGTCTTTACAGACGTAATGTTTATCATAAAGATAATGCCTTTAAGGAAATAACAGTTATTTATATGGGTATGATAAAAGTACATATGTTGTAATAATTGCAATAAAACCTGACATCTCAATGATTCAGCACCCAGGTAATAACCTGTCCTGCAGATCTCAGTCCTCTAATAGAGTTCATGGGGCTGGCACTTATATATAGTTCTGAAAAAGGGTGCCGTGTTTTATGTTTGGTTATAAAAACACATCTTCCTCAAAGAACAACTCACCAACTGAAAACCAGGTGTAAAATTATAAAAATACTATTCATGTTTAGGAATAACCCCATTGAAATGTCATTTAGGAATAACCCCGTCGTCATGTCATTTGGCATGATACTAATTATGTTTAAAAAGATATTACGTTGGATGCAATGAAAAGCAGATCGGGATGAAAAATACAACCAGTGAGGTATGAAGTCAAAAATGTACTGTCAGAAATGAACTCACTGTGAAAATATTAAGCACTCCTAAACTCACTCACTCTCTCACTCATTATCTTACACTTAATCCTATAATATGGTCGCAGGAGTTTCTCCATGCCCATTCAGTGGAGAACATTTTGGGCGCTGGGCAGATACACCCAGGACAAGGAACCAATGTTATCACTGGACAAACACTCACTCACACAGACACACACAAAGATACACACTATATGGGGTAATTTAGAGCATTCAATTTACCTTGAATCCATGTTTTTGGACTGTATGGGAAAACTGGAGGACCCATTGGAAACCCACACGAATATGGGCAGAACATGGAACCTCCACCCAGATCGGGCTTTGAACCTGAATACCCAGTTCTGAGAGGCAAACGTGCCAACCACTAAGCCCCCGTGCCTCCCACGAGTCAAATAGATGTCATTAAAATCATTTTAATAATAATTTAAAAATATATTTGATCCTAACATATGTATTATGTCTAAGACTGTAACTCGAGGTTCTTGATTTTCTATTATGATATACAGTTATTTTATATAAACTGTTTAAAAATGTTAAAGAGCGCTCTCTCTCTGTATACACATACAAACAGGTGGGTGGTGATGACAGTTAACGTTAATGTTCGCCTCACAGTCAGAGAGGTTTTTCTGTGTTTAGTTTGTATGTTCTCTTCATCTCTTCAAAAATATGTTTTATTATTGAGCTGAAAATGTTAAATTATCCTGAATTTGTGTGGGAATGTGTTTGTGTGGCCTCTGACAGGCTGACATTTGTCACACACACTTCTAACTAACAAAACTGCATTTAAAAATGAATGAATGAATTGCATTGAAATAAACTGCAGTTAAAGCACAACAAACAAAAAGTTTACATTTTTATTGGCTTCACTAAGAATATTGATTTAAATGTGCTTTTACTACAATTTGACTACATTTATAGAGTCTTGATTGAAGATTGATTAGGTCATTCACACAGGAGGTTATGTTGATGTTCTGTAGCTCCAGGGACCAAGTGCAACCCTCATTTCTGCTCTTTTTATCTTTTTCCATTTATCATATTTTGCCTTAAGCAAATTGAAATTTACATTCATGCAGTCTCTCTAAGACTATGCAGCTGTTCGTTCCACTGATTGAGTCTCTCTTCTAAATCCAAGCATGTCTTAATCTGCTCTGTTTTGCTCTTATATGGCCAGGATTTAAAACTGCTGCAGATTTGGCCTTAAAAACAGAATTGTCATAAGCAAGCATAATATATTTTACAGACCTTCAATGTAATTAAAATATAAAGAATGAAACTAATAGCACTAGAAAGATGTTAGAACAGTGAATATATATTTTTAATTATTAAACACAAACAAATGTTAAAGCAAATGTTTAAACAAGTCTGTAATTCTAGTTTTGAGTACTATCAGTAAATCAGCTCCTAATGATCTTAAAGAGCTGCAGGGCTTATATTCAGTACTGAAGTGAAAGCCAACCAAAAGATCTGAGGCTCGACATCTTTTGCTCTGATCACACAAACATTTCATTGATTAAAAATTTTCCATCTGCAAAAACTCTGCAAAAGAGGCAAGGATAGATTTCTTTCCAAACTGACAAACACTCAATGCTTTATTTTTCACTGGTTCTTAAGGTCTCTGCATTAAACCACTCTTAAAGCCAAAGTCAATTCTCAGTTTCCTTATCCTTGTTCTCAGGTATCACTGACCTTTCTGTTGTTTCCTGGTACACATCCATCATTTAAACTGGACTGGTTAGAGGAATTTCAACTTCAAAATCTGTAGAAAAGTCATTTATACTACTATGTTTTCTATTGTGTACAAACTGATCAAATCAAACTGATGAAAAAAAGTCCAAGAACTCCAATCCTTAAAAAAAAACCTCCTAAAAAGGGCCATATCTCTCTAAACACTTTTGGGATGAATTATGACATATTTAAAAAATATATCATGCTTGTTTAAATCATGACCATTTTAATTAGATAACTAAATCCCTTTGTAATGTGCTTTGAACATTTTAAGATCCTTTTTCCCCTCAAATTTATTATTTATCATTTATCAGAACATTGTTTTGTAATGTCACACCATGTAACTGGCTTAGTGGCTATATACTGTATATAGATATGAACATGTTTGTGTCTATTTTGGTATAGGCCAATCGTTTTCACATAGCTGATTGATAGTTATTTTTTTCTACAAGACACCACGATCAATTTAATTAATCCGAGGAGAAATTACCATAAGTTTTTTCACATGTATAAAAAAAATTACAAGAACGGATCACATTAAGTTTATATTTTCTATAAAGCACTGTAGATTGCATATAGGATGAACTTCTTTCAGGATTTTTCTGTCCTGTGCCTGTTTCTTGTACTCCAGATGTGTATTTC
Organism: Corydoras sp. C115; assembly: GCA_019802505.1. Classification (NCBI taxonomy): domain Eukaryota; kingdom Metazoa; phylum Chordata; class Actinopteri; order Siluriformes; family Callichthyidae; genus Corydoras; species Corydoras sp. C115. The sequence goes on from JAFMOC010000020.1 coordinate 1,829,444, forward strand.
GGATGTCTTGGCCTTCATATAATATGAGATGGTGTCGATAAAAGCTTATCCAGTTTATAATTTCAAATCATATTTTTTCCAACAGATAGAAATGGTGGGAATGAAGTGCATGTCAGTTGTGTTCTGTTTGCATCCATTTTATATGATGGAGTATAAAAGACTAAAAAGCAATGAGCCTTAAGTGTGTTATTCATTTTATTCTTTTCTTTCTGGGATGTTTTTTGCCGTTTGCTTTTACTTTCGGACTTTTACAGGGCTGTTTAAATCTGCCTATAAAGTCGTCCGGGGCATTTAAAGAGGGGGATTTATGAACGGCGGAGGGCAAGCTGGCATCTACGCGCGTGCTCCTTTAGCTGCTTTAGGATCCTTTGTGAAAAGGATGGAGCTATGAAAAGGCTTTTACCAGTAAGCACGAGGACTGCAGAACATTTTTCACGACATTTCCACTCTCCTGTGCCAATAAAAGAGAAAAAGAAAGGCGAGCAAGTGGAAACGCCAAGACAATACTTAACACTGCGTCTCCTCCAGAGCTGCATTCCAGCTACATACTTATTAAAACACTTCCATCCTTCCTCAGTGACCTCTGTGTTCCCACACTGGCAAAGGGACAAGAAAATTGTCTGTGTGTGTGTGTGTGTGTGTGTGTGTGTGCGTGTGTGTGTGAGAGAGTGTGTGGGTGTGTGTTTGTCTGAATGTGTGTGTTTAGGATTGGTTAGAAAGCTAGTAAATTATTCATGCATCATTTAAATACATGCAAATGGATTTTCATACCTCACTGGCACAATGCCAGGTACCTATGGCAACCGGCCCTCCTCCAGCAGCCCCCTTTAATATCTGGTGTTCACACGAAGACGGCGGTGTTAGCAAAATGCAATCAAAAATGGGTAGCATTCATATCAGAAATTAGAAAAAATATATGAACAGAATTGGTTCAAATGAACCGAAGCCCTCCAGCCCTGAGACTGCCAGCTGTCTGTGCACAGCAGAATAACTTCACTCCATCAATCCCGCGATCAAAATAAATGGCAATTACAATCTTTAACTTACGCTTCAGTGTTATTTTCATTACAGTCATGCATATGTGCACACAGTATTACAGCTCTTACAAGATGCCTTTCAGCTGAACCAGTTCCTCGTCAAACTGCAAATGGAACTAATGCAGTTTCACTACAGGGAATGAAAACGCATATGGACTATGTGTTTCACTGGGTTTTATCATTTGATGTTTTTTTTTTTTTTTTTTTTTTTTTAAGTGAAACTGTTTAAATGATTTGAATATTTCTTAAAGCTCTTGCCTGTCACTTTTTGCCTGGCATCTCATTAAGCTGATGATATCAGCTTGCACACAATTTGTGAATTTGGCCAACATTTGCAGTCTGAAAAAAACGATTTGAAACATAAAGCTTTTACCTTTAACTCTCTTTAACTCTCTCCCGCATGAAACTGAGTAAATGGATAAAAGGTGCACCTGCTTTTATTTAAATGGCATTTAATTCAGAATGCATAACCACAGTTCGTACATGCATCTTATACACACATGCTTTACCTCATGTATTAATATTAATATTAAATGTGTTAATCATGATATGCACTGTTAGTATAAACGGTACAAAATGGTAAGATTTCGTTTCTTTCCTCAGCGTGCAGAATTGCACCCATGAGTTTAATTAAAACCTCAAAGTAACTGTTTGTACGTTCTAGGAGCCAAGCAATGTACATAGAGTAAATAGGTAAAATACAGTAAATATAAGTATTTAGAAGTTCCCCACGTAACAAGAATTTCACAAGAACGTACATTCTTAGCTGAAAGTGTACAATTTGAATTATGATACTGAAGCAGTGGGGTGCAAAAGAAAAGAAATCAAATTAAATTACGTGAACAATCATTTTGTATAGTAATAATAATAATAATAATAATAATAATAATAATAATAATAATAATAATCATAATATTCATATATCATAATCATATTTTTTTTTTTTACATAATGCCAACTTATTGACCGATTCGGGACAAAAGTGACAAAATGACCCCATTTTTGCCTAATCATTCCTTTAACAATAATTACTTTCTTTTATATATTTTTAAAATACAGTAACCATGGTACCCGATAGGCCAAATGTCACTAAGAATATTTTATATGTGTTATTATATGTTATAATAAATAATTAAACACGTTAATTAAAAAATATGTTATTTATTTTATAAATAAAATAAAATCACAAAGTAGTACGTTTATTATAAGGTCAAGTTCAGGGTAGAACGTCGTGGGGAATTTTAAACAAAGTAGTACTGCCACCTAGCGTCCATAATTATAATGCTCTCTGGGTAATCCCAAGAACTCACTCAGATTCTGATCAGAAACAACTTAACTTTATTAATGACTTCTTGTTTGTCTTAATTGATATAATAAAGTCTAATTTTACTTATTAAACATAGTTTATTGATTGCGATTGTAGTGTTTGATTCCGTTTTATTGAAATGCCATATATATATATATATATATATATATATATATATATATATATATATATATATTTTTTTTTTTTTTTTTTTTTTTTTTTTTTTATCTAATTTGTATTCTGTAACTTGAACACATCAGAGAGAAGCGTGAGATGATGGGAAAATATTTGAGTATTTAACTTTATAAAATCTGTTAACCTTAATTGCAATAACAATTTCATAATAAAAAAAATGTTTATAATCAAGTTATGTTTGATTTCTAAAAATGTACTTGAATAAATGCCTATAGACCAATTAAAACGTTCTCCAGACACAGAGACAGAAGCGGATGGTTTTCCTAAATGTATAGTTGATTTTTCATATCTTAAATGTAATACAATAAATATAAAACACCTAAATTCAATTAATAAAAAGCGTGTGCCGTTACTTTTGCTCAAATATTGCTCATATGGTTCGCCACATAAACTCTTATAGTTTTCATTAATTATTGATTAGATATATGTTTTAATAAATCTGCTGCTTTTTTAGACCAAACATTACTTGTTGAATAATTTCTTATTCTCCTTTAAGTCGCTAGATGGCAGCATGGACCTGTATAAAAGGATTCACACTCGTCTGAGGCTGCAGATCTGAAGAGAGCCGGATTTTGTTCAACTTAATCTTTAACCACACGACAAAAAGAGGCTGCAGTATGCCAGATATAATAATATATCATCCTAACATTTTAAAAATTAAAAAAACATTAGAAGTGATTTGAAAACAATTGTCTTCATGTCTCGATCTAACCGAGCAGTTTTAACTATTATCTTTATTCAATTATCAGAATATTTGCCGTTATGTAATGTGTAAGTTTAAAACGAGCTGTTTAAAATGTAAGATTCTTCGGGGTTTCGTGTTGCATAATTAGAGATCGTAGACCTCAATAAAGTTTAATAGATTAAACTGTAATTACTCAACATAGCCACTAGATGTCAGACGTAAAGCGCAGACTTGAGCTTTTGTTAGCTGCTGTGCTCTGAGCCTCCAAAACTCATCTGAGTGTTTTTTAATTAACGAATAAATTAACGCCATGTCCAGGGTTTTTTCCTCTCAGTGGTTTGCCCTTTAAACATTGGGATAGACTTCAGCACCCCAGTGACATATGACAGTGGAATGATTTAGGTATTTTGAATTTTGCTGGCTATACACTCTAATCTCATTTGAAATATTTTTGTCGAGTGGTATTGATTACAGGCAGCACGGTGGCTTAGTGGTTAGCACGTTCGCCTCTCAGCGCTAGGGATTCCCGGTTCGAATCCCCATCTGGGTGGAGTTTCCATGTTCTCCCCGTGTCTGCGTGGGTTTCCTCCGGGTTCTCCGGTTTCCTCCTACAGTCCATAAACATGGATCAAGTCAATTGAATTCTCAAAAATTGCCCCATATAGAGTGTGTCTGTGTGAGTGAGTGTGTGCCCAGCGAGGGATTGGCGCCCTGTCCTGGGTCTATCTGCCCAGCTTTCCCAAGACGTTCTCCCCTGGATGGGCATGGGGAACCCCACCGCGACCCTAATAGAGGATAAAGCGGGAGATAATGAATGAATGAATATTGATTACAGTTATGAACTCAAACGAGGTCGGCACGGTGGCTTGGAGATGGTTAGCACGTCCACCTCTCAGCACTGACACATGACACATGTTTTCTTTGTGTCTTCTCTGGATTCTCTGATTTCCTTCCACAGTCCAAAATCATGGATTCAAGGTGAATGGGTTTCTCTAAATACACCTATAAGGTGTGAGTGTGTGTGTGCCCGTGACAGACTGGCACCCTGTCTTGGTTGTATGTGCCCAGCGCCCAAAATGTTCTTCCCTGGATGAACATGGGGAACCCCCCTGCGTCCCTTATGTAGAATTAAACAGTCAAGATGATGAGATGAGATGAGATGAGAAACTACATTTAAAATGTTAACGTAACCACTGTTTCATTTTAATTTTAAAAAAGTGGTTGTTTAATTTTAGGGCAGTTTAAAATAAGTCCACGCTCTGTGAAAGTTCTTTGATCTTGGACAATGTTTTATAAAGTAGTTATAACAGTACATATAATTATCCTTGTGTCCAGATACAAATCTGCTATCAATCTGCAGGTTGTGGGTTGAAATCCCAGGTTCACTGAAGTTACCTCGAGCAAGAACCCTCATTGCCTCAGGGATGCTGTGGCCAACCCTGTGCTTGCTTTATAAGTCACTTTAGATAGAAGCATCTGCCAAATAACCAAATATAAATGTAAATGTAATGTTGATCATTGAGCCTCATGAAGTGTAAATTCCTAGTTCAACCAACCCTATGAGGTCTGATACATAAGAGATCATATGTTTGCTATTCAGGTTGACCTTAGGGAGCCAAGCCCAAGCTTGTGCTTTCTGATGATTTTCTGACTCACGAGGTAACAGAATGAGGTCTTTTTGTTTTCCAGTATTTGGGCTTGGCCCATTAGTTTCAGTCAGGACAAATTTCATGCTAAAGCATAAAGCTGCTTCTAACTTTTGAACTAACAATTTAGAAAAGGCCTATCCCTGTACTTCTGTGACATCACCTCTGTGTATGATGTTACTTATGGTGTGTTAGGTCTAAAGAAACCCCGCGTCTATTTGTTCAGAACCCCGAACCCTCTACTGAACACCTTTAAAAGTAAAGGAACTGTGTGACTTTCAAACAGGGCCACCTTGGCGTTCTAAAAACCTGAAGAATAATCTCAGACACGTTGTTATTGGTTTTAATCCACGTAGATCTTGACGGCTGCCATGTCAGTCTATGGACTACTTCAGTGTCATGAGTTTAGATGATATGTACAACAAGCTCACATTACTGAGAAATTGATTTATATGCTATTGACTTTGTAGTGCGACTTAAAACACACCGTTAAAACAGGGACACTGATATCAAAATATTTTTAAAGCAGAAATTTAATATAGTATATATTTAATATAAATTTAATAAAGACTAGTTTCAAATTTAAATTGTATTTGTTGTTTGCACATTTGTGCATTGGAATGCTTAAGGTGATTCATTGGGGAAAAAATTTGGGCAAAATTTTTGACAACCTCCTTTGACTCTTTTCATCATTGAGTTTTATATGTTTTCCTCAATAACACCATTCAATGTAGTGCTTAATTCACACATAAAAATGCAAAGTCAAAGCAGTAGCTTACAGAAATGGAATTTTATGTGAATCTTAAACCTATAGTTAACACAAAAAAGGAACATGAATAAAAATAACTTCATTATTTTACAGAAAACACAAACACCTCTTAATTGACTCATCAGCTACTTATAGATTAAGGTGGAGATCTTATTTTGGAGGAAGTGGTTCATGTTATGAAGCCTAGCTTCTTACAGGAGGTTTTGGTATTTGAACTAATAATTTGGCTGGGTCACAACATAATGTCTGTTACAGGGGCGACTGCGTTTTTCCCAACAGCCCAAACCTGTTTCAGAATCTAAACCAGTCTCTATAATTTACCTCCCTCTCTCTCTCTCTCTCTCTCTCTCACACACACACACACACACACACACACACACACACACACACACACACACACACACACACACACACACGCACACACACTAAAGCAAATACAATCCAGTGGTACTGTAGGTCTTGATAAACTGGATCAGGTGTGTTAGATCAAAAACGATTTTTAGGAAAGATCTTCAGGAGCAGGTTTGGACAGGCCATAGCCAATTGTCAAAAGTAGAATGCAAATTTACCCATGTTGTCTATGAAGAGGCTTTTTTTCAATTAATAATTGGATGAGGCTTTTAAGCAACTCATACACATCCTATTAGACTTTTTTTTTTTTTAACTGAATGCTATTATTAGTTTGAAACATTTGGCAGGCTTTTCAGTAGTATAATGTGTCACTGATGAGTGAGTTTCATGGAGTTTTTTCACTAACAGGCCATAACCCTCACAGGGCCAGAGTTTCAGTTTCTTTTCTACACACATGTAGTGCAAACCCTGCTGCAAAGATAAGAATGTTTGAGGATATTTATATATGCTTCTGTTTGTGTCACAGCACAAGCATTAGATTCATAGAATTAGAAAGAACATGGGAAGTGTGAGCTGCACGGTAGCTTAGTGGTTAGCATGTTCTCCTCTTAGCACTGGGGATTCAGGTTTGAATCCCAATCTGGGTGGAGTTTCATGTTCTTTTCGTGTCTGCGTGGGGTTCTCCGGTTTCCTCCCACAGGTAAATTTAATGCTCTAAACTGCCCCATATAGTGTGTGTGTGTGTGTGTGTGTGTGTGTGTGAATGAGTGTGCCCAGCGATAGACAGGTGCTCTGTCCTGGGTGTATCTACCCAGCCCCTGAAACGTGGGTATGGTGAACCCACCACAACCCTAGTAGAGGATCAAGCTGAAGATAAAATTAATGAAGGCGGCACGGTGGCTTAGTGGTTAGCACGTTCGCCTCTCAGCGCTAGGGATTCCCGGTTCGAATCCCCATCTGGGTGGAGTTTCCATGTTCTCCCCGTGTCTGCGTGGGTTTCCTCCGGGTTCTCCGGTTTCCTCCACAGTCCAAAAACATGGATCAAGTCAATTGAATTCTCAAAAATTGCCCCATATAGAGTGTGTCTGTGTGAGTGAGTGTGTGCCCAGCGATGGATTGGCGCCCTGTCCTGGGTCTATCTGCCCAGCGCCCGAGACGTTCTCCCCTGGATGGGCATGGGGAACCCCACCGCGACCCTAATAGAGGATAAAGCGGGAGATAATGAATGAATGAATAAAATGAATGAATAAAGGTGGGGGGGGGGGGGGGGTACCAAAAATAAATACTGTGACTGTAGAATGGCCTGTTTGCCAGTCTGAATTTAAATCTGAAAGTTTCACTACCCAGTAATTCTGAAAACCATCTTTCTGGATTGGTGTCTTTAAAAACACCTTGTTTGGCTCTTTAGGGTGTATGCTTTTTCTCACTGTTATCAATAACTCAATTAATAAGACACATGTTTCGTATAACGAACTTGCAAAAAAACCAACAACTTTGATTTATATTTATTTATGTACGTAATGAACTTTATTACAATTTAGTTGAAGTATATTTGCATGTGTAATCCGGTTAAGTTGTCCATCGCAAACGAAACTTGTCGAATGCGCATGCTCATTACCGTGACGCCGCGATTCCAGGGCTACATCCTAAACGGATTCCTATTGGACACGAAGTGCACTGTGTGCTGGACAGGAGCTTTTATTTTATCACCCCTGCGGTGCGCTCATGTAGGAAGTAGTTCGTCGTTTGAGACACGGCCCACGTGTAAGCCGCCACCAGCTTATTTGGCAGCCGGAGAGGCAGCGGGCAGGGCTGCGGAGGATCTCCGGGAATCCTGACAACAATTACGGGGTAAATAACAGCAAACTCAGCGTGCGGAGGACTCCGGGAAGAAGGTTTACTAACGGCTCCGCTCTCGGTAAGTCAGCACGGACGAGCCGGTAAAGTGGGGAAAGAAGTTAGTCATTTGAATTATTCTAAAGTTCCTGATAAGTTGTCCGGTGAGCTAACAAACACCTTCACCGCAGATTGTAAAGATAAGTTAGCATACGAGCTAACCGGAATAGCTTAGCGCTTTAATTAGCCACGCACCTCAGCCAACACTAATCAGCCCATCATTTATTAACACTCTTTATTCCCGCGGACTCGGTGACTTTCAGCCGTGGAGGTGGATGTGTGATCGGGGTGGTTCATGTGCTCTGTATTCTGATCTGCTGTTCTCAGGACTTCTTAATCGGCCTCATTAGAGAAGTCTGATGATTGCGGCTAAGCTACGTTAGCCTCTGTCTTTAAGTGTGCCTGAACATTGTCCGTCTGTCTGTCCGATCACTCTGCTAACTGCTAACGGGCTAACCGATCACTCCGTCAGCCAGCACCAAGTTGTCCACATCAATAGTAAACTTTTACAAGCTGTACCCCTTTTAAAGTCGCCCACGCTGGCCAAACTTTAAAAGCGTTCATCTTGGGACGTTTTATGGGTATTAACGTTTAAAACTTAACTAAATTAAGGAAAGTTAGACCAGGTCGGTACCAGTTCGGTTAACTGTGGAACTTAAAAAGCCTTTCAGCCGTCTACACCATGATCTAATATACTAATGCTGTATCATGTTTCAGGTGACACTGTTTTAGTTAGTGATATTCATTTATTTGAGCGTTTATGAGTTTGTGACTCAACAATGTCTTTCAATTTGATGTGGTTGAAAGTATTAGGACCATCATTTGCATTATGAGTCTGTTGGACATCCTCTTCCTCCTGCATTGGTGCTAATGATGATGCCTTCGCCCCTCCAAAGCTTCCACAGCCTCCAAGTCTCTGCAATGCCTTTTTGTAAGGAAAAAAACAGCTACAGCAAATTATCAGACCTGATCATGATTTTTTTCCCATTCATTTTTTTTTTTATTTATTTTTTAATCAGGTGCTTCATGAAGTTTGCATGTTCTCCACAAAGAACAGCTTGAAAACTGGAAGTTCTTTTTTTTTGTTTAATGGAAACCTGAATGGTGCGGCACAGTGGCTTAGTGGTCAGCACGTTCACCTCTCAGCACTAGGGATTCCCGGTTCAAATCCCAATCTGGGTGGAGTTTCCATGTTCTCCCTGTGTTCGTGACCCATGTAGAGTATAAAGCGGAAGATAATGGATGGATGGAATGGAACCTGAATGTTCCTCATCAATGAGACATGGAACTCTTGCCTAGTTAAAGAATCAATCAGTTTTGTCTCTACCTCCACGCTGACTCCCTGTTAAAAGAATAATTAATATTATCAAAAGTGTACGTTCCCATACAACATATTAGGATGTTCATCATTCATACTTATGAGTTTAGATGTGTCACATTCATTAAAGTACCATTGCATTAGAGGGCATGATTAAATCAACCAGCATGATTCAAATCTGCAGCTGATAAAACAGTATGCTTGTTTATTACAATACACATGGACTCTGTTCAAGGCCTGCATTAGCAGCTTTACAATCAAATGATGCAATTACTAACCAATTAAAAGAAAAGACATAAAGACTATGTGATTCCACTTCCTTATGATCACCTCCCACACATTTTTGTGCTTACCTTTAACTGTGGTCTCTCTAGAGGGATACAGAGGGGTAGCAGAGCCAGTTACTAGCTACATTTTTGTTTAATTACAGCACTAATGCATGTCTGAAATGACTTTTCTTGCATAATGCAATTGAAATAAAGGCAAAGCTATTGTCTTTGTCAGTTTAAGCATTATTTCACTTAAAGCCTGTGTATTAAGTGTCAATCATCTCATCAACTACACTGTATAAACCTACACATTAAGATTTGTACAGAAGCTCTTGTGACATTTTGCTAAGCTGGCCATAGAGGTTTCCACTCTTCTGGGAAACTTGTATTGGGATTGTGTCTGTAGAAGGCTTTAATCATTTATTTGGAGATCAATTTGTGGGGGGCATACATGCTGACCTTGCTTTGTGTCCATTAGGTAGTTCAGTGGTCTAGATAGGGTGTTGGGCTATCAATCTGAAGGTTGTGGGTTCCAATCCCAGGTCCACTGAAGTTATCAATATGGATCCTTGGCGGGAGGTGGGGAGCGGCGTGAACTCATGATTGGATGGGTGACAGGCAATGACCAATCATTATTAAACCATGCTGGCTCGACAAACGTCATGGTGAATGAGTATTTTGTATGCCAAAGAATGCTCATGGCCTTTAAGAATTCAGTCAAATGTGAAAAAGCAGATTGTAGTAAGTGAGTGATGATGTATTTCAGTTCTGTTTCATATTTAATTTATTTTATTTGGCACAATACCTTAGCTAGAGTTGTGGCGAGTTGTATTATACTTGCAGTTGCTTAAATAAACCAGTAGTTCTAAGTTTTAAACCTGATTCTTGTTGAGCCCCAACTTCTAATCTCTAATTGAACCTGCTAGTTAATGTTAAAATGTAAGGCTCAAAGAAGGAAGGACACTTTAAACATGTTTTGCTTTTTATATTAATTAGCTGACTTTTTAGCTGAGTTTTAATTGTCCTCTATTGTAAAGCATACTGAGAGACTGATGTCATGTCCAAACATAAAGAATATTGTTCAATATTAATAGTCACTACATTGACAACCACATTATTCAACCACTGTTTTAGTTAATTGTTTTTCACATCAGAACCTTTAATTTAAAATGTTAATTTAAGAATTAAATATAAATGTCTAGGCCCGTTAATTTAAAGATATCTGATAAGCACATGGTTTTGAATAGGATTCTTAAAAAAAGAAGAAAAAAACAATATTAAACTAAAGCAGTTTATTGCATGTCTTTTACTGTATGTGATGGTGCTCGTGCAACTTTGATTTGAACAAAAAGATACCCTGTTAAAAATATATTCATTCATTCATTCATTATCTTCCGCTTTATCCTCTATTAGGGTCGCGGTGGGGTTCCCCATGCCCATCCAGGGGAGAACGTCTCGGGCGCTGGGCAGATAGACCCAGGACAGGGCGCCAATCCATCGCTGGGCACACACTCACTCACACAGACACACTCTATATGGGGCAATTTGGAGAACTCAATTGACTTGATCCATGTTTTTGGACTGTGGGAGGAAACCGGAGAACCCAGAGGATACCCACGCAGACACGGGGAGAACATGGAAACTCCACCCAGATGGGGATTCAAACCGGGAATCCCTAGTGCTGAGAGGCGAACGTGCTAACCACTAAGCCACCGTGCCGCCCTGTTAAAAATATAATTAGAAATTATTTTTAATTAAACACTTTTAGGTAGGTGCTTGTACTTCTACTTCAGTGCTTCTGCCGCCTCTGTTGTGGCCTCATGTCATATGTGCCTCAAAACAGTCAGTGCAGTTTTTTTTTTTTTTTTTTTTTTTTAATAAAATTGCTAGCACAATTTTAAAACTGATTGTATTTTTCTATTTCATCCAATCTGTTTTTCTCATCAAAATGTAGAATCAGTTCGTTACATGGGACGATTCACAAGTAATACATTTTGTTGTTTGAATTCAGAAGTTCGACAAGAGACAAAAGTAAAGTTCCGGTTAAAGTGCTGTATTCTCACACATGTCAGCAAATCCATAAATGTGTGAGTCACTTCTGCTCTAACAGCACATGAAATGTAAAATAAAAATGCAGCAAGGTTGTTAATGAAATGTGAATATTACAAACTGATTAAGAGATGTGTATACAGTGTACCGCCCTGTGATAGATTGGCGCCCTGTCCTGGGTGTATCTGCCCAGCGCCCGAAACGTTCTCCCCTGGATGGGCATGGGGAACCCCACCGCGACCCTAATAGAGGATAAAGCGGAAGATAATGAATGAATGAATATACAGTGTACCTTCAACTGTTTTGAACAGTGTTTATTAAACAGCACAACAAGAAAAGACCAAAAAACATCAGTATAAACACAGTGATGTTAACATGTTTTACTACCTGCAGACTCATACATGTCTACATTAACATGGTTGTCCCTACATGTTTCTGTATATTAATCCTATCCCTCTGTCTGACTATGGGTTTTAAATAATATTATTAAAGTTCGACTCAGTGAGACAGTAACGGGCCACTTGTCAAGTGAACAATCAAATAAACTGTATGTTCATATAGTATTGCCACACATCTTTTAATCATCACGTGTGCTTTAAACAATATGAGGAAGACTCTTACCGTTTTAAGCAGGATTTATTCAAACTTTGTTTCAAGTTACAAAAAAAAAATTCAAAATCATGTAGAATGCCTTTTTTAATATAGTTGGTACTGTTTTGACTGCAGGGGAAACTTTGTTAAGTTTAAAAAACTTAACATGTAAGTTGCAGCTTGTTATGTATATCCGAATTAATGTAATCAGGTTGATGATGATTCGTGTACTTGTCTAAGAATTTTCTTTAATTTATAAGAAGTGGTCTATCTATCACCAATGTTCTGTGTTCATAATTGTGCTTATTTGTGATATGTTGAATATATTATTAAGTTTTTTTGCATCCTGCTTATCAGAAGTCCTGCTAAAGACTTGATGAAGAGTCTTTGAATAATGTGGTTAGACAAGCATGACTTTGCTTACTGAAGATTCACTGCCTGGAAGCAGAGTTTTAACTAAAGCCAGTTTTGGTGTTGCTGATTCAGGCCATGCTACACATGATCCAAAGTGACTGGTGCAGATATAGACTGTAAGGTCAGGAGTATATAAAGAACTATTGGAAGTAATCGGTGCTGTAATTCTAAGCAAAATAATTGGGATATTACAACATGAGGGAGAAAGCTTTGTTCTGTATGCTGTTTAATTATGATACTTGTAACATATCAGAGTGCTAATTGGAATTATTTTATATAGATTTGATATAGAGAAAAAGAGATTAGCTTTACGTATGTGAAATGATTAACTCAACTCAACTTTAAAAAACACCAGCTGAAACAGTGCTGTACATGTACTATAAAAATTTAAAATAGACACTATCATTTCAACAATGAGACAATGTAAACATAAAATAAATACAATTAAAAAGAGAGTAAAGTATTTATTTAAAGGATTATATAATAAAGGATTATTTCATGACTTGCATTTGGCAAGCAAATGGCATGGTATACTCAACAGGCAATTTTATCCCTCTGTTCATTCTGTACATTTAAGCTAAGGCATACCATCACACAGCATGAATGTACCCATAGTGTAGTAAGTATAGTCACTTATCTGTCCGGGAAGGTGATAAAAAAAAAAAAGTCATTTATTTTTGTTTTGTAAGATTTGAATATGTCGTTTACAAAATATTATACTGGAGTTTTGAGGCAATAAGACTTATTTGTGCCTTGAGCAGTAGGTCTTGCAAATAGTCTCATCTCCCGCAGGGGTACAGCAGATGAGGGTTTGAGAACCACTGCATTAATGACCAGGACCATCACAGAGTAGTGAATCATTCTAAGAACTGTATTGACATTGATGTGTTTGTGAGTTTTGTTGGCTCTTTGAGTGGTTAACACAGCATTGCCACAGGGTTTTTTTTCTCTCTTCTCCTTTCTCTTCTTCTGTGTGGACTTTGTTACACCTATGCGTTAGTGCACCACCTTTTAGACATTGTAAAAAATATCAGGCATTATAACTTATTTTTGCTGCCTGTTTGTGATCATCTCCATTATCAGTGCCCACAGGGCCATGTCTACAGGATTCTGGTGGCGGACAGTTGAGCAGTAACACAAACTCGAACAGCACCGCAGTATCTGATCCACTTGTACCAAAGCAACACATTTTAATACACCACCATATCAATAATTACACTGTCCCTTGTACTTGTCTGACATTTATGAAGCCATCCTGTACCTTTGATGTGTCTTGAGGTTGCATGTGAAATTTCAGTTCCCATAAATGTTTGCCACCTGTCTGTATGTTACTTTAAGAGTTTTTAGAATAGCACTGTGCATGTAATCCAAATGTACATTGCAATTAATAAACAACTCAGAAGAATGTTGTGAAACAACTATTGCAATGTGCTGCTATATCTCTCCTTATGCAGCTATGCATTGTCCTGGAGGGGGGGGGTACGGCTTCAGACAGTGCAGCTTATAGTTAAGATCTGGGTAAGCATTTCTTCTAAATTAAAAGCTAAAATGTTTTAGTCAAAGTCAGAGAAGCACATTCCAGGGTTTATAGACTAGCATTTAGCTGACAAAGCAACTCTAGAACTCTCTGTGTGGTGGTGACATGAATGCATCACCTAGGTATTCATCAGAAAAGGCCAAACCTGTGCTGAGTGCCACTTCATAGATCAACCATTGATTCATTATATAACCAACTGTTTATGCTAACCCAACAATCGGCCCTATTCCTGAATCATGGGTATTATTGTGGCCCCCTCGTGGTCTCCATTCTTGTGAAAAGGCTATTCATTTTTAATTGGTATTAATAGTTAACATTTTCATTAATCTGAATCGAAATCTGTCGTACATTTAGTTTGTTAATCATTTCAATTCGAGCGCCTTTCTTATAAGTTGCCCAAAGTCTTTTATCACAAAGTTAACAAACTAAATGTTTAACACTACTTCACTTAAAAATAAAGAACTAAATACCATTCATGTCTGATGAAAGACTTGCTGGTTACAAACATTGTTGTAAAGCTCAGTGTGTGTGTATAAAATGGTGATGAGAGGGTAGAACGTACTGTGCACAGAGTGCCGTCACTACAAAAGCTTCTAGAGATGATGAAAAGCTGTATTCTTTACAACTGAGCTGCTAATCAAAGGTAATGTGTTTAATTATGCAGTGTGTACACTAGCCTTTTGGTCTTGTTACTGTTTGGTGGAAATTTCTTTCTTATTAAATAGATCCTTTAGTGTGTCTGTTGCTTTGGCTTACTATTCAATGGCGTATTTGGTGTTCTGTTATTGGTAGAATTAAACACAGTTGAGTTGCCCCCACCTCCTAAAATGCATATGAGCATTAAAACTTTTCATTAAAAAAGTTCTGCATCTCTGCATTGTAACCTTTTTTACTTTCACAACAGCAGCATGTCCGAGGGAGTTAAATGGGCTACTCAAAGGAAGTTTATATTACTCATTGTTCTACCTCAAGAACAAAAATGCGTCATTAAATTGGGAAAGAGTGCTTCAGTCTTTGGAATGTGTTTGTCATATCCCTGCAATTTACAGGGTGAAAACCATGTAAACCCAGGTTGCCAGTTCTCTGCAGGTCAGTAATCTATGTTTGCACCCTGGAGCAATTAAGTGGTTCTCAATTTACCTCTATCTATCGATACCTGCTTTGAAAATGTATCGATAAAACTGCCGTGCCTGGTGATAAACCCATGCAGCAGACTGTAAGAGAGAAGGAAAATCATTTTATTACTGCAGGGTGAATTACACTAGAGGGGTGGGGTCTTTATTCCTTCGTCTATAATCATTGCATTCAAGTGTCCTGTTTAGTGCAATTGCTGCAGTTAAATATAAGATCTAATCATGGACTTAACTTTTTCAGAGAGAAGCAGTTTTAATGCTCTTCCAACGTTATTGTTTTAATGTATGATTAAAATATGATTAAATTAAAAGTAGCACAAGTTTCTTGAGGATAAAAGTTAATAAAATAATGGGTGAAGCCCAATTCTGCTAGGAGCATGGAATCATGATCGTTGGAATGGAATCATGATTGTGGAGGGAGATAAGAGAAGACAGTTTATTCATTCATTGTCTTCTGCTTAATCCTCTACTAGGGTTGTTGTTGGGGGGTGGTGGGTGTCCCCCATCCAGGAGAGAATGTTTTGTGCACTGGGATTTTGTGCCAGTCTATCGCTGAGCACACTCATTCACACAAACACACACTCTATGGGGCAATTCAGAGCCGGAGAACCCGAAGGAGACCCACGCAAGCGCAGGGAGAACATGGAAACCTCACCCATTGGGATTGGGATTTGAACCTGGATCCTGCTGAGACGTGCACGTGCTTACGACTAAGCCGCCGTTCCGCCTTAGACAGCTTAACTATACTTTAATTATTTAAGTCTTATATCCCTCTGAACATCTGGCAGTTTCATTTAAAGAGGTTTTTCTTTGTAAAGGAGAAACCAAGTCATGTGTGTAATTTCATAATCTAATCATTTAAAATGGCGAAATTGTACAGAAAGATGTGGTTAGTTTAATTTGCATGTTCGTGCTTTGATCAAAGTCTTGCTTTTTTAAAGATTTGTCATTAATTAATGATGTAATCAAGATGCCTTATTTTCATACACCGATTGTTAACCTGAAGCTCAGATGTTTTTAGAGCGTTCTTGTCTGGTGCTTTGTGCACTATACATTCTTATTTTTACATCCACACATTCGCACACACAAATCCATTATAGCAGCAGATAACAGCAACAGAAAATAGTTTCTCTTAACACATTTATTTTGCTACTTTAGCAGATCATATCTACAGAAAAATAAGAGATATTGATCTTGTGATTGGTAGAACATGGCAGTGTCTGTTTCTTTATAAGGCTTAAACGTTGCTTTATAATTCGAGGACGGTCAATGCAGTTTTGACGGCGAAAAGATGAACTTATCAAGTATTATATATTTACACTTCTTGAATGCATAATTTCATAAGTGCTGTACCTGTGCTCTGTACAATAACAAAAACGTTAAATCTAATATGATATATTTAACTGTAATGTTTGTTATTAGGAGCCCATGAGTGCATACAGAATGTAGTTATGTTATTAACAAAACTTGTCCCTTGAGCCGTGGGGTGACCAGTCTGCGATCGTTATTAACTGAGGCGACTCCAGGACTGGCCACAGACTTGTTTATTTTATATCTGCTGTGTTCAGTGAGCCCTTGTACTACGTTAGACCTTTAAAACTAAAACTACTAGTTTTCTACATGCTTCTGGCTCCATTGCGATTTATAATTGCAGTCTCTGGTTTGCATAAAGGCTGCAGAAATTAGGGATGCGATAAAGTAAAGATGTTTTTTCTGCCTGTCCTCCATCACAACTTCTTTTGATTCAGCACTTTTGACTTTTGTTTTCCCAGATTGTACTGTTGCATTTCCTATATATGACCAACTGCAGAACTGACAACTTTCTTTTCGTTTTAAATTGCTTATGTTGCAATGTTTACTCAAACTGGCTAAATGCAGGTGATTTCTGATTGAGAACTAATACTCTTGTGGATACCTTTTTTTATTATCTATTTTAATGAGAAGTGTCAGTGTGGATGAGGTTCGTCACCTTTATTTTGTTTTTGTTCTTCCAATTATTTTCAAAAGAAGTGTTCTTTTTTTATCATCATCAGCAGTTCAGAAAAATACTTATCGTGCCACCAATTTGTGTTGGACAAATGTTATACTGGTGAGGGAGATATTTATACTGGAGTCATTTTATTTCCTATTACCCTGTTACTGTTTGAGTTCTGTGCTCATGAGTCCAGTATGTGAGCACTGTGTGTATGAGAGAACATGTGTGTGTGTGTGTGTGTGTGTGTGTGTGTGTGTTTACACTGTTGTCTGCTTGAGATGTGTCTAAAAGTGGGGGATGGGTCGATGGCTTTCTGATGTGCATGTGTGTGGGGGGTGACTGAGGCTATGTTCTTTGAATGCGAGCATTCTTTTGTGCCCACATGAAGAGGCGTAGACTTTACTTCCTGCCTCGGCACTGGCTGCCCTGTCGCTAGGGGCAATACCAGGTATAGCCAGCGGCAGATGCAGAGTTAAAGACGTCCATTTTGTTAGGTAACACCCTCATGGCCTGATCTGTTAGTAGTGTTAAAATGGCAGGACTTAACCCTTGATGTACAGAAGCAAGTCAGCAGGGACACCCTGCAGACATTAAGTAACACAGGATGAAGCATGTAACGTGATGGTTCGGCCCACGATGATTCCAAAGGCTGTGTTTCAACTGGAATAGTTTGTGGACGCACAGAGATGCTCATTAGTGATATGAATTTTGAGACAACTTCATGTTAGACATATTGATGAACCTCTGGCTTTTCTTCTTGTGTAACTTTGTGTTGAGACACAGGACTGTTGTTTATCCTGTTCGAGGGCCAGGTCATTACATCATGTCTCATATGAGGAAATGGACATTATGTTTATAGCCCACCTCTATATAACTTTAAGACTTTGTTTTGCATTACATTGCCAATGACTTTAATCTGTTCTAAAATAATTTTGACATTTAAGATCTGTTTAGTTTGTCATTTGTTTTTGTTGTCACAGGATAAATGAGTAGTAGATGTTTTAGTAAACATGATTAATTGTTGGGATGTTTCAGTTGTAGTTTTGTGTGACTATTTTTTAGACTTTATTAAGTACAGTTCCTCATTTGTTTCATCATTGTCTATTTTATCACTTTCATTTTTAAATAACATTCACTCTATAGTTCTACAGCTACAGACTGGTCCATCTGTTTCATACTTTGGTGATCTTCTGTAAAACTGTTCCTTGACGATCAGGACCCCCATTGCACCACCACAAAGCTGGTATTATTGGGTGGTGGATGATTTACACTGAGGTGACATGAACATGGTGGTGTTAGTTTGTTAATGTACAAAGTATGTTGGGCAGGTATAAGTGGAGAACAAAAAGACTACCATCTCTTTTTCTTTTTTGGAGTGCTGGAGTAGTGGTCTATTTTATCCTCAATTTCTGTCCTGTTTTAGTTACATTAAGTTCCCACTCTTGGAACAAATCTTTCACAATGTGAGGGGAAATGACATGCTTTCTACAACACCAACATTCTGCTATTGCTGACTTGGACTGTCTGTAAACAGTCTGAATTCAATTCTTTATTGGAATTGTGAAATGGAGATTAGATTGGAGAGGATTCATCATTTCCATAAATTCTTGAAGACCCCTTCAGAACTAGCACTAAGAACTGGCCTGAGTGTCGGCTCAAAAGTGTACAAGTCAGGTTTGCATTTGGCCGCAGTTGTTTAGCAGTGTGAACAGGATTCTGTCCTCGAACACCCTGGTGCGCACCACCTGCTCAGCTGGCATCATTCGCAAAACAAACCTCATTGCTGTTCTAATAGCTATTTTATTTCTTTTTGTTACTTCAGTGATCTGATTTAATTTGGCGTTTGAAGGTGCTGGATAAAATAGTTTATTAGGCTTATGATGCAGATGGCACAAGTTCAAAACACGGTGCATGTAATTGCATCCATTTTCTTCTGCTTAATCCAGTACTAGGGTCGTCGGGCGGGGGGGAGGGGGGTAGTTGGGTTCCTGTTTGATGCACTCAGGACAGTCACACAAAGACACTCTATGGGGCAATTTGGAGCATTCAGTTTACCTTGATCCATGTTTTTGGACTGGGGGAGGAAACCGGAGAACCCTTAGGAAACCCACACGGACATGGGGAGAACATGGAAACTCCACCCAGATTGGCATTCGAAACAGGAATACCCACCGCTGAGAGACGAACATGCTAACCACTAATCCACCATGCCAAAATATTATTATTATTATTATTATTATTAGGATATTGTGTGTCCTTTAAAAATGACTATTACACATGCATACATTGCAGTACTATGCTGAAGCCAAACAGTCAGTCAGTTAACAGAACTGTAACACTTGCTTATTGGTCCTGTTCAGGGCTTATTCTTGATTGATTAATTGAACTAAAAGACATTTGGAATCTGATTTTCACAGCACACATGGCTTTCCTTTGCCCACATACAAAATCTCTATTTGCGCCATTATTTTTATACGTTTTCTTCTCTCTGCCATGAGAATGCCTACACACTTTAGTATATGCAGACTCTAGTTTAAACTCAAACCATGTGCCAAACAGACATTTATACCACACAGAGCTTTATCCTTTCAGGATATAGCAGTAACTGGTCCTTCATTCCCCAAGATGGTGGAATTAGCAGATGTACCCTGAATAACGTTCTGAGTAATCTATATATAAACAAAGAATTCTGTCAGCTGAGTCAGACCCTCACCTAAGTTGAGTACAGTCCTAGTTGTGTTGGGAAGTGTTTCATTTACTTTGTGAAATGCTGCCTGATATCGTTTGTAATTTTATGAAGTTATGTATTTTAAATCTGGAAAGTTGTATGTTTTTGTACATGTAAAAAGAGTTAATGGTTTTGCTACATTTCGCTTCCATCATATCTAGATGCAGATTCTGACACTGAGCATCAGTTCTTGAGGACCTCAGTATACCACAGTGAGGATTTTTCTTGCTCAAATACATCGTATAGATGTGGTAATTATTTGGTATGATGCATGGAGTCTTTCAGTCTCCGAAGTGTTACATTTGGGCCCTGTGTGAATTGAGGTGTACATCCTGTCTAACAAGGAATGTGCATTCCCATATTATTTCAGCACTTGACATCATATGTGTGAAAGCTGTAAAACCGTGATTCACATGTAGACAAGTGGGAGTTCGCTCATTTTCCTGTTGCTTCACCAGCGCTCACTCTATAGGGCGACGCGCCTCCACTAATAAGTCTGATCCAGTTATTCCAGACATTTAAAGAAGACTATATGCAATAGACTAAATTATTCATATACGTTGATATAAGTAATGATTACAGTTTAATGCATAATGCAAATTATCATTTAGACTATATGGGTAACCAACAGCTAATCAACAAGCTGTTTGAGTTAATTCTAGTGGAATATTCATTTTAATTAGTCTTTACATTGTTTTACTGGCACTACAATTGTATACAGTCACAATACACCTTTGAGTAGGCCTGTGACTGTACATGTAGTTTCATATCAGGATGTTTTGATCAGTGCATGTTGTGATCCAGTTTGGCACATTCAGTTGGTAAGGTGAATGCAAATAAAGTAGATGTATTACATGTCTGTGTGAAACTAAAAAAAGAAACAAAGGTTTCCACAATAGAGCCACGTGATGCTGCATTAAGATCAAAGTTCTCTAAATATTTTAGACTTGCAGAACGCAGCCACTTTGCCATTCATATTATGCTCCGTGCTTATGGAGTTATTTTACTGGCTTACTATGCACAACAAATGTAAATGGGTGCAGGGACAGGAACAGGATGGAAATCCTGCATGAAATGTGAAGTATTACGAATCATGTATTTGATTGATTGGTGCGCGATTGCACCTCCTGTATTACTCAACAATGATATGGCAAATTGGAATTAAGCTGCATTGCAGTTAACTGCTTTTGAGGTGTGGCCTACAGTCTTAGTTTTGGGGCTTTTTTGAATTGTTCATTTATTGAAGTCACTCAGGGATTTGTTGGTTTGTGTTCTTGGATGTTCACTCAATTTATTTTTCTAATTGCAGTTTAGTAAGTTTCAGTTTTCTTTTAAAGAAAAATAACGAATTTACCATATGGTAAAAAAAGTGCCAAACCCTCTGACAAAATTTTGATTTGTCTCTAATAGTTTTATTTCCCTAAGAATAAAATATACCTCCTATATTTATTATAAGGGCGGCACGGTGGCTTAGTGGTTAGCACGTTCGCCTCTCAGCACTAGGGATTCCCTGTTCGAATCCCCATCTGGGTGGAGTTTCCATGTACTCCCCGTGTCCGCATGGGTTTCATCCGAGTTCTCCGATTTCCTCCCACAGTCCAAAAACATGGATCAAGTCAATTGAGTTCTCCAAATTGTGTTTGTGTGCGTGTTTATGTGAGTGTGTGTCCAGCGATGGATTGGCGCCCTGTCCTGGGTGTATCTACCCAGCCCCCAAATATTTTCCCCTGGAGGGGCATGGGGACACAACCCCCCCCCCCCCCCCCCCACCCACCCACAACCCTAATATAGGAAAAAGCGTAAGAGAATGGATGGACATCTAAGATTATATGAATAATTTGAGACATTCGCAGGCCGTGTGCAAATTGGTAACTGAGTATCATAACCAATTCCACCTCACAACTAGAAGTGTGGTGTTTTCCTTCTATGGCTAAGGTGAAGTAAAATGGAGATAATTGTCCTAGCCATTAGGGATGTACGTGTCGTGTTCTCATAGTGCCAGTCCCAACGCTGGATAAATGTCAACAGGACTGAATGAACTGCCTGAATTTTTTTTTTTAATTTGTCCATAGTATTTTATGTAATTAATATTGAAAATTCCAAGAGAAAACCAATGTGCCCAGTGTTTACACCCATTCTAAAAATGTCCATGTCAAACATTTTAAATTAAATGATGAGGATTATTTAAAAATGATATGAAAAATTATTTAAATCAGTATAACTCCATATGTATTGTTTCTTATGAACGTACATAATTTGCCTGTAGCCATTCTGTATGCAGCTGTGATGATGATGATGATGATGATGATGATGTTTTCCGTCCTCACAGACCTACTTGTTTTGAAATGCTTTGCTCCCCTCCCCCACTGGGTGGACACGTGTGCGCGTGTGTGAGACTGTTCTCTGCCAGTTGGTTCTCAAGGGGTTAAAAACCTGCCTCAGTCTCTTGGCTTTATCTGCGAACCGGTCTAAACTGGTTTTAAGGGAAGTGCTTTGTATGTCCCATGGAATCTTGGGAAGGGTCATGTGCTCCCCTGATGTAAGAGGCTCTGTGTTGAGTCAGCACAGCCTCTGACTGTAGCCCGTGAATATGTACACTCGATCAAAAAGTATATGGACACCCCATCACATCTGTATGAACATGATGATTACATGACATATTACAATGCAGAAAGCATTAGCATGGAGTTGCGCTTACTTATATTGTAGCTCTAAAGGCATGTATGTTTCTAGGAAGGCGTTTGTGTGAATATTGAAGGATGATTTACAATAGTTATGGTGTTCTAATTAATCCCAAATGTTTTAAGTGCATTTGAGGTCAGGGATCACAAGCCAGTTTCTCCACAGCAAACACCACATATCATATCTGTGTTTGTGCTAGGAAGTTTATCTTTTCACCCAGAAAAGCAAAGTGAGGTCAGAAACTGATGAGATGAAAGTTCACAATCTCAGTTCTAGTTCATCTCCTCTCAAAGGTTCTTTATGATGTTGAGGTCAGGGCTTCGTTTGGGCCAATAATGTTCTTCAAACTCACCCGACCTTCCCTTCAAGCCATTACTTTGTGTACTGACGGACAGTCACCTGTGACTATATGACTAAATAAAACACCTGCATGCAAAGTTTCCTAATCTGTCTTTACATCATCTATATCAATCTTTCAAAATAAATCATGGAATCATGACTGTTTTTATATTAATGTACTGTGACAATATATAACTTAACCCACTGATAAGCCAAGGTAGTTTTCTTTTAAATCTTTATTTAAATTAACTTCAGTATGTGACTGAGGATAAGTATGTGCAACATGAACTAGATTAATGAACTTTTATGGTTTGACTTCCTTCCCTACCAAACTCTCCTGCTGTTTCAGTCTCCCCTAAGCAGATACTTTGCTCACATACTAAATTGTATCTCAAATATCATATTTAATGCATTGAACAGCAGAGAAACAACGGTTCTTTTAAAGAAGAGTTTAACTCAATTTGTTCTACTAGCTGTACTTAAAATATCACCCCCCCCTTTTTTTTTTTTTTTTATTTATTTTTTTTATTTTATTTTATTTTTTAAATCTATATCCGTGTCACAGGGCAAAAGCCTAAATAAAGAGGCCCAGATATCTCCATTCCTCAACTACCTCTTCTTGCACTTCGAGGGCAAACCGACGCATTCCCAGATCAACCAAGAATATAATAAAAAAAGAATAGTTCATGTTATTTAATTTATTCATTAGTTAGTAATTTCAACATCTGATTTGGTGTCCATTTAATTCTGAAGGCTTAAAATAAATCCTACCGTGTATAAAAGCTTCATCCTATACAGTGACTTGAAGCCAGTATAATAAACATACATTCATACCACCCAGCACAAGTTCAGGGATCTGCCGAATTAAAAATTCACATATTTTTTCATTGTACAGGCGTCAGGATGTCTGAGGAGGCAGTGAGACAGACGCGCAGCCAGAAGAGGGCACTGGAACGAGACACCCCGGCACTGGATGGAGAGCCGAAACGTGTGAAGTTGGAAAAATCGGAGTTGTCTTCCGGTAAAGTGGCCAACATTTTGAAAACTGGAGAAGTCAAAGCCACAATCAAGGTGGAGGTTCAGGAAACTGATGAACCCGTGGACATGAGCACGTCCCGCAGGTAGGCTGTGTTCCTGAATGTGTATGGAATCAAAAATGTCTATTGAGCAGCTTTTATAATTTGGTTTACAATACCTTACGTATTGGCACATAACGCATGTTAAAATCCTAAACTCCAGATTATGGGTCTGTTCTTACTGTGGCCCAGTGAAGTTTCAACACCTGCCTTGCTTCATTATGCAGATGTTTTAGTATTTTGTCATAAGTCACAAACTGCTGCAGAATTAAAATCCTATTTTTTAAAAGCGGAAAACGGAAGAATATATCAACGTTTGAACATGTGCTGCATTTCTAAGTTGTAGCTTGTTTGCACATCAGCAAAATGTTAGGATAGGATCCATCGAATAACATGACCAAGGTTTAATTCATTTTAGTGAGGACAGGTAGCTAACTGATAATAATGGCATATAACTGAATGAAACCTTTTCATGGTAGTAAAATTATGCATGTAGTTTACAAACTGGAATAATGATAATAAGATGTATAGTATGAACTGTGATCAGGTTTCTGTCACATTTTGTCACTTTCTAAATGTAGTGTACCTGCAGAATGAGTAATGTTTGGTAAAAAGTGTGTGTGTAAGAGAGAAAATGGGAGAAAAACATTGTTACCTTTTTATGTAACTCAACTTTTCTCTTCTTCACTGTGGAGATTTGTTTCCTTTCTCTCTTTATCATTAACACCAGTGTTTGTTTGACTTTGTGTAGCCCAATAAAGATGTTTGCTGGGCAAACACACACTGGTGTTGATGGGTTTAACGCCACTTCATTTACTTTTTAATCCATCACTGCATTGTTTACCGGGGTAAAATACAGAAAGAAGAGCATGTAGGAGATCATAAGGAAAACAAGAAAAATACCACTTAGGGCTTTTAGGAAAATACATCATCCATTCTCATGATGATGATGATATTAGAAGTTAGAGTTGATTACGCTTATTTAAACCACATGACACATGTTTGTTAAGTGTAATTCTACACTTTATTCATGTTTTTTTCCCCATTTTTGATTATTTGATTCTAATCCAACATCTGTTTCTTCATCTAAACTGTTTGTCACTTGATCACACATGGCTATATCAACGTCAGTGTCTGCATTCCAGAGATTCCCAGTGTACCAAAATCTGGCATGAGGCTGTTCACTCCTAAATGTTTTAAGAACTTATTACTAAGGTGTGTTAGTGTCTGATGTTTACACATCACATAGTTGTTCCATGAAATAGGATTCTTGCAGAGATCTGGCCATCATGTCCGTGCTGGTGCTTTCCACAGCCAGCAGGTCACTTAAAAACAGGACCGAACAGATTGTGAAATCAGAGGTGAAGAGGAAGAACAATCTGACTAAAGTTAAAGTTTCATTCAATTCAAATCAATCCAGTATTCAGTTAGAATAAAAATACGGGCAACCATAAAAAGGCTGTGCAATGTAAGGATTTTCCCACCTTTTTATTTTTACTTCATGCTGGTCAATGTTTAGGGACATAAAGTAGATGACGTCTTCATAGGCTTATTTGCTTAAATCTACAATTATTGCAAAAACTCCAAACTCCATCTTCATACCTGAAGATTATCTTTAGGATCTGCCAGGAAAACTCATCTCACCACAAACATAAGTGCCTGTGAAACAGGGTCATATAGTTCCCTGTTCTAAGGTAAAATAAAGTTTAAGCTTTTTGGCACCAAAGTGTAGAAATTTCCTCTGTTTATGGTTTGTGATGTCAGACTATATTGATCGAATAGAAAGATTCAGCAAAAAGTTGTATTAAAAACACATTTAGGCTTTCCTAAAACTAAATCCAATGGGAAACCTGTAAGGATAAAAGATGAGTGAACAAGGACACATGAACCCTCAATGATCTGGAGGGTCTGTGAAGAATAATTTCTTGTTCTTTCTAGACAACTGAAGTGCTGTTTTATTAAGGGATGCTGTGCAGTGTTAAAATAGAGGGATGTAATATAATTGTGGTCTTATGAAATTTAGAATTTTAAATGTTAGATGAAGCATATTTTTAATTAAAAGTTTCTGTTCTTTTAGTTGATTTTATTGTTTTCCCGGGGTACCAGTATGCTGATGCATCCTGTTATTACTTTCAATGGTGTAGGTCTTACATAGACTATATTGCTATTCCTGCATAACGGGATTATAAACACCTCAGGAAGAGTTGAAACCATTGTCTCCTATAAATGCACATGGTTTTGGAGGAAACCGTTCTGCTGATGTGATTGTATGACAGCTGAACATATAATTGTAACTTAATTTACAACCCAGTTGTAAAGCTTTTTTTTAGAATCTCAATGAAATGGTCAAGAAAATCCAAGTCTTTTTCACAGATGCCCTGTAATGACCAGGACAAAGGGGCAGGTTAATGTTCTGTTATAAGGGGGAGGGGAGAAAGTTTGCCCTGCTGCTTTCAGATATTGTGCTTATCGATCAGTAGTCTTTAAAGCTATTTCCGAGTGCAGACTCATTCTGTTAATTCTCCGGAATCCTTTAATGTTTCGAATGCTGTTCATGTGAACTCTTGTAGGGAAGTCTAGTTTCATCTGCACCTGAACGCTGCTTCCTGTCTTCACAAAAGGAAGCAAACGTGTGGCAAACTGGTTCCAGCTGGTTGTTGCTATAGTTTCTTTGCTGGAGGGAGTTGCTGAAGAAAAGAGGCATTGGCACCAAACCAAGGGTCGTTTTATGGAATATGATTATAGATCCTGATTATTTAGGAATTGATGGTGGTGGGTTTTGGTTGGTTGTATGTTTCTTACACGTGAGCTGATCAAGTTTACTTAATGTTATTGTGGTGCTGATTCTGAACCAAGACTATTATTGGAAAAGGAGAGATTTGCCACAAAAGTCATGTTAATGTGAACATTCTTTGTTCAGCCAACTGATTCAGTTGATCAGTCGGGGTGGAATCTGCTGTTTGTCAGCTTGATCAGTTTTGACCAAGCAATCAGCCTCTTACCCTATTTTGTGCCAGTCAACATGAACACACTCAAATTAGAAACGATGACTGATTTGAAACAGTCTTTAGCTTTTTAGTTTTTACCTGAACTTGTGTATGTGTACTGATAAAGGAACATCATTTGCTGCTCTGTTACAAAAAACGCCACAAATAATGAACAGTTTAGAGAAAAATAGAGACACTGACTGTTAAGACCCTTTGATATGTTTGAGGTCAGGGCTCTGTGTGAAAGTCATGTTATTCCCAGTCAAAATCACCCCAGTATTCAGTTATGGAAATGTAGTCATGATAATACAGGAAAGGGCCTTCCTCAAACTGTACCCGCAAAGTTGTATGGTTATAATTTTAAGAATAAATTCAGATTTGGTTAACATCAGATACAGCCTTTTGTTATTGCCTTTTGTATTTATTTACTATGATTTGTGACTCCACTAACATAAATAATGTCATAACTTGCCATGTAATTAAACTCTTAAATTAATTGGTATTATTTGTCTTTTTTAATGCACAAATTTGTCCTCTACTTTTCCTCAAAGGCCTTTACTAGTAATTGTTTTTGTTTACAACAGTAAAGTGGTTTAGAATTAAAGACAGACCTTTTGGTCTTTTGTGGGCGATTTGGTTACTTCTCAGTTCGTGTTCCTTGTGTGCGTTATGAATGTTCTATATATGGGCATGCACAGAGTGTAGAGATTCTATCGGAACTAAAAGTAAAGAGCTTTAATTCAGCTTCTGTAGTTTTGTCACTACATATTTGTTCATCTCTGTGGGTACCGGAGTCTGTCATGATGTCATGGAAACTGCAGAGGGTAAATTAAATTTCACACGACATTTGTTTACAGGGTTGAATAATGTTTACCATCACTATTGAAGATGACAACATAATACCAAAGAAATGTAGCTGTATTACATCAGTTTTATAGAATATCAACGTGAAACCGACCCGTGGGCTTTGTCAAGTTTGCAAAAAGTCTGATGGACAAAAAAAGAAGCTGTTCATATCTCACAGCCTGTGTGCAAGTATACAGTTTTTGGATTTGTGTGCATTTATTAGTATTTCATATAAAACGCATGATTTACAATATGCCAGATATCCAATAGATCTTTCTTTGTGCCATTAAATATCCATTAAGGATAAACATGTTCAACCAATTTGTCATCATTTTAGGCACCTAGTAAATGCTGTTTGTACAGATGTATGCTTCCAACATCATGGGAGCAATAGGAAGGGAAAGCCCCCCCCCCCTTTTTTTTTTTTTTTAGTATGTGTCCCAGTCCTTCAAGCAGAGTCCATAAAGGCATAATTGGTTGAGTCTGGGATGCACTGGAACTGAGATTACAAACCACTTAATCATGTCAAACATTCATATCTGACCTCACGAGTGTCCTTTTAGATAAAATGGCAAAAACTGTTACAGCTGCAATAAAGGACCAAGTTTTAATAGAAGGTCATAAAAGCTCCTGTAGATATAATGTGTTGGTGATTGAAATACTTCTATCTATATGGTAAATAAATATTAACATTCACCAAGTCTCATAGCATTAACTTTTCTTCATTTGAAGAGGAATCTCCTACATCAATACACGGTGTTTCATAGGAGCAGTGTCATGCCCTTCTGAGAGGGTCGAAGATGGACCGTGAACACAATGGCCTGGCCGTTGGCCATTTCCATCCCCCCCTTTCAATTCTCCAACAGTAAATTCTGGGAGGAGCCACTGTAGGCACAAAAAGATTGATCTTACACAGTCAGCATGCAAATTAGCTCTGCTTTCCTGCTGAGAACACAAAAGTAGATGCGATCGGGGGTTTTCATTACTGTGAACTGTTCTGTATGTCTAATCTTTGTCTGGCTTTCCATTTCTTAGTATGGGTCATTAATGTACCTGAAAAACATTCATTCTTAAACGTGAATCCTCGTACAATTAGTAAGTGATTTATTTTCTAACATGCAGTTAGCATCAGGAATTTGGAAAAATTACAGAATGAGATATCATGCCCTCTTGTGAGCAACCTATGAACTTGCAGCAGCAGGTAATTAACAAAGAAGCGTACACACAACTTGAAGACTAGTCTATTTTCATGTACTTATTAGTTTTACACTGTAGGGAGGTCATTTTCATCGGAGATTAATGTTTAAGTCCTTAATCTATTTACTGGCATTTAATTCATGTTTTCTTTTTGTTTTCTTTTTCTGTTATAGTGAGATAAAGAAAGAACGGCCACCGACACCGGATGATGATGTCATTGTTTTATCAGATAACGAGTCCAACAGTCCATGTGTAAATGGAATCAGCCTTAATAAATCGGATACAGACATGCTAATGGTAAAATCCGACTTAATTATTTTCTATCATCTTATTAGCATCTGCTTAGGACATAATTAGAACATGGTTATTAGTTTTTTGACTGTGACTGCATGTGTCAATGTTTTGATGTGCAAATCTTTAGAATCTAACAGTACAACTGCCTATGTATAAAATGTGTGCAGTTATGGATTTGAGTGTTGCACAGATATACAGATCGTAATTCTATATGCATAAAGCATTTTATTCTAGAGACTCACACACATTAAAATGAAGCAAATGACCCACAGATTTCTGGTTAAATCATTTAATTAACAACATTCCTTATTCCAACAAGAGGTCCAGAACTGACTTCAAGGTTCGTTTGTTTAAATTCTCTGTCTAATCAGCAGTTAAGACGTCAGTTTGAGCTACACGTTTGTTTAAGTATTCAATTAAATAAATTAACTCTGTTTAACATACATGATCTTCATTAGATCATCACATAATTGTGGTATCTCATGTTAAAGTGTGATCTCATGTGTATGCAGAAGAGCAGTCCTGAGGAACGGCAGATGATCATCCAGCAGCTGAAGGAGGAGTTACGGCTGCAAGAAGCCAAACTGGTGCTGCTGAAGAAACTCCGCCAGAGCCAGATTCAGAAAGAGAGTGTGGTGCAAAAGGTAGGAAGTGAAAAAGAAACATTCATTCATTATTTTCCACTTTATTCTCTGTTAGAGTCGCGGTGGGGTTCCCCATGCCCATCCAGGGGAGAACGTTTCGGGCGCTGGGCAGATAGACCCAGGACAGGGTGCCAATCTATCGCTGGGCACACACTCACTCACACAGACACATCTATATGGGGCCATTTGGAGAACTCAATTGACTTGATCCATGTTTTTGGACTGTGGGAGGAAACCGGAGAACCCGGAGGAAACCCAAGCAGACACAGCGAGAACATGTAAACTCCACCCAGATGGGGATTTGAACCGGGAATCCCTAGCGCTGAGAGGCGAACGTGCTAACCACTAAGCCACCGTGCCGCCGAAAAAGAAACAGTGGGAATTATTATTATTATTTTTTTAAAACTTATTTTCCCTTTTAATACACAGTTTACCTTTATAGATATTCTTAATATACAGATTAACCCATCATCTGAATTAACCCATCAGCAATAGTATGGATCAGAATGACATTCACTTATAGGATTTACCACAAGATGGCTCCAGTAGGCTGATTTATTTACTACGCCATGTGTGCATGTTGCCGCACTTCT